>JAGSMR010000019.1:4327500-4927500 GCA_029286605.1 Sericinus montela | reverse complement strand
CACATTATATTTGATGCAAGTTTTGACCACCTTTTACGATGAATAAAAGCGAAAAATATTAATTACTTCTATATATTTATATAAATGAGCTTTGAGCGCGTGGAAGTACCTTCTTCTTTATAGAGATCAAGAGTCTACTGCTTGGACTCTCAAAGTTTTCCACAAAGTACGATCCCGAGCCACCTACATCTATCAACTCAGTGCAATGTTGTGCAGAAAAACTCAAAATGTTTGTGTCTATTTTAAAAACTAAAACGAATACAAAAATGTTAATTATGATAATGAGTCACGATAGCCGAGTGGTTGGGTGGTTGGAATTTAGAGTCAAGAGACCAGAGTTCGATCCCCAGGAGGCAAGCAAGCACGTACCAATGGGTTTTTCAAAAACTTATGTACAAATTACATCGTTGGCTTGGACATAAAGACGGCGACAGGCTCACCACCTGCCACGTTGTCCCGAAAATATCTTCGGTGGAAGGTGGGTCGAAGGGACTTAATTGTCTAGACTAGAACTCTGTCTACTCTGAATTGCGTGAAGATATTTATTTATTTTTATTTATTTATTTATTATGATTAAAAAATATATTGAAGCGTAGTAAACCAAAACCAAGCCAAATTTGTTCACCCAGGTAGTAACACCACTTCTTCTTAGGGATTCAGGAATCTAAGAAATTAATCACCTATGACCTAAGAGTCAGGGATTCAGAGAAGAAGATTCATAAGTTTAAGCTTCAAAGTTAAATTAGTCCAAACCTGAATACTGCAATGCAAGTATTGTCTTAAACACAGTCTTAAAACTTACACTTTTTTACCGATTTGATTAACTTTGGCCTAATAATTTCGCGAATGTTATCCCATTATTTTTCACCTTCGTGGACGAGTGCCATATACCATATAATATTATATACGACATTTTATATTACTGGCGTATATTATATTGTCTATGCATATATTTAAATAGATATTTCATGATAATTTCATGATTTATATTTAAATAGATATTTACGATTCGTCATAATTTCGGGATACATTTTAAAATTTTTAGTTATTCCATAGATTACTTTCGAGTTTTGAAGCCAAACACATTCGGACGCTCTATTTTTATTAATACAGACTATCTCTCCTCCTGTGGATTTGCCTGCATGAACTACAAATAAAATTTTGTTAAGGTTTTGTATAAAATCATTTAGAAAAGGTGTATTGTCTAAGAAATCTCGCAATGAATGGTATTTTTGTTACATATAAATATGTAGATAAACTTACTCTAAACAATAAAAGACGCTATATACGCATACGCAATGATACATATACAAAGCAAAACAATCCGGATATAGGATAGACTAAACTCATTAAATATTGCTCTAAGACGTAACGTTTCATTTGAAGAACAGTCGAGCTAAACAGAGCCATCGCGTCATTAGCGAGGGTGCATTGTTTCACATCGTTCCACATTAAATTCTTCCCCGTTTGCCTGATAAATTTATATATAAGAGCAAGTTTTAAATCGTGGTTGTACCGACATGTCAACGAATGTTTAATTTTCTTTCATGCCTAGGAATCACCGGACTGTGTAAGAGAAATCGTCACGGTTAGTAGTACTACGCTTTCACCTATTTTTGTCGTCAAAGTTGTGTATTTACTGTCAAACTTAAATTTAAAAGGTATGGTGTCTGTGCTTCGGCAAAAGAGGCATTTTACTGCTAGAAGATGATGACTCATAAGTAACCTTCGTTTAAAGTGTTTTGAGGCATCTGTGGGCTGCAGTAGTCGCATAACATATGATAAAATCCATGAAGTCGTCTAGGAAGTAGAGCTTTCCAATGACATGAACATATACACTGTAACAAAGTACACTAGTTCTATGTTCAAGGCTTTTTACTTAGTCGACTCTTACGAGACCCACGGGAAAATGAGATATGAGAGAAATGATGATATTCTTACTCCATAACAAAAAGATAACCGTAACCAAATGGCATGGTCACTTCTGGTAAATAGTTTCTTCTTCTTCTTTACAGCCTGTCAAGAGTCCACTGCTCAACATAGGCCTCCCCTAAAACTTTCCACTGTGAATGGTCCTCAACCACCTGCATCTATCGACTTCCAGCAATGTTTTGCAAGTCTTCACTCCATCTCGTGGGGATCGTCCAAAACTGCGTTTGCTTGTATGAGGTTGCCACTCGAGAACCTTTCATCCCCTACGGTTGTCAGTTCTACGAGCTATGTGGCCGGCCCTTTGCCACTCAACGTGCTAATCCTTACGGCTATGTCGGTTACCCTGGTTTGGCTGCGGATGTCTTCGTTACAGATTCTAACACGCAGAAAAACACCGAGCATAGCATTTCCATAGCACACTGAGCAACTTTGAGCTTCCTCAAACGGCCTGCAGTGAAAGACCACGTCTCAGATCTAAATGTAGTAGTTGCAGCAGTTTACTGATAAGGAAAATATTTATTGCATCGGGTAACATGTTGCTTAAAAAGCAGTAGCCTCTACTACAGGTGCAGGATCACGGCTTGCGGAATACAGACGGCTTAGGTAGGTATTCATCTGAAACCCTGGCGTTGAAAATGAACATGGGCGTTGGTAATGTTCCTGACTATCCATTTATTCATTTGTCAATGACTCTAAGCAAATACTAGATTCAATGTGAAAAGAATAATCCGTTAAAGTTGTCTATGGAAATCAACCAGACTGCGATTCCGACTTATAGAAGAAGCAATAAGGCAAAACTTGTTTAGTTTTATAATTCAGTTGCCTTCCTCCCGCCACAGCCTCTCAATATGGCATTTGCAACTTGGCCTCACGCCAACCTAGTCTGGTCACGCTTTATTTCCAATGTTGACAAAAAACTTGTTTTATAATCTGTTCCAGTGCGGCATGGCTTTGATCAAAATATTTAGAATACTGTGTCAACCCTATCTTCTTTATTCATAACCTTATAAAGCATACTACTGCGCATAGAAAAAATCATAGTCCGTAATTTATAGCGGCAATTGATAAGTGTAAATTGCATTCTTTTTTTTATGGAATAGGGAGGCAAACGAGCAGGTGGCTCACGTGTTGGTAAGTGATTACCACCGCCCATAAACACCCGCATTACCACAGGCAAAGCAGATGCGTGGCCGGCTTTAGAGTGCCCTCCCCCCATAATTGGGGGAGGGGGGGGGGGGTGTGGGCCTCCGGTTACCTGCACTCACCAGACGAAACGCAGAAGTTTGTTAGACTTCTATTTCACGCCGGTATTCTGTGAGGTTACCACGACCTCACAGTCACCTTCCCCGGTCGAGCCGGCCCATTCATGCAACAACAAAAGCTGATGAAAATGATGAGCACTGTGAAAAAACAAAAAAATCCCTTATACTGACTTGACATTGTCAGAATTCTAACAAAAGAAAAATAAAGGGACATACAAGAAGAATAATATTTTCTAATCACCTTTTGAGAGATAAAAGAGAGAGATTTGAAGTCACGATAGATAGGTTGGATGGTCGGAATTTTGAGTCAAGAGACCCGAGTTCTATCCAATGGTTTTTTCAAAAACTTATGTACGAATTATATCGTAGGCTTGGACATAAAGACGGCGACGGGCTCACCACATGTCACGTTGTTCCGAAAATATCTTCCGTACATATACTTTTAATTATTAATAACTTATCTATCTGTTAGGTCGACTGCAGAAAATGTGTAGGAAGGATTCGCAAAGGTGGGAGTTTTGCGAGTAGCAGTCACCTCGCATCCCGTATCATTGATTCCGCAATTTTAGTATGAAATTATTTGATATGAACCATCTCTCGCTATCTATCTGCAGCCATTACCATTTACAGCATTTTCTCTTAGCAACCGCTTGAGATACCAACATCACACGATTGACGACCGCAGTTCGAAACACTATACAGATTTGATGTTGCTCCGTCAACAATTAGTCGCAATTTAGACTATATTATATTGTATTATATAAGTATATATGGGAAGATACTTTATCGCCTCTACAAGATCTAGCGAAATTAATGAGAAAGTTAATTCTTATTCTGGTACCACATGATTTCTGATACCACGCGATTAACTCAAAAGCAAATACTCACCACCAATTGTTTTTGGTGTTTTGTGACGGCCTTGACACTGGGATTCTACGGAAAAGGAATTAGATATTTAAAATACTTTCGTACTTAAAAAATTTAAGTGAATTTCCAGATGATAGTGGTGGTGGTGTTACTGCAGCAGAATTTTTAAATGATCAGGATTCTTAGAAACAGCAATATTTTAAATTGATTTTCTTTTATTTAATTTCTTCCAAAAAAAAATTAAAATATATAGTTTGGTCTAAAACAAACTAATATATTTTGACATGTCGTTTCTTCCTTTTTTACAAGTTATGTTTTTAAAAAAAGCGGACAAAAGTGTTTAGTTTTAGTTTCGTTTTGACGATATATTTTATCTTCACGCATTTCACAATACGTGGGTAGTCACAATTCTAGAAAATGTTTTCGTAGTTCTGTCGATCAACACTCCACCGGAGCTTATTTCGGGCTACATAGCTTACATATCGCGAAGTCTCCATCGATCCAATCCTTGATTTAATTATGTATTTATTCATATATGTTTCAATTAATTCTTTATTAGACTTGTTTTTATTGTTATTCGTGAAACGAATTCGGCAAGAAATAAAGAAGTAAAAGACATAACAAGTTCGTAAAAATAAATTAGGTAAAGTGACAACTAGACACATAAATCAAGTAAACAAATATCTTACGACTTTTGGTACAACGAAGTTCTGAAATGTAATGGTATTCCCTCTAATTCAACACTAGATTTATCTTTGTCTCTTTGAAATTTGTAGAAATTTGCAAAATACAGTTATTTATACTCCGGCATTGACCATTCTCCTCAGACGTAGCATTTTTAAAATGCCATGACCTCTATTCAGAAATGTAAAAAGTTTATAAATTATTCCTCTCCGTAAGCTTACCTTAACTTTTCATATTGACTGTACGATTCAAAGCTCCCCAGAGACCTAACTAAAAGTTCTGAAGGTTAGTCGAAGGCTGCCCTCAATATATTGCGTGCTTTCTAAAATTACATATACCGTGTTTTTAAAGTGCGCTTATATATAGATATTTACATATGAAAAAATTTTAACAATCGTTATCATTGCAATCTTGAAATTAGTAAATATTTTTTGATCAACTTTATTAACCTCCGCTCATTTTACCTTTGTAATGATTCAAATATATCACTGAATAATACAAGTGTTTAGCTTAAATAGAGGCTGTTAATACGTGACTTTGATGTAAATATTCATAAAACCTTATTTTCTAAATTACATCTGTCTGTTTGTTCCTTTATGATACTTCAAATGTCAACTTTAAATAGTACACCTGTTAGTAAATAATGCTTTAACGGAGGAACTTGTCATACCACTGTCCCGTAAGCCATTGATGCCACTTATACAAGGGTCTTATCTACACGGACCTACGAGCTACAACCTTGTAATGGCCTATCTAGTCCGGCGTGCTAAATATGAACAGACTTTTTGCCTTGGCCATTGTGGATTCTGATAGGATCCATCTATACGTATCTAGTAGCCTAATAGTCTAACCACTCTTGGAAAATGGGATCGGTAATTGCAGTCTCAGATACCATGCTCCTGAAACGATGCTGGCTATCATCGTTCACTATATTTTTGCAGAATGTTTTTCAAGTTGGTCATTCCACTATCTGTCCTTTAGTTATTTAGTTAGACGCTTCTGACCAAATATAGGTATTTTAATTGCATTGCCGATATTATTAACCGAATACAAAAAAGGAGAGTTCTCCATTCATAATAAAATATAATAAATATCTTCACGAGGTCTGACAATTAAATCCCTTCGACCCACCTTCCACCGAAGATATTTTCGGGACAACGTGACAGGTGGTGAGTCCGTGGCCGTCTTTATGTCCAAGACAACGATATAATTTGTACATAAGTTTTTTGAAAAACTCATTGGTACGAGCCATCGACTCGAAATTCCGATCACCCAACCACTCGGCTATCGTGACTATAGAAATACTAGAAATATTGCTAAATTATTTTCATACGTAATCACTACCACTACACACCAGATTTCACACACGTCTGACAAACGCGATCTGTTTGTCTGTTGAATACAATATATTGTACCAAAATCACTATTAATTTTAAATGATTCCATACAAAATTTATTAAATAGGTCGTCAGTCTTTCGGAGCCTAAGTATATGTTAATTAGTTTGTTTTTTTTTTTATTTTTATATAAACAAAGATACTGTTGACCATTTTACCTCGTAAGAGACACCATCCATAGTACCGGCGTTCCAAGGATACAATGGCATTGCGTGTTCTTCCAACCATCCTAGAGGGGTACAAAGTTCGAAACGAGATGCGCCCAAAAACCAATCAGGTGATGGCTTCGTCGCGACAGCAATAGAGAACAAATGGTGTATATTGTCAGCTCTGAAGAGAGCGTGTGATGGTTCCAACATATCAGGGTGGTGACGTCTCTTCCCCCTGATCAATGTCCTGGTACCTCCCGTTGAATACATCTAAAAATAAAAAAAAATATCTTCACGCAATTCCTAATACAGGGGTAGATAGAGGTCTAGTCTAGACATTTAAGTCCCTTTGAACCACCTTCCACCGAAGATATTTTCGGGACAACGTGACAGGTGGTGAACCCGCCGCCGTCTTTATATCCAAGCCAACGATATAATTTGTACATAAGTTTTTTGAAAAACACATTGGTACGAGCCTGCCACCTGGGGATCGACTCGTGTCTCTTGACTCGAAATTCCGGGCACCCAACCACTCGGCTATCGTGACTTTTTCGTGGTTCTCAATTCGGTTGTGTTTTTATATGTTTGGTATTTTAGAACCTGCTCATACAAAGAATGATTATCTAAGATGATCCAAATGTCACAAATTCAGGATTTTATGTCGTTCAATGGAATCAAGTAAGTTCTCCAAACTTTATAAATTTTTTAAGTATTTCACATCTTCTATGATGCGGTTGAGTTGTTTGCGTTTAAGAGTCAACTCTGTTAAAGTAACGACAGAGAGAAAGCATTGAAGTAGCACAGTAAAGTCATCGATTTTAATTTAATTTAACGAATTCGTGAGATTCTGTACCAAGATCGATCTGAACTGATATGCTCTTAAGAGTTATTTATAATGAAAATCTTAAGTCGTTTATCGGATCTTGAGAGCGTGAAAGCCGAGATCACTTTTGTGATGGCTAATATTATTAGATATATACTATCTTGATCTTCTTTCTTTAAGGCCTCTTCATCTCAGAATCCTGCCAATGTCAAGTCAGTGATATATCCTAATAAAACACTCATTGTTTTATTTGTCAAATCAAATCAAAATCTGAGGATAAATTTAAAAGTTTTATAAATTTGGTAAATTTTCAATTTTATTGGTAAAAGATATTTATTCTTAACAATAGGAAGTACCTTGATTGAAATAAACTACCATTGGATTTTACACCACCAGAGATTATAAGGGCAGATGAAATGCGAAGAAATGGTCCTATCCACAGATCTGTTGCCACAATCAATTTGCCAGACTAAAACAATAAATTTTAACAATTCGTCGTAACATTCGTACTATGCGCCAGTACGGTTGACTGATTCTCTTGTCTCGTGGAAGACAAAAGTGCACTTCGATAACTGCAGTGCTGGCCCGAAATAACTTTAAACTTGTAAGTAAGAGAGAGCTTACAGTTCGCAGAAAAATTTGCTCAAGTGGACCCTTGGCCGATACATCGAACCTGGGTCCAAAATTAGAGATACTGTCGTTTACATCGCTTGTATATACACAGACTAATTTTGCAAATACGTCAGCATATGAGGACGGGGAAGAATAAATTCCAGAGCTCCTACAGGGTTAGAGATGAGATGGTGGGAATGAGACTACTGAGAGGTACATCAGGGATATATTAGAAAAACACGTTCTGCCATTCGTCACTGATAATTATGAGGGTTTTACTCTGATGCAGGATTATTCTCGGGGCTCACAGTGTACGCTCAGTCCAAGCATATATATATGGGCATAACAGTGATGCATTAGCCAGAAGGATATTATCCTATAGAGCATGCCAGAGGGATGGAAACATCATTTAGAGTACGACGGGGAAACCCTCGTTATTTCTATTTCAATTCTTTAATGTTAATAAATAATAAATAATAATAATAATAATAATAATAATAAATATCTTCACGCAATTCCCAATACAGGGATAGACAGCGGTCTAGTCTAGACAATTAAGTCACTTTGACCCACATTCCACCGAAGATATTTTCGGGACAACGTGACTGGTAGTGAGCCCGTCGCCGTCTTTATATCCAAGCCAACGATATAATTTGTACATAAGTTTTTGAAAAACCCATTGGTACGAGCCTGCCACCTGGGGATCGACTCGTGTCTCTTGACTCGAAATTCCGACCACCCAACCACTCGGCTATCGTGACTTTTTCGTGGTTCTCAATTCAGTTTGTGTTTTTATATGTTTGGTATTTTAGAACCTGCTCATACAAAGAATGATTACCTAAGATGATCCAAATGTCACAAATTCAGGATTTTATGTCGTTCAATGGAATCAAGTAAGTTCTCCAAACTTTATAAATTTTTTAAGTATTTCACATCTTCTATGATGCGGTTGAGTTGTTTGCGTTTAAGAGTCAACTCTGTTAAAGTAACGACAGAGAGAAAGCATTGAAGTAGCACAGTAAACTCATCGATTTTAATTTAATTTAACGAATTCGTGAGATTCTGTACTCAAGATCGATCTGAACTGATATGCTCTTAAGAGTTATTTATAATGAAAATCTTAAGTCGTTTATCGGATCTTGAGAGCGTGAAAGCCGAGATCACTTTTGTGATGGCTAATATTATTAGATATATACTATCTTGATCTTCTTTCTTTTAAGGCCTCTCTTCATCTCAGAATCCTGCCAATGTCAAGTCAGTGATATATCCTAATAAAACACTCATTGTTTTATTTGTCAAATCAAATCAAAATCTGAGGATAAATTTAAAAGTTTTATAAATTTGGTAAATTTTCAATTTTATTGGTAAAAGATATTTATTCTTAACAATAGGAAGTACCTTGATTGAAATAAACTACCATTGGATTTTACACCACCAGAGATTATAAGGGCAGATGAAATGCGAAGAAATGGTCCTATCCACAGATCTGTTGCCACAATCAATTTGCCAGACTAAAACAATAAATTTTAACAATTCGTCGTAACATTCGTACTATGCGCCAGTACGGTTGACTGATTCTCTTGTCTCGTGGAAGACAAAAGTGCACTTCGATAACTGCAGTGCTGGCCCGAAATAACTTTAAACTTGTAAGTAAGAGAGAGCTTACAGTTCGCAGAAAATTTGCTCAAGTGGACCCTTGGCCGATACATCGAACCTGGGTCCAAAATTAGAGATACTGTCGTTTACATCGCTTGTATATACACAGACTAATTTTGCAAATACGTCAGCATATGAGGACGGGGAAGAATAAATTCCAGAGCTCCTACAGGGTTAGAGATGAGATGGTGGGAATGAGACTACTGAGAGGTACATCAGGGATATATTAGAAAAACACGTTCTGCCATTCGTCACTGATAATTATGAGGGTTTTACTCTGATGCAGGATTATTCTCGGCTCAGTGTACGCTCAGTCCAAGCATAAATATATAGGCATAACAGTGATGCATTAGCCAGAAGGATATTATCCTATAGAGCATGCCAGAGGGATGGAAACATCATTTAGAGTACGACGGGGAAACCCTCGTTATTTCTATTTCAATTCTTTAATGTTAATAAATAATAAATAATAATAATAATAATAAATATCTTCACGCAATTCCCAATACAGGGATAGACAGCGGTCTAGTCTAGACAATTAAGTCACTTTGACCCACATTCCACCGAAGATATTTTCGGGACAACGTGACAGGTGGTGAGCCCGTCGCCGTCTTTATATCCAAGCCAACGATATAATTTGTACATAAGTTTTTGAAAAACCCATTGGTACGAGCCTGCCACCTGGGGATCGACTCGTGTCTCTTGACTCGAAATTCCGACCACCCAACCACTCGGCTATCGTGACTTTTTCGTGGTTCTCAATTCGGTTGTGTTTTTATATGTTTGGTATTTTAGAACCTGCTCATACAAAGAATGATTACCTAAGATGATCCAAATGTCACAAATTCAGGATTTTATGTCGTTCAATGGAATCAAGTAAGTTCTCCAAACTTTATAAATTTTTTAAGTATTTCACATCTTCTATGATGCGGTTGAGTTGTTTGCGTTTAAGAGTCAACTCTGTTAAAGTAACGACAGAGAGAAAGCATTGAAGTAGCACAGTAAACTCATCGATTTTAATTTAATTTAACGAATTCGTGAGATTCTGTACTCAAGATCGATCTGAACTGATATGCTCTTAAGAGTTATTTATAATGAAAATCTTAAGTCGTTTATCGGATCTTGAGAGCGTGAAAGCCGAGATCACTTTTGTGATGGCTAATATTATTAGATATATACTATCTTGATCTTCTTTCTTTTAAGGCCTCTCTTCATCTCAGAATCCTGCCAATGTCAAGTCAGTGATATATCCTAATAAAACACTCATTGTTTTATTTGTCAAATCAAATCAAAATCTGAGGATAAATTTAAAAGTTTTATAAATTTGGTAAGTTTTCAATTTTATTGGTAAAAGATATTTATTCTTAACAATAGGAAGTACCTTGATTGAAATAAACTACCATTGGATTTTACACCACCAGAGATTATAAGGGCAGATGAAATGCGAAGAAATGGTCCTATCCACAGATCTGTTGCCACAATCAATTTGCCAGACTAAAACAATAAATTTTAACAATTCGTCGTAACATTCGTACTATGCGCCAGTACGGTTGACTGATTCTCTTGTCTCGTGGAAGACAAAAGTGCACTTCGATAACTGCAGTGCTGGCCCGAAATAACTTTAAACTTGTAAGTAAGAGAGAGCTTACAGTTCGCAGAAAATTTGCTCAAGTGGACCCTTGGCCGATACATCGAACCTGGATCCAAAATTAGAGATACTGTCGTTTACATCGCTTGTATATACACAGACTAATTTTGCAAATACGTCAGCATATGAGGACAGGGAAGAATAAATTCCAGAGCTCCTACAGGGTTAGAGATGAGATGGTGGGAATGAGACTACTGAGAGGTACATCAGGGATATATTAGAAAAACACGTTCTGCCATTCGTCACTGATAATTATGAGGGTTTTACTCTGATGCAGGATTATTCTCGGGCTCACAGTGTACGCTCAGTCCAAGCATATATATATGGGCATAACAGTGATGCATTAGCCAGAAGGATATTATCCTATAGAGCATGCCAGAGGGATGGAAACATCATTTAGAGTACGACGGGGAAACCCTCGTTATTTCTATTTCAATTCTTTAATGTTAATAAATAATAAATAAATAAATAAATATCTTCACGCAATTCCCAATACAGGGGTAGACAGAGGTCTAGTCTAGACAATTAAGTCACTTTGACCCACCTTCCACCGAAGATATTTTCGGGACAACGTGACAGGTGGTGAGCCCGTCGCCGTCTTTATGTCCAGGCCAACGATGTAATTCGAACATAAGTTTTTGAAAAACTCATTGGTACTGCCACCTGGGGATCGAACTTGAGTCTCCTGACTCGAAATTCCGACCACCCAACCACTCGGCTATCGTGACTACAATATTAAAATCTTAGTAATGTGTGTTTTCTCAGAAAAAAGTTCCAGAGAATTTTTTTTTATTATATTTCATAAAAACTTCTTGTTGTTAAAAAAATTTTTCGGGTTGTTACTTCATGTTTAATTATTGTTTGTTTAATTATACACCGTATTATGTCAATAGTCTGACTTTTTTAAAGGCCCTATTATTATGCCAGTGATCTTCGATCAGAGGATTTATTATTACTATTAATTAATGAAATGAATCTTAAGTCGCTAACCAACTCTTGAGAACGCTCAGTGCTGATCGCTTCTGTGATCGGAATTGAAAGTGTTTTATTAAAACGGTAATATTAATACATAAGTTAAAAAAAACATTAGAACAAATCTTCATCCTGGGGATAGAACACCAGTCTTTAGATTTGATGGTTATCGTGACTATATATTTTACAATATTTTGGATTATATTGTTTAATAATTAACTTAAGTGATGTCTATTGACAATACAAGTATCAAACGTAGCTTAACTACAGAGATAACATTTCATAAAATTATATGTAAACAACTCCAGCGAATGCATATTTAATTACTCAATTCTCATGCGATTGCCAAATTTGAAATTGTAATCAGTGGGTCGTGAAACGATCAGCGCACTTTACAGCACCCCAGAGAATATCGAGATGAGGGCAGATTCCAAAAAAAGGAATACATAGTACTCAAATTCGTGTAATTGGCTTTGACCACGAAAATGTCACTTAAGACTTAGACACTCAGACCTAATATTAGGAAGTTCAGAGATCTAGACAGGCCTATAAATCCGTATCACACCGGAGCTAAGTTTGAATATCGTGACCGATTGTGAGCCTGTCTCATAGTGTCCACATCATCGATTCAAATCGTAACTCAATTAAAAAATTAGTTTTGATCGTTAACTAAACGTTAGTACGAGATTATTTTATGAGGATCGAACAAATCACCGAAATACTTGATAACACTCTTATCCGATAACTGAATAATTAAGCTTTAAAATTGAATAATTAATTTAAAATTGATTATATTTTTATGACTCGGTCATTTATTCAAAGCCATAGTCAAGGCTTTTTTCATAATAGGCTTATAATAAGCTCTACTGACCATCAAAAACTTCACTATTACGAAATAATAACCATAATAGCCTAGTAGTTGAGTGATCGGAATAAAAATCAGGAGGCCTGAGTTCTAGATCTATTACTATGGCTAGTACACTAAAAGGGTGACAGAGACCACCACTCACACAATTTTCTACACCGAATCGTGGGTTTAAAGAAAAATTGTAACCTTGACTACTTCAGTATAATGCAATGAAGATATAAAAAATAATAATAAATGATTAAAATACAATATTATCAGAAGGTTAAAAAGTTAAAAGTAAAAAGTTAAAAGGTAATTACAACTTCCACTTAGCGTGTAGTGAGTTAGGAAATTAAGTTTAAAAACAGAAATGACAATGTCCGGTTTCGTTTTAAATTACAGTGAAATGGAAATGGTCATCGTTAAGATACCATAATTTGACTCATGAGAAAGCTTTTTCTAAAAATTCTTTGTTCGGATATAAAAAACATTATAAAAATAAATAATGATAATGATAATTTATTTGTTAAAACATGTGTAAAGAAAGCTGCTACATAATGTTTAGGAGTAATGTCCAACATGTCTTTGCCTTGTGTGGCGTACAAATACGAATTATTTCAAAATTAGAACGTTTTGTTAGAATATCTTGTCTCACAAATTCAGGCGAATAAATTAATAAATTCATGTGAATAAATTAATTAATTCATGTGAATAAAAAAACAGAGAATCAAATTGACAAAAATAATAAGTTAAATATCAAAAAAGAAATGAAATATAAAAAATAAGTTAAATATTAATAAATACGTACATACATAGATACGAACAACATTACATACATGGGTCTGATACCAATGTCAGCACTTAACAACTTGTACTATGGAATCAAAAATAAAGATACCACAAAAACTCAAACCTGAGAAAATGCAGAAAAATTGTTTTATAACTTGAACCGGAAATCGAACCCGGGATGATGGCGACACCATGAAAACCGATTGTGTACGCCACTCACCCACGGAGGTCGTAAAAAAACTTTATCACAAGACAACTTTCTAGTCAGTGACTCACAATATCATCAAACTTTCTGGATGAAAAAGTTGCAATAAATATATACAGAGTTTAATGACTCAGTGGCTATATCACGTAAATAAATTAAATTCAATTTTGGAAGAATCAAAGTAATAAAATTCAGAAGATAAGATTATGTATCCAGCTAACTGCTTAGCTAGTGAACCCAAATTTAACATAGGTGATAAGTTTCTTAAATTCCCGGGAAAGCACGGAACCTTACCACACCAACTCGAGTCGCATTTGTCAAGTATATATATCATAGCACAATAGTGTACAATATAATACGATATTCTTATAACAAAACTTCTTTAGTTTTAAAATTTACACGTCCCGGTCTCGCCGTGGTATGTCAATATGGCGCTCCTAGCTTGGCACTACGCCAGGCTGTCTCGGTTTATTTTGAGTAGCGTGGACCGCGTTTAGTTCACGCCGCGATAACCAAGTTGATTGTCTCATATTGAATTTATTCCTTATGTTATTCTTTTTCGTAAAAGGAATATGTAGATGAATACTATTATTTTGTTATTTATTTATTTTACATTCGGTGCGTTTTACAACTTACAGCTGTTAATGTAATGAATCTGTTGTTCAGGTAGATCCAGCTTAGAAGATGTCAATGAACTCTTATTCGTTAACGTACGTATTTATAATGATGTTTGAATTTTGTTATTTTTACAATTTTCATAAGAGAAATATTATCATGTGTGTACTTATGTATCAAAATACTTTAAAATTTGTTTTTTTTATATCGGAAACGGATTTAATTTGCTTTGCGTATGTTTTAAGTACAGACCAAAATATTGCATTTCTGGGATTTGCCAGTTTACAAATACTCAACTTTATTAAAGTTGACCATTTTCATCTGTAGTTATTGACCTATAATTAATTGATTCATTTGTTGATTTGGGCTTTTAAAATGCCACCTAGAAGCATTTTTAATATAACTTTGATATGCATTGAGAATGAGAGAAAGCATTAAGTCCGCCCATTGTTGCCCTTACTTTAAGGTGACAGAATCAAGAAAATAAATTCATAAATAAACCTGGCGAGAAGAAACTCAGGTTCACGCTTAGGTACACGTATTTGCAGTGAAAAGTACTGAACTGTCATATTAACGCGCAAGTGTAATTTCCATATTCAAATCAAGTTCATAAAAATTCTAAGGTTTCTGCACCCAAAGGGCAACCTGTAATAATGAAAGCTTGCTGTAGTCACTGGAAATGAAAGGGAGATTAATAAAATTTCTTTCAAGCCATTTTTGATGTCTCTCAGACGCTATGTTAAGAGACTTTGCCTCTAAGAAATACTATGATAGTCTAGTTGGTAGTGACTCTGCCTTCGAGGATAAAGGATGCGTTTTCGAATCCCGTAAGAGGCCAACCATTTTTATGATTAATATGAATGTTTGTGTATGCATAAATTCTTATGTATATATGAATATTTTACTGTGTAAATATATATGTAAGTAAAATATTCTACCGTAAGCTTGCACATCAAGACAGCGATAGACTTATCTCCGGTCAAGCTGTACCAAATAAGCTTTGGGGAAAGTTGTCTTGATCTCTGACTACCCCTGTATGGAAAATTGCGTGAAGATATAAAAAATACGTGATTCAAATATACATTCATACATAACGGCCTATTAAAGTACTGCGTGACACCGCTCGGTGGCCTGTTGTCAAGGATGATCTTATTTTGTAAAAAAAAAAGAAACTCTTTTTCTCATACAATACGATCAACTGCAAAGCCGCTTACACGTTCAAAAGGACTGTTATATTTCAATGCATAAATTATTATTAACTCAAGGTATGAATAGGCTCGCTATCAACTCTTGTTCGCCGAAAAATGTCGTATATTTAAAGTAATCTAGGTCAGCACTGGATTTTTCACTTTACTGGCTGTATGAGAAGTTTCACTGCAAAATTAATCATGTTTAAAAAGTTTGCATACAGTGGCATATTGTTGAGGAGCATTGTGTTTTTATGATCGGCCGTTGCTTGCTTGCCGTAATTGCTTTTACTTTGTAAATTCAAATTACAGTACATTATTAAACAATGTTTTAAATTTGAACACTTGCTACAATGACGTACTAAATTTGTGCACTACCGTGTTCTATTGTTGTTATTAGAGTAAATATTCACGTTGATGATGAATGATGGTTTTCATTGGAAATGTTACTTCTCTTGTCTCTTCTCTACTTTACGCACTATCGAAAGTCCACAGGATGTAAGGCTCTCCCATGAGGAGGATTTGCGATAATCGCACCTTACTTACTTATAGCAACTTATTCTATGTTCCGGTATTTGTCGCACTGGTTACAACGCCATCTATCGGTAATATTTGCGATATTCGAGGCTTTTCCCTTAATCACCTCTCATGAAATACACTGTAAGAAAATGGTAACAAGGACAATGGCCTCTCTCGAACGAGAGAGTACGAAATAAAGTATTTGAATTGCAATTTTTATGCGACTACCATACGAACAACATAACCGGAAATGAGCAAAAAATTTATTCTTTAATTATTTACTTCGGTCCAGGTTCGAAACCAAAACCTATAACAGAACACTAACCGCAAAGCTATGCTCATGACATAAATCTAATAAATCACAAAAGCTTTTTTGCTTAATGCTAGTATAATATTATTTACTTGAAATTTGTGTCATGTCGGCTTTGTAAAACATGATTGAATATAAATCTGATTTATTTCTAACTAGCGAAATAATTTCGCTTTATGCGTACATCTATGTAAAGCAAAGCCATTATATAACCATTAATATTATAGAATGTATATTAAGTTAATATAATTATGGAGATAAAGAGTTTTTTTGTACTATTTTATTTATTGTTCTTTAATAGAGTGGCACGATAGCCGAATGGTTGGGTGGTCGGAATTTTGAGTCAATAGACCCGAGTTCGATCCCCAGTTGGTAGGCTCGTACCAATGGGTTTTTCAAAAACTTATGTACGACTATCGTTGGCTTGGACATAAAGGCGGCGACGGGCTCACCACCTGTCACGTTGTCCCGAAAATATCTTCGGTGAAAGGTGGGTCGAAGGGACTTAATTGTCTAGACTCGACCTCTGTCTACCCCTGTCTTGGGAATTGCGTGAAGATATTTATATTTATTTATATTTATTTTAATATAATAAACTGTAAATACAATGAATAAATAAAGGATTCTGAAAAGAAGTGACGACCTCCGTGGACCAGTGTTTACCACTGGTTTTCAAGGTTTCTGGTTTCAGGTTCGATTCCCGGTCGGGTCAATGTAGAAAAAACCACTTTTTCTTCATTTTTTTGGGTCTGGGTGCTTGTGGCGCCTTCCTTGTTTCCGATTCCCATACCACAAGTGTTTTTCCGTGTGGTAACGGCGTAAGAATATTACCATCCCTTTCTTCCCGTGGGTTTCGTAAGAGGCGACTAAGAACAAACAGTCTAGAATCTCGTTATGGCAACCGATAGATGGCGGGATAACCATCACTAAAAATATCAGACCGAAGATGGGCAGCAGCGTCTGAGGTGCGAGTGGTCTGGTACTGCGATCGCCAATCGGCTTGCCAAGCGTGGCGATTAAAGCATATCCTCCCTATGGAAGAGGCCTATGTCCTGCAGTGTGGACTTTAACAGGCCGTTATGTATGTATGTTACGTAAGTGCTTTAGCATCTTATGGGATCGGAGCAATGTATGTTATGTTTTACCTATCTATATATGTATCTATATATTTATTATAAACAGAAGGTCAAAATAACTTCATTTCATTAGTATGTATTCTAAATAAAATAAATAATAACAATAAATACACACCCTGATAGGTACAACATCATATAAATTGCTCTGATCCCAAATTTAGTATCTTGTGTTATGAACACGAAAACAACGAATATAGCTCAAACACAAAGACGCAAAAAATATAGAAGAATTGGTTTTCAACAAAGATTCGTCCGGGAATTGAACCCAGGACCTTAGAGACCTACTGATTTTTTTATAAATTTTGTTTAATAAAGTTTTACGTTTATAATATTTGTACATTTTATTCAATATCCTGTATTCAAGTTACCTTCACTATATATCTCGTTTCAATATATGTATCAACTAGCTGTAATCCGCGGCTTTGCCCGCAGTTTAACACTTAACGTGGAACCCATAGTATGTTTTAAAATAAAAGTAGCTTCTTACTCCTAGCATGTTACTCCTTATAACATTAGGTATCTGTCAGTGAAAGTCCTATTAAAATTGGTCCAGTCGTTCCAGAGATTAGACGGAACAAAAGGACAGACAGACAAAAATTGTAAAAAAAAATATTTTGGTGTATGTACCGTATATATTCATATACATGTACTAAAAACCGATTATTTCAATACTCCAAACATACACTCCAATTTGATCTTTATACAATTTAATGTGTGAAAGTTTCATAAGTTTGGTTTACTTTACAGTTTCATATCGTTGATTCTATCAACTGTTCCTATAATCAAATGTCAGCCGGGGAAATGCGATCACTTCCCACCCCAAGCTACAACGTCTACTCCGAGTGATAATAAAGGTCTATTCAAACTGTCAGTGATGAGGAGAGACAACGACACCAAGAACGTTTATCTTCCTGACCAAACATACGTTTGTAAGTTACATAAGTTAATCAATTCAAATAAAATAGACGACGAAAAGACGGAGACGACCTGATAGCCAAGTAGGTAGTGACTGCCTTTGAAGCGAAGGGTTGCGGATTCCAATCCCGCTAGAGGCAAGCAAATATTTGTGTGATGAATATGTTTGTCTGGTATTTATATTTATATGTGAATATGTATCTAAGTATTTACTTAGATACATTTATATATAATGTTGTAACGTTACGTAACCTTGGACACTAAGTTGGCGTTAGGCTCATTACCTGTCACGTTATACTAAATAAGCTTCGGTGAAAAGTGAATCTAATGGACTTCATTATCTACCCTCTGCCTACCCCAATATGGGAAATTGCGTGAAGATAAAAAATGCATGAACAAAAAATTGACGCCCAAAGCTGCGTGACAACATTACTTTAGTAACTAAATAATTGCTATCAACATTCTATCAGGCGTTATAGCTATACAACTTTTGATCCGTGTAATTCTTAGTTATTTTAACATTAAATTTGATTTTAGTAATGCTCGAAACCACCAATCGAACACGTCCATTTAGATGGTTTATGATAACAGTCGAAGATCCCGATGTTGATAACAACGTCCTAGAGTTTGATCAGCACCCAGTCGATGTAGGAAGCCTCAAGACAATAGCTAGTAACCAACAATCGAGGTACAGCGAAAAATGTTTCAACTCCGTAGAAAGTGCAGATAATTCTGAAAAAGAAGAAGTTGAGGTAAGAAGGTAGAAGACATCGAAATATATAAAAAAAATATGTGTTCCCGCGTCCGTGCACAATATCGAAAATCCCGGAGTTAAAACTAGCTTTTGCACGTCTTCGAACCCGCAATACAATCGATAAAAATCCCTTTTATAAATCTTGTTTTCATCGCTTCCACAGGTGGAAATGTTTATGTTCTGGGGGACAAAAGATTGAAAATAGGCAAAATAGATTTAATAGTGCAATTTTATTCCTCTTCGTATTTCTTACAAAGTAGGGAAATATTATTTTTTAGCAGAATAACAGTACAATAACTAGTAACATAACTAGAATTAATATAAAACTTAAGAAAACATACAACCGAGAAGTATCTGGGTGAATAATTCTGAGTTGTCTCAAAAAAACCAGACTGCAGGTAATGTAGCTATAACAAACGTTTAATCCTTTTTTTTTTTTTGAGAGATTCCATTTATTTTATCAGATACACTGGGTGTCACCAAAGAACAGTCCAAAACAGAGAGTAAGAATACGGGCAACGGTCGCCGAGAATCAGGAAATGTGGTATACTGACGAAGAATTAACTATACTGCTTAAAAAAGATGATCGCAAGCCATTGGACAGTGCTCCATATCCAGCAACCGAGACATGTGACCTTAGAAGTGAAGCAAGGTATGAGGTATGTAACTTACGTGTATTTTGTTTTAAGTTAAACACTAAAGCATTATTGACTCATCTTAAGCAATGGTGACGCATTACAATAAACTATAATTGGTCCTCAGTTATGCGTAAGTTCTTCGCACAAAGTTATTTGAAGGTGTGATAAAACCGGCCCTTGAGATGCAGTGACCAAGTGCACTATTAGGTTGTTTATCTCCACAAAAAAGAAATTAAGCACCAATTTGAACGACCATATGCATATTTTGAAGAAAATCAACATACGAATATATATCAAGTACAAAAAACCTGTATGCGAAGAACGAACAAAAAGTCGACCGTTCTACGATCACGTTCAGGGCCAATAAATCCAACTGAAAGTATCCACCCACCTCCTCTCGGTTTTTTGGGTGATGGGTTTATGGGTTAGCGCCATCTTACGTATGACACCCGCTAAACACTGCAGTTACGTCATCCAGGTTGTCAAAGCACGTATAATCTTTTGTTTATTTTCTTAAAAGAATACTAGCAATGCCGAATAACATTACTAGTATTCCTGTTAACCACTCCAATTAAGCTGCAATGCTTGTGTCTTGAGTTAGTTTACGTCAATAGTCGAATGGCGGGGCCTGAACCTGCGACGTCATGTTTCGCAGTCCGCACCCTAAACCATTGGGCTTTTGCCGATCTTCTACTAATCTGCTTCTACTTTAAGTGTCATTTATTTTTTTATATATTTAATATATATACAACGTTTATTTCTGTTGTTTAGGTCATTTTCAAGGGACGTTGGTCGAGGTTAACCCATCCTCGCCATTATCCCAGTAAACCAGATGAGAATGGGTACAGTCACATGATCGGAGCATCCCATGGTTACGATTACACATTGTGGCATCACGGGCAACCAGCCAGCCCCGGCCTGAAGATGTTAGCAGAGGATGCAAACGTTAATATCATAGAAAGAGAAATAATTGATAACGTAAGTTCTTTTCCTACACTATTAAAATGTCTTAATGAGAGAACATGTCTTAAATAATTTACAGTACCCAAATTAAACAAATCGGTCAAGGGCAACAGCATCGCAAGGTGCAAGGTGTCCGGCACTGTGTTCACCTCTGATCTTCCTTCTCGGAGTGGCCAGTGTCTTACTATAAACTTAGATTTTTTTATTACTCATTCATTAATAACAGAAACTAAAGCATGACATACTAAAGTTCATTAAAAATTGCATCATAAATGTGTAAATGGCATTATAGTATTAATGTTTCATATCTGTTACGGACATTGAAGTAGAGGTTCGAATATCTTCTAGCAGTTGTCGCCAACGCTCCTAAGCATCTGCGTAGGTAAAGAAAGATTTAAAATATCAACTGATATACGTAGGACTGTGGTAGCGAAGTAATGACTGTAGTATAATGAAATACGAGTACCAATGAAACGTAAGACTGTGTGGTAAAAAAGAGAATTTTTTGAATTTTCCGCAAATACCAGCATAGGAGACGTTTATTACAGACTTAAAAAGCGTATTCTTAGAACACGACAGTTAGCGAATTTGATTGTTATCAAAATCTGTTTAAGGCGATCTTCTCAACTTTTAGTTTTTACCAATGTAATTTGACAATAAAAAAGAATACAACAAATACGCTAGTTTAATCAATAGATACTCATAAATTTTATTTAATACCTCTTTATTAGAGATGGATACAATGCAATAAAAATTCATTAGCTTATTCTACACTAGCGTAATACACAAATATTCGTTAGTAGCGAGTTTATAAACGCTACAATCAATTATTCTCTCTAATCCTTTACTACGAAGGTTCAATATCGGAACAAGTCATGTTCACTCAATATACGCAAATAAACGCACAAAATGTAACTTTATTGCGAATCCTGATTTGAACTTCTACAAAGTAACATCTCGTTCATTTCGTTCCTAGTTCTCACAACTACTAGCTACATAAAATTTGATTTCATCCCTATGAATAAAACATCACTTCAAAAATGTAGTCTATGAACTCCAATGTATTTTAAAGTTATTAAGAAAAAAAATGTAACGAAGATCATTAAGCGATTACTTCCATGTTTATTTATACATATAGCTCTCAAACGCTATTTTCAATACTGGGGTAGACAAAGGTCTAGACAATTTAATACTTTCAACCCACCTTTCACCGAAGCCATTTTTTGGGACAACGTGATAGGCCCTCTTAACGATATGAATCGTACATTAGTTTAGACAAAACTGATTGGTCCGAGCTTACCACCCGGAGATCGAACTCGAATCTCTTGACGCGATTTCCGATCACCCACCCAATCGGCTATCATGACTAGACATCACTTATATATATAACTATGAATACTATAAAAATGTATTCATAGTTATATATGTAAGTGTAATTGTTGTATTAATTATATTATAATATTAAACATATTTAATATTTTATTTTTAGATGTCTTCAACGGGAGGTACGAGGACATTGATCAGGGGGAAGAGACGTCACCACCCTGATATGTTTGAACCATCACACGCTCTCTTCAGAGCTGACAATATACACCATTTGTTCTCTATTGCTGTCGCGATGAAGCCATCACCTGATTGGTTTTTGGGCGCATCTCGTTTCGAACTTTGTACCCCTCTAGGATGGTTGGAAGAACACGAAATGCCATTGTATCCTTGGGACGCCGGAACAATGGATGGTGTCTCTTACGAGGTAAAATTGTCAAGAGTATCTTTGCTAACATAAAAATAAAACAAAACAAACTAATTATCATATACTTAGGCTCCGAAAGACTGACGACCTGTTTAATAAATTTTGTAAGGAATTAATTTAAATTAATAGTGATTGTCGTACAATATATTGTATTCAACAGACAAACAGATCGCGTTTGCCAGACGTGTGTGAAATCTGGTGTGTAGTGGTAGTGATTACATATCAAAATAATTATGCATTATTTCTAGTATTTCAATAGTCACGATAGCCGAGTGGTTGGGTGATCGGAATTTCGAGTCGATGGCTCGTACCAATGAGTTTTTCTATAAAACTTATGTACGAATTATGTCGATGTCTTGGACAAAAAGACGGCGACGGACTCACTACCTGTCACCGTGTTGTCCCGAAAATATCTTCGGTGGAAGGTGGGTCGAAGGGACTTGTCATGACTAGACCTCTGTCTACCCCTGTATTGAGAATTGCGTGAAGATATATTTATATTTATTTATCTATCTAGATAAATAGATATATTTCTTCTATTACTTTTAATCAAATTTACGTTTCGAATTTGTTTTTGTACCTCAATGTACGTTATATAAATAAGAAAAGAATAAATAAATTAAAAACCTGTGGCTCTCGGCCTCGTAGGTCCCTGTGGAAAGACCTCCGTCCCAACGGCTATATGTCAGAGCCGAATAATTTATAACACATTTTTGACGACCTCAGTAGACGAGTGGCGACACACCGGTTTACATAGTGCCGCCAGCACTGAGGTCCCGGGTTCAATTCCCGGACGGGTCAATGTAGAAAAGCACTTTTCTTACTTACATTGTCTCGGTTCTGTGTGTTTCTAGTGGCTTTGTTTTGGCACCAGAAACACCTAGACTCGAGACAATGTAAGTAAGAAAAGTGCCTTTCTACAGATTTTTACTATTTTTTGTGACATGAGACTATGGACTAGTATTATCATCATGAGACTATGAATGTTTGTACTGAGTCATAGATGTTTATATTATATATATATATATATATATATATATATATATATATATATATATATATATATATATATATATATATATATATATATATATATATATATATATATATGTGTGTGTGTGTGTGTGTGTGTGTGTGTGTGTGTATGAAGGTATGCTTGGATACTTAAACGGCGATAGGCTCTACTCCTGTAACGTTGTCCCTATAGGCTTCGGTGAAAAGTGGGTCTAGACCTTGAAAATTCTATCGGGTACAGACAGACTGAGGAATAACTATCTCGAAAAATACCAGACCAAAATTGAGCTGACCATTGACGGACAGCACTCCGTTTGTCTACCGTGGCGATTACAGCAAATCCGTTCTTATGAGAGAAGCTTATGCCCTGCAGTTGTCTTTAACAGTCCGTTACATATTTATGTACGTATTTTATGGTACCATTCATAATAATACAAAACATGATCTTAATGATCTCTCTTTGGAAACACTATAAAGCTGTTACTCTTATTTATTATTTTTCCCAATACTTGGATAGTTAGAGGTCTAGATTTATTATTTTTAAGACAATTTAGTCCTTTCCAGCTATTGAGTTTCTACCTAGGTCTAGGTAGAAACTCAATAGCTCAAATTTCACCGCAGCTTATTTTGTAACAACATCACTTCTGGTAAGACCGTCGCTGTCTTTATATCTTGGACATAGAAAACGTATATAACTTTTGCAAATCCTCATTTGTACGAGTTTACCTCCTGGGGATCGAACTTGGGTTTCTCGACTCGAATTCCGATCACCCAACACTCTGTTACTTACCCATCGTATTCGACTAATACTCATAACTTTATTTGCAGTCACCGAAATCTGTTACAAACCCAACAGATAACATTGACAGAGTGGAAATAGGATCCTTCAACAGCGAGTCGCCTTTTTATCAGATGAACTTAAACAATTTGAAACCTTTTGCCTACCTACATGTCAAAAGACTCGCTGTTTATCCAATAAGAGGACGTAATTGCAACGACAATGGCGAAGGTAAGATTTTTTAGGGTTCCAGTTTTTAACATTTCCAGTCCAGGCTCTAGACATTTTCCACCACAACGTGACAAATTGTGAGCCCGTCGCCGTTTTTAAGTCCAAGACAACGATCTAATTATATACATTATAATCGTAAAAAAAGAGAAACAACGACAGAGGTGTGAAAGGATCGCGACACTTAGCGAATTGTTCTCTTTGACTACGCCGTCAGGCACTGTGCATGAAGATAACGTATGTACGTACGTACGTAAATAAAACATAATAAAAATAATAGTCGTACGTAATAATGAAATATGCATTTAATAATATTAAGGAACTCTATCTAATAATGTTAAAAGATCACCATAGTTTCGTAGTTACTTTTGAACACGCCTCGATATTTACTCCTTTTGACACAGCACCATTCAACTCGATATAAGCTTATCTTATTTGTTACAACACAAAGATCGCGTGGCAGCAGTTAATGTGCCTGACTGTTAAAATATAGATCATGTTCGATTCCGTATTTTCCAGCTAAGTATCCGATGCTCCATTTTGGGCATTAACTATTGGTTCATAAGTCTGATGGTATTTAGTTTCTGCTATTTTTAGGGTGGTATTAAACCCTTTCACCGATTTTACGGATACGCTTTATACTGGGTAAGAAAACAAAATGCAAGTGGTTTGAAGCTTGTGAAAATTCATTGCAATGTAATTACTCCATGACAGCAACTACTGCTATTTGATAAGATATTTAGCCATTAACAACAGCAATGAAAATACCTATAACTATGCATAGATTTGTAAAAATTAATCATCATTATACAATCCGATAGCCTATCTGGCAGTGACTCTGCCTTCCAAGCTAAGGGTTTCGGGTTCAAGTCCCGCTAGAAGTAAAAATTTTAAGTATTAAGTTTTGTAGTCGAGCTTGAAAGTTTGTATATTTATCTAAATATATTTTGTATCATGCATATTTATAGATATAAGTAGCATATTGTGACATTGGTTTAAACTCTAAGACGGAGGTAAGTGCTCCGTTATTCTAAATATGCTCCAGGTAAAATAAATGAAAATGTATCGAAAGGTTTGAAATGTCTAGACCGCTTACTGCTCCTGTATTGGGAAATGCCCACGTGATGGTAAGTGATTACCGCCGCCCATAAAAATCCGCAATACCAGAGGCATAGCAGATGCGTTGCCGGCCTTAGAGTCCCCCCCCCCCCAAATTGGGGGAAAGGGGTGTGTAGGCCTCCGGTTACCTGCACTCACCAGACGAAACGCAGAAGTTTGTTAGACTTCTACTTCACGCCGGTATTCTGTGAGGTCGTGGTACTTCTCCGGTCGAGCCGGCCCATTCATGCAACAACAAAAGCTGATGTGTGGCTGTACCACTGCAGATGTCCACTGTGGTCTACACAATTATGTCCTTTCGAACCACATTTCACGGAGAGTTCCCACCCCCCCCCCCCAGAATTGAGGGGGGGGGGTATGTAGGACTATATAATTATCATTATCCTTATCCATACGAACCGACCTGCACGGACCACACCTAAGACCTTTATTTATGTGATAGAGTCAAGCGGAATTTCCTGCTACATGAGTGGATCGACTAGGGCTGTACCGCTGCTATGCAGAATATCAGCAAATAGAGGTATCTGGTTTTTCTGAGAGAAGTCCTGTCCCTCTTCTACTTACGCTGTCCCAATTCCTTAGTACACTTAAGATGGGTTGGAAAAGGGACTTTTTGTATGGCAAAGCTCTATCGTTCCTGCGCCCAGAGAGTGAAATACCGCGACTTATAGGTGTCAGCATAACTACGCCAAGTAGTTGTTTTTGGTACAGTACTCGCTATTTATCAGTAGATTTTGTACTGCAAATTGTTTCAAATTAATTACGAATAGCAAGTTAAAATTTTTAAAATTCTCTATATACAGTGTACTTAGGCTACTTCAATATTTTTCAGAAGCTGAAGATACAACAGATGTGCAAAACGAACAAGAGTAAGCATAAGCTATTTATTCGTAGTATTAGTTAACAAAGCTGTTTGATATTTCACATTTTGACGTTTAATCAAGCTGCGCTTGGCTTTTAATGAATATTCAGTTTTTATTTTGTAAAAGACTTTAACATAATGTTACTTTTTATTCTTATATTAAAAATATTCTCTTGGTTTTAGGATGATAGAGCCCAGAGTACTCGAGTCAGTTCAAAACCCATCACAACAACACTGCAGTTTCAGCGATTGGTACGAATGGTCTGAGTGCGTACCAGACAAAGGTCACTGTGGATTCGGAACGCAAATCCGAACCCGGTCAAGATCAGGCAATAATTACAGCTACAAATATTCGGTACGTTTCTTTAAACTTAACAAAATAACTTAAAAAATATCTTTACGCCATTCCCAAAAACAGCGGTAAACAGAGGTCTAGACAATTAAGTCCTTTTGACCCAACTCACACCTTTTATGGTCGTGACACGTTGTGAACCTGCCGCCGTCTTTATGTCCAAGACGATATTAATCGTACATAAGTTATTGAAAAAAAAATCACTATATTCACTACGCTTTTTAGTTTGTGTGCAATTGTGACACTTTCAGCTATAATTGGATCAAGATCAATTTCATAATTTTTGAAACATGTTATTTCAATTATTTAATTGCCGAAATGTGTGAGTTCAAGATCTTATTATATAAAGAATATTAAAGCGCCAACATATTGAGGACCTCAATGGACGAGTGGCGTATACAACGGTTTTCTTGATGTCGTCAGTTTTTTCTGAGGTCCCGGGTTCGATTCCCGGTCGAGTCCATGTAGAAAACACTTTTTCTTAATATTCTCGGGTCGGGGTGTTAGTGGTAACTTCGTTGTTTCTGATTCCATAATACAAGTGCTTAAGTTGCTTACTTTGAGATCAGAGCAAAGTATGTGATGATGTCCCTTTGTATATATGTATTTAAATGCAATATACAATATAAATTTTTAAGCGTGTGGTAACGGTTTGTTGCTTTATTGTTGCTTTATAAATATTTTGAAAACTGTATTCTAGGTAATCTCTAACAGAATAGAAAAGAAAATCAAAGTCGTTTTAGCCATTGCTTCGAAGTAGTTTAGAATTTCTTTATATGGGATGGCCACGCTTTGTGTATTATTATGCATGGCGAATACTAATGTATGTGTATAAATATTTCTATATGCATCTATTCAGTGTGCTATTCATATATTGAATTAAAATCGTAACTCTTTATATTCACTATAAAGAGTCACGATAGCCGAGTGGTTGGGTGATCATAATTTCGAATCAGGAGACCCGAGTTCGATTCCCAGGTGGCAGACTCGTACCAATGGGTTTTTCAAAAAACTTATGTACGAATTATATCGTAGGCTTGGACATAAAGACGGCGACGGGCTCACCACCTGTCGCGTTTTCCCGAAAATATCACCTGTGATTGTCACAAATAGGCTTCGGTAAAAAGTGGTGGGTTGCCTACCTCAGTATGAGAGACTATGTGACGATAAAAAAATTACATTAATTGTAGGTTAATTAACGCTGGTATCGTACAGTTAATTCAGCCCCGAGGACTTGCAAACTTTGAAATCATAAATTAATAAATTCTATTTCTTGAACAGAAAACACGAAACTCGCAAACTGAAGACACCGCGAGCTGTCAAGAAAACCAACCGTTGATGCAGTCTCAGGCTTGTTATGTCAACTGTTAAAATTATATTTTAATCTAATATGGAATATTTTTAAATAATTATAAACTAGAATGGCAAAGTCTGGTCGAAATCTGGACTGGTTTAAAAATACAGTTTTTTTTATTTCTCCTTTTTTAATTTGCCCTTTTTTTAATTTTTTTGATGCGAAGGATGCCAGAAAAAACATAAAAGCAAGTTGAATGCAGTGGAAACGCGATTTCCTCGTAAATAATACGACGAAGAGATTCACAATATGGCAGGTTTAAAATGATGGTCTTATCATTAACATGGATAAGGGCGTACTGGTTTGGGAAAATTGTGCAAATGAGTGAAGACTGGACGTTGAGCAAAATATACCGCGTGAAAATTAACACAACAAAAACATAAAACAAAAAAGTTGGGACGATGCGAACTTTCGAAGACCATGTGAGCAAATTGCACGAAGAGGGGAGTCAAGAGTACTTGGACACGTAGATGTATGTATGCAGAAAATCATGAATTTGAAAGATGCGAAACTGGTATATAAGGATCGTGATTCTTGCTAATCTATTTTCTGGCTCTGGCTTTATATTTTTATAACAATTTTTAAACAAGCATTATGATTCGTAACTCGAGTTAGCAATTCTAGAGCGATCTAGTGTAAGGACATTTTTGCGCGAAAATAACAGGTTCTATAGTTTCGCGTTCGCCGACCATGATGGCCAAGGGGAACGCGGTAAAGTTGCGGGTGCAGCAAACAACAAGTCCACATTGTTGCTCAGGACGAGTATGAACATAGAAACGGAAGGCGCATGCTCAGGCTGGCTGCAACGGACCGCCTCGCGCGCTATCGCAACTTGTTGATTGTTCGCTCACTTCACGTTAGTCTGCCGCGAACGATGCGCGAGGAGGTTGTGTGTCCCGTCGCGTTATTGTTCGCTCCGTACTTCGAAGTTATTGTACGAAAATATGTGAAGTTTTCAAACCTTAAATTAGGCAGAACTATCGCGACGGACGTTGCCCGTAGGTCTTAGTTAACTTATAACGCTCTTAATAAGTAGTTTTAAGTTATTGAAACTTAATAGGCTTACTCACTTTACCTGTATGCTTCGTCCCACGACTCGTGCGAAGCGGTTACCTTTATTGGATAAACGAACATTTTTCAAATGGATGTGCGTTTAAATTCTGTGATAGTGTGCGTGTTTTGTGTGATCACCAGACTTTTACAGTGCGAGTTTAAAGCCTGTGACAAGTTTTTACTTTAGTGACGAGCAAGAAATTGTAATAAAGTTGAATTAAGAAAATGTTCGCGCGCGGGGGAGAGAGGGGCTTCCTTGCCGCGCTGTTGCTTGGCTCGCTTGCGGTGGCGTCGACCCAATATACTAAAGGTAGGTAGGTAAAGATTGCCTGATGTTTTCTTACCTGTGCACGCGCATGGCCCTGCCCTGTCGTCTACTCTTTGTTCAGCGGTCTCGTTCAATTGTTCCCAATCTCGAATGCCTCTTACTTACGGGTATACAGCTCATAGAGTATAGAATGTCAACATAATTTGAAAATTATTACAAATTACTTAGTAACCTTGAAAGTTACTTTCTAATTAGTAAAATCATCATTGTTATCGCATTTCCTGCATCTGAATTTTAATTCCGTTTATATATCTATTTACTAAAAATTTTATGCTTATTGTGTTTGCTTTTCAAAGGTGAGAAATAATGATAACCTTTCTCAATAAATCGTTACTGATAGCATTATAATGATTTTTTTATAAATCAAACATCAGTACTATCGGAAGTAGGCTACATACCTACTACTCTTATTATGTGTACTCTATCTATAACTTACATTATTATGTATTTATTATTATTAAATCTTAGCTTAAATAACCGAGTTGGTGGTTTGTTTCGAAATCAGAGTTTGTTTTCGAAGCTAAGGCTTGCGGGTTCGACTCCCGTTTGGGGCAAACATTTGTGATTAATATGAATGTTTGTACTGTATTCATGAATGTTTAAACGTATATATGAATATTTGTCTAAATAAATATATGTCATTATATTGTAGGCCACCACCTGTCTCGTTCCGAATAAGCTTGAGAGGACTCCATTGTCTAGACCTCGGCTTGCCCCCGCATGGGAAATTACGTGAAGCTAAACAAAAATCTCTCTTTTTCACCAATTTTTCTTGAATTTCTACTCAACAGTCATATGTATATTCTATTTAAAGAAAAAATGCGCCTGAATCGGATCACAATTGATTTGAATTGACCACAACGAGGAGAATTGTTTACCTCCTCCTTTTTAATAGGTAGACTCAATCCCTCCGTTCATAGTAAAATCTTGCCTCATTGTTATTTAAGTAAAAATTTATACAAAACAGGAGGTTAAACTATAATAAATTTTTATAATTATGCCGTCAAAATTTTCTTAATACATTGACTTAATCATGGCTATAAGCAGGCTTAGTGCTTGCTGCCTTCCTCCCTTCTCATATTCTCACTTACAGTTAATTAGGTAGTATCTTGGAAATAATAAAAGTTTGCAACGTTGCTCTCTTTTTCTTTGCGAGACGACTTATGTCTATAATTCTGGCTATTAATTTAATTTATATTATATTTTAATTATATTTATTTATTTTAATTATATTTATTATAACTATATTTTTTTAATTATACTGGTTAAAATGATTTTCATTTTATTTCTTACGCGGCGTAACTTCCCTATAAAATTATAAAAAATCTTTGACGTTTTTTAGTAAGATTTTTCGATTTCGTACTTTTGATAATCAGTTAAAATTATAAACGGGTATTATTTTATATTTCGAACTCGTTGAAATAAGTTACCTAAATAAAAACTATAGTATTGATTTCGACAAAAATACACTATTCCTAAAGTTGAAGTGTATGTAAGCCAGTAAAAAAATGGGTGCAATCGTATTACAATTATATATATGTATATACACATCTACAATTACATACACCAACATGGTTTGTGTGTTAGGAAACCAAGAAAGCGACTAAGGGATAAGTCTTGAAATATAATTGGCAACCTACACACGGTGGAATAATCATGTCGAAATATACCAGACCGGTGATGGGCGATGAACCGGTGATGAAGCGTCTAAGGTGTACGATGGAGGTATGATTGCGAAGCCGTTGGTCAAGCGTGAGTGGCCTGTGTATAGCAGTGTATTTTTAACGGTCGTTATGACGGTGATGTAGCAGCTCCATTTATATAACATCCGTGTTATGTTAACAATCTCCTTTTTTAAATCATTAAGAAAGATTTAGGTACTATTTTTTACCAATACCTTTTTCACATAGATATATGAAATAACATGATACACGTGACATGTATATTGCACAATGATTTTCAATCAAAGTTCCGTGGATAATCTATGACGTTATTGATGTAGGAACCATGATCTGTGGCTTTTATAAATTATATCATACAGTTTCTACTCATGTAGGTATATTTTTAATCGTTGGATATAAAGTTTTAAACGCTCTTCGTTGTGTTGTATTCAGTTACGAAAAAGTTTTCGCGTTTCTTATGTTCGTTACTTTGAAGTTTTAATATTGTTTAGAACTTTTCTTTTGCTGTGACTTTTAACGATGGATTCACTCTTCGATGTTACAATTTTGCTACATCGAAGGAAACCTCCGTAGACGAGTGGCGTACACACCGGTTTGCGTGGCGTTTTGGTCCCGGGTTCTATTATCTGATTACTGATTCTATAAGGCAAGTGTTTTGGCTAATTACTCTGGAATCACAGCAACGTATGCGTCTTTCTATCTTCTTTCCATGTCTGTATGTTGGAATGTATATTTTGCAACGAAGCTGTAAGGATACAGGAAATGGAAACCGTGGATTTTTAACGAAACTAAGACCTGAGCTCGATTATATAAATATAACGTTACTTTATGACACTGTCGCGTAGTTCCAAAACTCCGTCGAAACTAACTCGAATTAAAAATATGTCTCCATAATACCTCTTTAATTTATTTGATTAGAGTATTAGGTAAAACATTCATTTCATTCAACAAAAGGCACTTTAGCCTATCTACTGTTGGACTATGAAATAATTAAAAGCTATTTACTAAATATATCTTTGACTTACTTACATCATATACGGGCAACATAAAACTTCTTGAAACTTATACGGATAATTTGATGGTGTTACAGTTAATAATTACCTGCGTAACGAAAGTTTATTTAATAATAAACTGTTGTTTTGAAGTTGTTGTGATTATAAAATTATAGAGTACTCGTCGAACCCTGGTAGTTGCGCCACAATAACAGATAGTCGATGGAGTCGTTTACCCCGGTGAAAGGTAACCGTGAGCACGACACGGCTATTGTTATTTACAATTTACTACACAATGCCCACTATTAATATTACAAACTTAGTATTCAACTACACTAGCAATCAAAACTTATGAGCATCGACTTTATAATAAATATAATAATAACACAAGCTCCCGTAATTAAACGTAATGAAATCATTTTCGTAATCGTTCAAAATTTGATGCTTCATATAATTTGATACTATTTGTACTGGCTATAGATAATAAAAAAGTGAAAAGAGCATTTAAAAATTTTATGAAGTATTCGCGGCGCTCCCGAAGGAATATCAGTCATCAAAGTCAGTCAGCTTGTATCTAGTTCGTTACGGATATAAAAACCACGACAATATACCGAGGAACATTATGAGTATAGCCAGACTCTTAAATAATTTGTTTACATTTACATTACGAATTTTAATTATATTATATTGATAAAATATATTATTCAATTTAAATGATACTATAATAGTAATAATACTTTGGCTATCAAAGTCTCGTCCCTACTTGATCCACTCTCACTAAATATTTTCAAATGCCAATTTTATTCTTTTCCATTTTAATATGACCTTTTTTGAATAAAAAAAAATAATTTCAGAACTACGCAATTGGATAAAACTTTTTTTGCCACTGCAGAAACGGTCTCTTAAAAGTAAACTCTTTAAATCAAAAATAATTGAAAAGGTTGAAGTCACGATAGCCGAGTGGTTGGGTGGTCGGAATTTCGAGTCAAGAGAACCGAGTTCGATCCCCGAAAGTGGCAGGCTCGTACCAATGGGTTTTTCATAAACTTATGTACGAATTATATCGTTGGCTTGGACATAAAGGCGGCGACGGGCTCACCATCCGTCACGTTGTCCCGAAAATATCTTCGGTGGAAGGTGGGTCAAAGGGACTTAATTGTATAGACTAGACCTCTGTCTACCCCTGTATTAGGAATTGCGTGAAGATATTTATATTTATTTATAATTTAAAAGGTATGGTCTGGTCAATGTCTCACCCTTACTTTCTACCGAGAATAAGCAAAATAACATTAGTTGTGTTCCGGTTTCAATGCTACAGAGAACTAATATAATATGAGACTATGAGACATTCCATCTTTATTCCTCTAAGGCTGACAACACGTCTGTATCCTTCTTTTGAAAAGATTTTTTACCGAGAGTTTGCTCTAACACTTTGGCAAACGTACTGGCGATTGTCGTACCAGACTTACCAGAGACTTACGTAACGTACGTAGGTAACTTAACATACCGCCGTGCTCCACCCCGACTCCATTTTTCTTAATTTTAGTCTGTTTTTATTTCGAGATGGTTATCCCGCTATCTGTCGGTAACAATTTTTGTTTTAAAATCTTTTCCATGTTCGTCACTTACCCGTCCCATGAGAAGAGAAGAGCTGATAAGTTCACTCTGCGGTCGCTCATCGTAGAGTCTACTCGCTTGAGGATGCCTTGTTTTGAGGCGAAACACGTGTCGCGTTTTCGGTGGTGGTGTGTGTTACCTGGTTTGAGTGTAGTGGTGGTGGTGCATACAGTGGAGTTGGTGCACACGTCTGTGGAATTGGTGCACGCATCTGTGGGAGGGAGGGTGGTGCTCTTCTTCTTCTTCTTCTCTTCGGACCAGGTAGCATATACCTTTTTATATTTTCATGCGGAGGGTTGCGAAGTAATTTTTTAAATAACAACTTTTAAAAACATTTGTTTCGATTTGTTTAACTATAGGTGTATTACCTCGACGAGCAACCTTCTCATAATTTGTATAGGGTACTAGGTACTGTTAAACGTTTTAGCCTCCGGCTAGCAATGAGTATCCCTGCGAGGTTCGTATCTACGTAGGTGCTTGATAAAATCATTTTACGCACAGTTAAATCCGTTTTAGTTTTATCGTTTAAGGTATCTTTCAACATTAAATCAATTTTGACAGGAACAAACATTATTTAAGAATATGATGATGAATGAATGAAAATAATAACCGAGTGGTTGGGTGATTGAAATTCGAGTCAAGAGCTTCAATTTCGATCCCCAAGTGGTAGGCTCGTACCAATTATTTTTCAAAAGTTATGTACGATTTACAACGTTGGCTTGGACATAAAGACAGACGGCGACGAGCTCACCACCTGTCACATTGTCCCGAAAATAACTTCAGTGGAAGGTGGGTCGAAGGGACTTAATTGTCTGGATCACTCTCTCAGTTGGTAATAGCGTGAAGATATTTATTTATTCATTTAATGAAGAGAATGTTGAATTTATAATACTATTTCATATTCAAAGCATACTGATCTATTTTATATGTAAATATATATAATATAATATGACAATATAACTTTTATTGGTAATATTCCATTTGGTGTTACTCTTATATATAATAATTTTTGAATTAAATTAAATTTGATGAAAAATGCTGATGAAAAATGCTATAATAGCTACTCTGTGACTGCAGTATTGGACAACTTGTATCTATGTCGCTGCTGCCCGCAAAATATGTCCAAGGCACCGATATAATTCATACATAAGTTTTTGCAAGCGGTTTCAGGTTTAGATGGCAGGTTCGAACTTGGGTCTCTCGACTCGAAATCCCGACCACCCAACCACTCGGCTATCGTGACTATTACTGCTGGCCGAAAATTATATTAAAACTTCAGTATTTAACAAATACTCATAAATTGGATATTCTAGTTGTTTCCCTTAGTGGCCTCTTACGACACCCACGAGAAGAAAGGGATTGGTAACATTCTTACACCGTTACCACACCGCTAGTAGCGTCTAGCTGGGTGTTTCAATCTGTGATCGCTATCTATCGCAATCGAAATATACTTGTCAACCGTTGCGATTATGGCAAATCTTTCTTAAGGAAGATGTCTATATCTTCTTAGGTCGATAAGTAAGTAAAGCTTAAACTTTTGCTTAAAGTTTACAAGTAAAAATAAATATCTTCACGCAATTCACAATACATGGGTAGTCAGAGGTCTAGTCTAGACAGTTAAGTCCCTTCCACCGAAGATATTGTTGGGACTAAACTTTATAACTTTTTTTGCAGTTCGTATCGAGTTTCATCATGTAATATATGAGTCGACGTCTTCTACTTTTTTCTCTATCCATAACATACTTATAATAAAACCTTTCTAAACACAAAGGAGAGTTGTACCTCTTTTAACGTGGAAGTTAAACACCTACTTATAGGCTTTGGCCCGCTCAGAGCGCTAAGCCATATTGAGAACAAAACCTCGTCGCGGACTACGCGAAACTCCGCAACTTGTTCCCAAAGTATCAGCCACTAGCTTTCAATAAGTAGTTAGGCATAATAAACTGAGGTTTACTGTTACCTACTAAGCTTGCGCCGCTTATTCCAATTTCATATTTCTTAAGGGCATGCCTATTGCAATGTCTTCGATGCATGCAACGTTGAATGCGCTACTCACATTTTATCTGTCCTAGTATATTGTATTGTAAAAGTTTTTATGGAATGGCTGGTAGTATAGTCGAGTGTAACTGAACGATATATATGAAGATAATATATTCGTATTCTATGGCATGATTATTGTCTTATCCTTATTGTTTTTAATTATAAACTGGAAAAGTAAAATTTTTGTTTTTTATATCTAACTTTGTGAAGTTTAGAAAAAATCTAAAATGTTTGTTTTTATTATATTTTGCATTGGCATTATATTTAATTTGTAAATATACTATAGTGGTGTTATGATTATTATATTATATAGACTCTGTAATAATAATATACGCAAACTTGCAATTCAAACAATAATAAACGCAACCCTTGCGAGAAACTGACAAAGAGACCCAGGAATTGTGAAAAAACCAGTAACAGTAAGGAGAACTAGCAGTATATTTTTGTGCATGATTTTTTTTTCTTGAGTATTATGCTAGCGGAATAGTTGTCCTGTTCTAACGTTGGATTGATTGCTATTAGTGGATACTGTTTTCGATTGATTTATTGTAATGAAAAGATGAATATGTGGAGAAATTTTGAATGCGAGAAATCTAAAGATAGATGAAAAAAAAAATCAAAATATCACTATCAGCGCCGTCTACCGTGCCTATTTGTGAATCTTGATCATCCGTAGGTAGTATGACATGCGAACTTTTGGCCCCGTGGAATACCACAGGCTGATGACGATAAGGAAAACCAGGCAATATTTCTAATATTAAATTCAAATAAATATTAAAGTTGTTATTGAAAAAATTACATCGCGACCATCCGCACGCAAATATAAAAAGGTATATGTTACCTGGTCCGAAGAGAAGAAGAGCACCACCCTCCCTCCCACAGATGCATGCACTAATTCCACTGTATGCACCACCACCACCACTACACTAATTCCACTGCATGTACTAATTCCACTGTATGCACCACCACCACCACTACACTCAAACCAGGTAACATATACCACCACCGAAAACGTTACCTGGTTTGAGTGTAGTGGTGGTGGTGGTGCATACAATCAGGTACAGTTGGTACAGGTGGTCAATTAACTACAATAAATATTAAAATTAAATATCTTCACGCCATTCCCAATACAGGGGTAGACAGAGGTCTAGTCTAGACAATTAAGTCCCATCGACCCACCTTCCACCGAAGATATTTCGGGACAAATAAATATCATAATAATATAAAGATTTTATTAAAGTCCGATTATGATGAAATTTCGTTATGATAGTGTAGAAATACTCTTATCTATGTGTACCTTATTTTTATTCTACCGATATAAAAAAGGGCCAATATTTCTAAAAAAAGGAGGCAATTCGAACTTTTAAAAACTTCGAACTTCTTCCTAGAGTGTTCGGGATATTACGTGTGAAAATTTCATTTGCAATTATAACGGTATTATGTTTCATATACTGCATTTACACTATATTGTAAATTGTAATTTTTTTAAATAATTTCAGAAAAAAACGTGCTTTAAGAAGCCTGATCTTTGTTGTCTGTTAATTTCTCCATATTTTAGTAATCATAAGAATGACTTCGTCCAAAATATGTTAAACCTGTTCTAAGAAGTTTTCTCACTTGTATAATAATCAAATGGTCGTGGTCGATTAACCCGACCGACTAATAATAATTTCCTGTCTCCTGAACAATAAGTCATTCATTAGCCTTAATTTATTCTCCTTGCACTCACCTTACCATTGACAAATTAAAAAACTAGTTACTAAGTTGCCTCTCACATTACACAGAACACAATGCTGCGAGCGAACGCTATGGTTTGAAACGTTGCCGTTCAAAGAAGGCAATGTAACGTGAGTTCATTATTAGTCGCTGTTGCTTGTGCGCTGGCGTTTGATATGGCTTCTGTAATACCTTTCTGGTGACGTCACTGCATAACCGGACCAGCCGGGGCAGTCAACCGTGACAAATAGGGTTGATATAGTTACAACATTCGTTAGGTGAATTTAGTTGTTTCATCGAATTTCATTCTTAGAAATAACCTCTTAACGTATGCATTTAATAAAACTAAATCAAAATTCCTTCCTTAGAAATTTATAGTCGTTTGTTCAGGTAATGTTTTTGTTTTATTTCGTGCTAATATAAACCCGTGTCTATTACCTTAGCCGTAAGTGTTATTTCAAGTTTATTTTCGTGACATACATACCTTTCTGTAGTCTGAATGTTTTCTTGATATTGCGTTGTCTTGATGACAGGTGGTATTTAAATTGCTTACTTAAGTATTGTTTAGCATTTGTGAAGTCTTAACAGTTAAAGATACCTATATCTTAACATATATTTTTCGGACATATATTTCACACCACTGTATCTATTTATGTTATTGGAAGGAATGTGTATTAATAGGGGGTAAGGGTTATGTTTAAGTTGCTTCGTGGGTAATAGAAAAGGCAAAAGGTGTTTTTCAACGTGATGGAATTTGCAACAAAGAAACCTGTAGTAAAATTTGGGTAGGTATTCGATGTTACAATAAGAATAAGCTTGATAAAATGACAATGGGCGGACCACATAGCTCTCAGAAAATATAATAAATAAATAAATATAAATAGATAGGGACAAAATCACAAACATTGCTCCGATCCCAAAGTAGCTAAAGCATTTGTGTACCACAAACACCGAGACCCGAGACATATTGTGTACAAAACGTGGTTTTCTAAATTGACTCGTCCGGGAATCGAAACCCCAGAGCTGGCTACAACTTGAATACCAGTGTGTAAGCCATTCGAACACGGAGGACGTTAATAACCGGAGGTCATGCACCCCCGCTCAGCTCTTTTCACTCTTCTCTTTCATTAATTTCTTCATTAAAAGTAGGCCAAGCAACAGCAACTTTAAAGGTGGTGCCAGTGTACATGGGCGTAGGTCGTCCATATCCGATAGGTGAAAAAAATATCTTCTGTTAAATAATACAATCGAAACCCTATAATTTTTTTTATTTTATCTTCACGCACAGTCCGTGACTGGGTAGCCAGACAGAACAGATCCCCAAGTGTTACGATCCTTACATACTCGTACCTCTTTCGCTTCGTTCAGATTCATCACTTTCTTCATACATGCACGTCTAGGTATCCGAGTACTCTTGACCCTCCCCTCTTCGAGATGTTTGCTTAAATGTTATTGTTGTTTGTATGTTGCTTATTGTTTGCTCGAAAGTTAGTCTTTGCCTATCTCGACACCTTTTAATATCAACTTTTGCGCTGTATATTTTCTTTACCATACGGCCATTACTCATTCGCTCAACGTGCCCAAACTATCGAACCACGTCGTTATAAATTTTATTGATACGATCATCTTTCAAACCTGCCTTGGTTTGAAAGATGACCGTATCAATAAAATTTATAACGACGTGCTTCGATAGTTTGGGCACGTTGAGCGAATGAGTAATGGCCGTATGGTAAAGAAAATATACAGCGCAAAAGTTGATATTAAAAGGTGTCGAGATAGGCAAAGACTAACTTTTGAGCAAACAATAAGCAATTGCGAGTCTCTTTGTGGTCGGCCAAGGTATAAATATAAATATAAAGTGTATAAATAAACCCATAGGAATTAGACGTCTACAACCAGACATAAATAAAAAAGCTGTTGAATATTTACCTACTACAGTTTGTAGTGTTTAAGCCACGATGGCCGAATGTTTGGCTGATCAGAATTCGATTCAAGAGAACCGAGTACGAAACCCCAAGGCTCGTACTAATGGATTTTTTCAAAAACTTACGTATGATTTATGTCGTGGGGCATATGTGCCAAAAATGTGTTCGGTGGTAGATGGGTCGAAAGGACTTAATTGTCTAGTCCTCTGTATTGGGAATGGCGTGAATGGATATTTATTATTAGTTTGTACTTTAAAACGCTTGTATTTGATATGATATATTTTATAATTATCTATAAGAGTAAGTAAGCTTGATATATTTTATAATTGTCGATTAGATATGTTCAATCGAGTCGCTCGCGGTCAAAGAAATTCAAGAATTCGTAGTTCGATAATGTTACAGTGCGACGCCTGTTATCATATCGCTACTGATAACCTGACTCAATGTTCATTTTTACATTCTATAATACGACGTAGTTACGTGGTTCTACTCATATAGCGAATAAAATGAGTCGAACTGAATTCCGAATTCGCCGGATGCTAATTTGGCCGGTAATTAATGGGAACGCTTTGATGATCATTAACGTCTAATCGTGTACCGAAAATGACGTGCGTAATGATAGATTTGCCAAAATGTATCTCACTCGACGAAATAAAGAAATTGTTTTATAAAGACAATTGATAAGCTATACATGCATAAATATAGATAGATAGAGACTAAATCACATACATTGCTCCCTAAATCAACTAGCTTTAGTACTTGTGTTATGGAATCGGAAACAAGGTAAAAATGTACCACACAAACACCCAGATCCGAGAAAATGTAGAAAGAATCGTGTAGAAAAACCCGTCCAGGAATCGAACCCGGGACCTCAGAGATAATACAGCGTAATTTGCAATTAGAATGTAGTTAAAGCGTTTTGATTTAAGATATTTTAATATTATTTTACCATCGAGCAACTATCTCCATTAATCTTCTAGACTTTTGAATCTTTAACCTTTATAGTACTGTTCAGTGTTTTTATAATTGTTATAAAATATAGAAAATCCGTTGGCTTGGTTATCTAATACACATTCGATAACTTATCAAACGTGTATATCGAATCAGTAATGGATTACTTACAAAATAGTAGTTTGCTTCTGCACCCAACGAAGGTAAGTTAGTATCGACAGAAGGTAATTTGATCATGCCTATATCTGGCAGCCGCTGTCAAGTTAAGTAAGCATCTAATGGAAATCCTGTGTTGCTCTTTAAGTAGTAAAGATAGAACATACTTGCACGCGTTTCCGAACATTATAACTACTTTCTGCTGTGGTAGACATTTTTTGGCAAAATTGTGATTTATTAGGGTCGGTGCACAACGGAAGTGAATTATTGCGATAGTTGCAATATTTTACAGGATAGAAATAAATTTAATTGCGTAGTATTATTTTTTTTTTATTTATAGTTAATGATGTCTGAAATTGCGGCGGCCAGCGTTTGTGGGGTTATTGATTAATAATAAAGTTTGTCATGGTAAAGCCGACATGTGGCGAAATTGAAACACAATAGTTTTAGTTAGGCCAAGCTCGACATAACTTGTCCTTTCAAGCAAGGGTGAATTGGCTTGTATGTAGTTGCTACTATGCATTTTTTTTTCTATAAAAAAATCTTATGAGAGAGATAATAAAAGATTAAAAGAGAATTATTTTTGTTTTACCCATCATGCAAATACTGCTAAAAGAGAAACTGCCCAAAATAATTAGTTGCTATTAAAATTTAAAAATATAATTATGACAACTCTCAAAACCGTGTAGTTACAATTTTAACCTTACAAAAATAAGGTTCCGTTTGCATAATGATAGTTCTACCGAACAGCCCCTCAGGTGATGCGAGTACATGCCCTACCATGGTGGGCGGCAGATTTCTCGCTTGACACTGTTACCCATAAAAAATGTCACCATCTGTTTAAATAGGAGGTTCAAAATTATCAAGTCAAATAATGCGTAGCGTTCATTATCATGACAATGCCGATAATTATCCCGTAAGTATCAAAGAACTTTACGAGTTGCCTCTAAATATACTCGTTTAAGTAGTAACGTTGAGGTTCTTTTTTATGATTTCTATTAAGTGTTCCTGCCAGTATTATGTCATTGTCTGATTCATGTCAGATTAATTCAATAAACACTTCGTAAAAACTACAGCACGGGAAAATCCTATGTATAAAACAAAAATTTCTCAAGTGTGAATAATGCAAAATATTCAGATTTTATATTATAAATTGTGTATTATACATTATTCATTATATATTCGAAAATATAAACGATTTATTCGTTTTTTTACAAAAGCTAATGGTCCATGATTTATAAAAAAAACAGACCAACGTTTTTCTATTAGATACGTCTAAGTTCCCAGAATTAATAGATATTCAATTTTATTTTACTCGGTGTTCAACGATGTAAAAGAGTAGGTAACAAATATTTGCGCAACGGCCCTCTTTACCTTTGACGCTTATGTATTGAATATGCTCATAGACTATCTATAGGATACAACATGACAGGTAAGGATTGGATGGTAAAAGGTATGGGTAAACCATGGCTTTGGATTCAGAACTTTAGTACAAAATCTTGTAATGTGTGGCATCCATTAGAAAATAATACTTCTTCCAGAACTACTATAGTGAAACATTGGTCTAACTTCCTGTGTAGTGTGTAGCAGACTTTATGTCTTGTAAAGGTATTAATGACACCTACTCGTAAAATTAGAGAGTCCACATGTTCAGGTATAACAAACCCTCCGATTAGCATAATATGACTTGCAGTCTGGTAATGCCGTAACAGCGGAACAATGACGACGCAGCTGTCATAAAAACAACTATATTTTATTATGACGTGTATTCTTTATGACTAAGAGTCAGTTTACCGTTACAGTCATAATTAATTCAAGTCGTAAATACTGAACACATAAATAAGCCGTTTGTATATGGACCTTTAGTTCATAATACGTCTTTTTTTGAGTTCGAATATCGAAATTTTGGATTGCTGGATGCATCTAAAATTATTGGTGGGAATTTATTATTAACTTGTAACTTAATTAAACAGGCGGATACTTCCCGGCTCCAAAACGCTCACGAATATCGAGAACACACTTTTCCCATCACTAGGATATTATTTTAAAAGGTACTTTTGTATAAAGCGATAGACAGGTCAGCTTTCTTGTCAATTACTGATCGATGAATTTACCACTAAAAGGAATATCGAATTACCATTTCCATAAAGCAACGAAAACACTTACTACCTATTTATTAACCTCATAACCTCATTTTAATATTTTTAGCTACGCTACCTATATTCGTTAACGCGACGTTATCGCAGCTCACCGCTAATTGTCAATTGACAAGGGATAACCACAAACTTTACTAGTTTGTTAATGCAATTACCGATACCGTCATATTCGGAATGATTCGAATAAAGTCCAATTACAATAACAATGCGATAGTGTTGCCGTATATCGGAATAGTAGACACATAAAAGTCGCGTTAAATTATATTGTGACTTTTTCCAGCGACATTTTTCTGCTTTGAAATCGTTAGAAGCAAGAGGAACAGTCGTTACGAGTGAGGTGATTTCTACATCCGATTACATATATAGTAAATTGCTTTTCTCGAGATACGATTTCTTCTAACTTCAATTGTACTCGATTTTCTGTTTCAAAAAATGTTTTTTTGAAGAATTATTATGATTTTTAGGACACCATTAGCATTGAAATAGAAAATTTTAGGTATGATTTGTAAATGGTTGTAAATGATTTGTAAACGGGTAAAGAAATGTCTTTTCTGCTCAAAAAAAACCTTTTTAATATCAAACTCTTGCTTCTTTTTGTTGCAAAATATTAATGCAAGTAATTTTATGTGTAAGTAGTATTGTATTCTGTTTTGAGAAGTAAAGATAATGACCATGATTTAGTGCTGTGAGTTGTTTTTGCATCTCTGCGAGTGTCCAGTATTAATGACTGAAGCTATCTCATTTGTCACCAAATCCAAAACCTCGCAACACCTTTTGTAGGAGAAATTCCATAATATAAGAAAATCTGACTTTTACTCGATGAAAGGAATATTCTTACCAAGTTTCGAGTCTCTAGGCCTTATGGTTCCAGAGACATCGTGATGACTGAGTCATTGATAGTTCGCAAATATATACAGTCAGGTCATAAGTATTGTCACACATTAAAAACTTTTCTTTTAGAATGCTGGCCACAAAAAAGTTTATTGAATTCGAATTTCGAATTGTTCATGAAAATAAAACTACATACTTTTTAGAATTATACTAATTTTTAAATATGGAGTGGATACTTAAAGAAGACCGTGTTGCAGTTATTGCGTTGCATCGTTGCGGTTACGCGCCAATTCAAGTTTTTGACATACTGAAAAATTTGAATATAACCAAAAGATTCGTTTATCGTAACATCAAACGATACAATGAAGACTCTAGTGTAGATGACAGGTCAAGAAGTGGTCGCCCTCGGTCTGTTAGGACTCCAGCAGTGATAAAAGCTGTGAAGGCTCGAATTCAAAGAAATCCCAAACGTAAGCAAAAACTGTTGGCCCTTCAGATGGGGTTAAGCAGAAACACGGTGAAAAGGGTGTTAAATGAAGCCATAGGGCTTCGGGCATATCGAAGAAAAACAGGACATTGTTTGAATGCTCGTCTAATGCACCTGAGACTGAAGAGATGCCGCGCTTTGTTTAAGCGGTACGCAGGAAAAAAATATCGGGAAATTCTTTTTTCGGATGAAACATTTTTTACCGTAGAAGAGAGCTACAACAAACGACTCGACTTCATCGGGCGCGAAGACTGACGCTCCTCCAGTCCAGATTTGAATCCGTTAGATTACAAGATATGGCAACACTTGGAGGAAAAAGGGTGCTCAAAGCCTCATCCCAATTTGGAGTCACTCAAGACATCCTTGATTAAGGCAGCCACCGATATTGACATGGACCTCGTTCGTGCTGCGATAGATGACTGGCCGCACAGATTGAAGGCCTGTATTCAAAATCACGGAGGTCATTTTGAATAAACTTTAGTGTCATAAGAATCGATGTTTCGTTAAGTTCATTTTGGTATATAAATAGTTACATAATGAATAAACTTGTTTTAATTATTGTAGGTTAAACATGTGACAGAATTTATGACCTGACTAGGTATATATAGAAATATAAAAATTAATTTCCAAAAGTTTTGTTTTATATTTGATTTCAAGAAATCATAAGAAATAATTCATAAAATCATATGAGAAATTAGTAATTGATTGCCCAGGATGATACAAAAAAGTACAGTTTTTACTTTTTGGTTAAATAATAGTTAAAAAGCTATACACGAACGGAATTGGCGCTTGAAAAGCAATATATCCTGCTCGCCTAATCTGTAGCAAATGTAAGGCTGAAACAAAACTTCTCAATTTCAGATGAACAAAGTAATTAAGTCCTCTGAATAGCACAATAGATCCCTATTAGAGTAACATTGGAATGGGGCCCCAGGGTGCAATGATAGTAATAAACCTAGCCTGGTGTTGACCTGACAGAATCACTGCAAGACTGATTCACAGGGTTGCGCAACATCTGATTGGAGTTAGAAAAGAATGGGCCCATGATAAATTACTTGCGTTCGTATTTTCGATTGCTTATTTAGCTTTCTTCCTTTATTTATTAACTTCGAGTGTCAGCAATGAAGTCAAGAGAGTTTATCAAATATGTTTCTAAGTATTTATATAAGGTTTAATAGTATACACATGTATAGTATGATACTTGTCATAGTGCGTGGATTAAGTCGGTGCTTATGTAGAGGAATGGAATACCCTGGTGTATTTGAAGCAACATTGAGCGGCAGAATACGTTCGATTTTTTTTTGTCACCGCGTATACAGATAAGCATACATGAGTGTCGTCACTAGCAACATGAGCTTCTTACTCTGACTCGAAGAAACTTAAATGTCTTTAAATTACTTCGATTGACTGAGCGATTGACGAAAAAAGTGTATAAAACGAGTGTGAATGGAAGTGTAGGAAGGGGAAGACCTAGGCGGACGTTTCGAGACCAAATCAGGGACGTCCTGAAAAAAGGCCAGGTCAAGAGTACCCTAAATCGAAGAGAATTTATGAAGGGAATAATGAAAGTGGACGAAGCGAAACAAGTATGTAAGGATCGTAGCAAATGGAAAGAAGTGGTCTCTGCCTACCCCTACGGGAAAGAGGCGTGAATATATTTATGTATGTATGTAAATTACTTCGTTTATATAACGGATTTTCTATATGTATTACCTGAAACCATTACAGCGGACGGTTGACCATAACTTTTTCTTCTTCTAATCTTCGGTATTTGATTCCATATCCATCTTTAGTACTTAGCAATGATATCGTATTTGTAAATTGCTTATAGCGAAAGCTTTAGCGATACGATATTGTAATCGCCACTGAAAAGCCATTACCTTGTGATTTTCAAGTTATTTTTTTTTACATGCAATATAAGCATAAGAACGGGTACTTACGCAAAACTAATCAAACAACACAGAATTACAAATTAAATTATAATTTTCAGTTTTCTAGCTATTTTATGTACCATTAAAAATATATAACGGTCAAGGATCTTGAGGTTATTATCGATTCCAACTTATGGTGGCAAGCCCTTGTTAATGAAGTAAGTCGGGTTCACTTTTCTTTCCATTCGATGAAGTGCCTTCAAGGTGTTTTGCCCTTAAGAACTAAGATCACTCTGGCCCAAACGCTAATCCAACCCATCATTGATTACGCTGATGCCTGCTACTTGGATGCTACAGAGGAGCTTCTAAATAAGCTTGAGCGCCTGCAAAATCTTTGCATTCGTTTTGTTTTCGGTATACCTCCGCGAGCGATTCTTCTTCGCTCGTCCATCATCTCCTCCCTGTAGAACCCATCTATAATCCCTACTTGAATTCCCTTCTCATCATAGCGCCTCATATTCCCACTCATTCTCTGTTCATGCAGTAAAATTGTGGAATGTTCTTCCTCAAAATATTCGAGAGTGAAAAACTATTTCACTTTTCAAAAAAAAGAGTCTGAGCACTATATGTCCTTAGTAGTATAGTTTTCTGGTTATTATGTTATGTGTGTTCTGTCTTATGTATAATTATTTATATGTTTGTAGGTGTTTGAGTATATTCTATGTGTATTTTTTGTATATATGTGTATGTATACATTTTTCTAAGTATTATCTATATTAGTATTATATTTGTACGCGCGAAATCTACCTTTTTGTTTATCCATACTACAATCTCAGGTTTGTTGAAAGAAATTTCTTAAGAAATAAGCAGTACCTTAGTACAAACTTTTCCTCTTATTATATTTCTTCTTTCATTTATATTGAGTCTACATAAATTGTTAAATAAATAAATAAATATAATTTTAATGTGTATCACTTCAGTGAATTTCTAATCTTTTCAAGTAATCTTCGCATTTGTGTTCGAAATTTTTCTTGTTAATATACAACTTTAATTACTTTTATCCAAATAATTAATCAAATCAGACTGATCTGTACCGAAAATAGTGACAGAAGCTACCCAATCCGTCATCAATAACCCTATAAATGTTTCAATTTAATTGCTTGTATGTTATCGGCGCTGTAATGACTTCGTTCGATTCTATAAAATGCGATCACTGGCTGTAATTAAAACAGGTGTAATAACAGCTTTGAAATATATCCCGTCCACTTCTTCCGACTGCAGTTAACATTTGTAATTAAACGCGCGGATAGCACAATAGATCCCCATTAAGCGAATCGTCCGTATGTTTCCCCAGGGCACCGTTTTCCCACAAAGAGTATTCGCCCGTTTTAAAAAATAACCCCAACTACATTGTGATTGCCTTTAGTGACATAACTGATTTTCAAAAAAAGGCAATACAAATATCTTCACGCAATTCCCAATACAGGGGTCTACTAGTCTAGACAATTAAGTCACTTTAACCCACCTTCCACCGAATTTTCGCGGCAACATGACAGGTGGTGTGCCCGTCGTCTTTATATCCAAGCCAACGATATAATTCGTACATAATTTTTTTTAAAACCCGTTTGGTGCCTGCCATCTAGGTATCGAACTCGGGTCTTATGACTCAAAATTCCGACCACCCAACCACTCGGCTATCGATTATCATATATTGCAGTTCCAATGAGATCACATACACGCGTGCCTTTTATTTGAAGTCAGTTACGAATATTTTCGTTACATTGATGTCTATGATCAATAATAAATACTAATGAATTCCTATCAACTAGTTGCTAAAACGTTTGCTATTCCAGAAATAGGTTAATTGTAAATGTATAGTGTCACTTATACGCTGCCATTCGCCCGCTTAATGAAGAAATACGCTTGATGCTTTCACTCTGTTTATTGGATTGAATCCTTCACCCAACACATATAGTGAAATTGCCTTTGTTTGTTAGTCAATCACACTTTAATTGTTATATCAATTATAACGTTAGCATTGAAATCCACTCCTCTAAATTAATTATTTAATCTCCTAGTCCACGAGTTGCCGAGATAGAATTATTATACGTCTACGCTTCTGTGTTGAAATCTGTTTAAATAATTATTATGAACGATACCCAAAATGATGCATTGAAATTAAAAAGAGCTCCTAGTTTTAAAGTATAATTACGAAGCTTTTATTTTAATGTATGTAAAATATACAGTGCTATATTTTCATGCGAATCTTAAAACAGTTTTATTTCGCGACAAGATATACAGAAAAGTTTTTTAGTGAGAGACACTTTCTGCGGCTCAAATGATTTCCGATTGCGTTACCCTCTTACAAGGCCTTAATAAAAAATCTGAGCAGAATCAAAGCGACTTGTTATAGATTAGTTAGTACTTTATGTCCGATCTATGATTCATGTTACATTTTCCCCCTTACCGACAGAACACTGATTTGTGAATCATACAATGAATTTAGGTATTCTATGATAGGTATTCTATGGTAGAATGATTTTCTCACCGGTAGCAAGGTATCGCCAGTTCGTTTCCCAGACCGGTCAATATAGAAAAATTATTTGTTCTACATCATCTCGGATCTGCTAAATGCATAAACTACTTATTTTTGGATCAGAGTAATTGTCTATTAATCAATTATTTATTATTATTTATGTATAGTCATAAGGATTAGTATTGTCGACTAACTCTGCCAAGGATTTATAAAGGTAGGCATCATACTCCTAATCATTTCTGCGGCTAAAAAGGAGTTCAATTACATTTGTGTTCCAGTTTAAAATTAATCTCCTTTAAATTGAATCCCCTTCTCACGCTTCATTATTTTAAATTTCCTCATGATTCCTGTACCACTTTTAAGTTACTGCATAAGCCAAAAGGGCGTCTTAGAATATGATAAATTAAACATTTGATCGTAGTTTAAAATTCTTTGGAAATAAACTATTCTTTATAGGCATACAAAAAATCGCTAAAGATATGATTAATATTACGATAGATAAATGTAGAAAGACTACCTTAAATTGGAATAAAAAGTAAAATAACAGGCCACCTAATGACATGTTTAAGTAGTGCTACAGCCCATGGACACATGCTAAAGAATTAATATTTGGAATGTTAAAAATTCGTTGTCACCTTTAAAGTACATTATATAAAAAAAAATATCTTCACGCAATTCCCAATACAGGGGTAGACAGAGGTCAAGTCTAGACAATTAAGTCCCTTTGACCCACCTTCCACCGAAGATATTTTCGGGACAACGTGACAGGTGGTGAGCCCGTCGCCGCCTTTATGTCCAAGCCAACGATGAAATTCGTACAGTTCGTAAGTTTTTGAAAAACTCATTGGTACTGCCACCTGGGGATCGAACTCGGGTCTCTCGACTCGAAATTCCGACCACCCAATAACTCGGCTATCGTGACTTATACATTATATAGGACGGAATTTTCCGTACCGTAACCCGTAGTTACATAATTATTTCAAAGCATTAAAACAATTGTACTGTTGCTAAGCGGCCACAATATACGAATAACGCTGTATTTATTTTGAAGAACTATCTTAGATCAATCTTTTGCAATCTTTGCCTATGACTTTGTCCACACATTCACTAATTAATCTGCGAGATTTAAGTTTAGATCAATACAGCTGTTCAGACGTGTTTTATCAAAAAACATCCATACAAACTTCCACATTTATAATATTATATAAGCAATACCAGTATCACTTCTTTTTGCGTCAGAATTAAATGTAATAAAAGTGAGATTAGTACAATTTCGCGTCTACACCGGTATTAACACTGAAATGCCTTTCTATCCGTCGAGCGTGCTGAAGTGTCATCTCGTCGAGAGTCGTAAAATGGAGTGCAGCCACGTCAAGCTGTCAGTATTAGCACTAGACGTTGATGATTGCTTATTGTTGAGCACAATGATCAATCAAAACTCATTGATCGTCGCTAAAGAGAAGCATTATAATATAAAGCTATGTTATGAAACTGTTTGATGGTCTATTTGAATTTTAATGATTTTTTTCATGCATTCTTATATTAATTAAAGAAAATATTAAAAAGAAAAAATCCCGCCTTGTCTATCATCTTAATACTTGGAAGTAAGAAAGTATTAGAAAAGTCATAAAATAGCTGAATTGAATCTTCAAGTTAACAGCGTCGTGTAATTTGTCTCAATTCGAAACATTTTAAACTTCTACTAAACTTACTGTTTAATTCAAGGTCCACCGAGGATTGAGATGTAAAACGCATAGAATCGAAATTGTTCGTGTATTTAATTCAGCTCACGGAGGTCTCCATCACTGTAAATTCTTCGCTTCTCCTCTTTTATACGGATTTCGCCCCATTTCCCATAAATGGCATCATTAAAAAGCTAAGACCGGCTCGGAAATGGATCTACTTAAATATACTTTGCACGAATGCGCAAATTGATATAAAATACTTTGCTTCTTGATATCAGACTTCGTGCCAAGTTGGTGGCATCCAGACAGAAATATTTTTACTCTATCGAAAACTTTTGAAAAGTTTATATTTCTAGATATGATTTCTAACAACTCTCTTCTCGTGTCTCTTGTGCGGAAAGTAAATATCAACTTAGTTACAACTTTAAGGTCTGATTCCACACAGACCATAAATTTGTTCTAGTCTTCTTTTTTAGATCAAATCGTTTGGCATCCAGAGTATGGAAACGAAGCAGTAGAGGTGAGATCTTAATTTCGTTGCAGTTTTTAGCACGCAAAACTTGAGACTGAAAATATTATTTGTGTTAATAGTTATTATAAATTCTTACGAACCTATTTGTGGAACGCTTTAGACACGAAATTAGAAAAAAAATATGTTTGTTAATAACTACAGGATAATTTATTATGTGGTTTCAGTGACTCGCATTTTAAATTGAATTAATTTTATTATTGTTGTTTCAGGTATGAACAACGCATCATGGAGAAAATAACGTAGTGCTGCCGTAAAAGGTTATTGAGGTCTTAAATCTGAAATGATATCTCAAAATAAGGCAGAGGCGACAGTCTTAATAGAGGTCGCAGCTATACCATCATACAAACTGTGGCCTTCAATGACGGTATTTTAAAATATATATTAATATGTATGTCAATGAAACATAGCTCCATTATTAGCCGTAAACGCATGAAGAACCTACCATATTAAGGAGACTGTGGAAATATAATAGGAAACTTATCAAAAGATTTTAATTTTTTGTGTTTAAACTTCGAATTAAAGTATTAAGTTTAATGAATGTAGGTAAATGATATTTCCATAACCATATTTTTGAGGCAATTTATTTTTAGAGGTCTTTAATACGATTCACAATACACTTTTTCACGAAAACATAACTACACTATAATTTAGGTAGTATGTTTAATATTTCATGTTCGTGAATTCTGTAGAGCATAAGCTGAAAGAAAACATCGAAATACATTATCATACTAATATGAATTACGTGAATGTACGATTTGAACATTCCAATTATTATACATACAAAATGTGTCGGATCGGAAGTGCTATTAAGTTTTCACTAAAAGTAAAGTAAGTAAAGTAGTAAACTGCAAATGCCAACTGATATACAGATCTCCGCTAACTTAAATTACTATAAAAATAATTAATTAATGTATTGTAAAAAGTATGTCGTAATGTACATACGTACTATACTACACTTTTAAAAGTTACTTAGTTATGCAACAGAAATGAATGCGGCGTGAAAATGTAATCCATAACATTAAGAAGTTGAAACAAGCTGTCCTCAACTTTGCCGTGACGCCTGGAGTCGACATAAAACTAATCTCATAACTATCTATCATAACTATCTAGTTTGTTAAGTAATGAAAAAACATCTAATTTTCTACTTATACTAACTATTAAATATTATAGCTATTTGTGGTTTTATCCCCTTACTTAATTTTGGCTTAAATAAATACATTAACTAATTCAAATATAATATCTTGTGTTATAAACAGTTGTTAAAGGATTTTGCTCTTAATTTACATCGACATGAAAGCTCTATTTGTCTGATCTGTTCAACATTAAACGTGTAATACTGGAACCAGTCACATTAGTCATCTGCGTTATTAGCTTCGGTTACGATCCTCTCAATTAAGAAAACATAATGTTAACGTCGTGTCGGCTGGTTTACGTTACGTTTGTTTTTTTCCCCGACACGCGTTTCTGACATATGTTCTAGAGGCGTGACGCGTTATGAAAGTGGATCCCCACGCGTCCTGAAGGGTTGGTAAATGGCTGGTCGATGTGCCCCGCTGAGTTAGTCCGTGTCCTCCTGTTTTTGACAACCTTGTTCATAAGCGATATTGTTTTGTTATTCTGCTTTTCGCGCCCCTCGTATTTTAATATATTCCGTTCGTTATAATTATGAAAATTGTGTTTTGCCGTTTCACTAATCCGTTCTTTGATTGGATTGAATTCATGGTTTTATTACATTTTTTAAATGCGCATATTTGTAATTTGTTTTCTAGTATCATTTATATGATACGACTAGGGTTACACCCGCGGCTTTGCCAACCAATAGGCTCTTTTGGCTGTTTTGTTATTACAAGTTCTGCGTATAACATTTGAAGATAAATTTGGTACTAAGGCAGCACGAGTCGATATCTATGAAAGGATATTAGGAAGCGCCCTATCAAAGGGTCAGAAGGCTCAAAATGGAATTGCAATTTTATTCCAAAAACATAAATACAGACCGTTATTAAATATAAAAATATATAAAAATTGGTGTGTAAGCAAAATACTAATTTGCAAGTCCTGAAATTACATAGTTCCACACAAACCATCAGCCTCCATCCTAATCCTATTCGGAGGCTTTCTAAAATCCTTTCTTAGATGACGACTCCAAATCACCAAACGGAAATCAGTTTAAATGTATCAGCCAGAAATTGCAGCCATTATGCTTCCGCAACACTAACATTTTTAACATTAAAAATTGCCATATATATATACTATATTTCCTATTCATATAAGCTAGCTAAGCGTTGAAAATAAAGATATAGTGGTTGAATAGTAACTGCAGATTAAATAGGCGCCGGCGGCAATTAAATTTGCATAGGGTCCTGTCTCGGTTCGAACAGTGGCCGATGCCATCCATTCGGTGCATGTTGCTTCAGTTTGTCATTCATTGTGTTCCTTGTTTATTATTATTTGACTGTTCATGTGTCTATTTCCTTGTTTATTATTATTTGACTGTTCATGTGTCTATTGCTTTTACACAAGTTATATTAATATATCCTCAGATGATAGACTCGTACCATTGGTTTATTTTTTTCAAAAACTTATGTACGATTTATATCGTTGGCTTGAACATAAATACGGCGACAAGCTCACCAATTGTCACGTTGTCCCAACATCTTCAGTGGTAGGTGGGTCGAAACGGCTTAATTGTCTAGACCTCTGTCTATCCCAGTATTTGGAATAACGAGAAGATATTCTTGTCAAAGTATCATAATGAAAGTTTGGTGCCTTTATTTACAATTTAATGAGTTCCGTACGACACCCAAGAAAGGGAAAGTGGGTGGAATATTTTTACATCGATTGCACACGACAAATAAGAAATGTTTATCTTTTTGTCTGTGGCTGTGAATGCTGTGTGGCAATGAGTAGTGATAAGTCGAAAATCCCATAAAAATTCCAGATTAAATTTATGCAGATCTCTGACGTTGCTTCCTAAACTTAAGTTTCTCCTAAAATAAACGATTGCAATGTAGCGATCTTACTTAATAACCTGTAAAAGTCCGTTATTTGTTATAATCGCCACACTTGGCATGTTACTGGCGGTCGTAGCACCAGATACCTTACATTGCTGCTGTCACTGCCGAATTTGGGTCAGGTATTTTTTGAGATGGTAATCCCAATAAATCTAGACAATTAAGTCGTTTCGACCAACGACGGGACAACGTGACAGGCGGTGAACTCGTCGCCGTCTTTATTTATAATGTTCGTCATTATTATATAGTCACGATAGCCGAGTTGTTGGGTGGTCGGAATTCCGAGTCGAGAGACCCGAGTTCGATCCCCAGGTGGCAGTACCAATGAGTTTTTCAAAAACTTATGTACGAATTTCATCGTTGGCTTGGACATAAGGGCGGCGACAGGCTCACCACCTGTCACGTTGTCCCGAAAATATCTTCGGTGGAAGGTGGGTCAAAGGGACTTAATTGTCTAGACTTGACCTCTGTCTACCCCTGTATTGGGAATTGCGTGAAGATATTTAATATTTAATTTAAAAAAAGTTATTATTATTTTTTCCTTCTTGTATTATGCAATCCTATACAATTTAAAATTGTAATTTATACAAACATGTCTACTTAATTTGTGATTTCTTGTATGCTTGTTTGAATGAATTTACTGATTTTAATTGTTCCTTTTACTTAACTCGTATAGAGTTCGATGAACAGAGTTACTTCGACATCGTTGGTATAGAAATATAGATTAGTATAGACTGTTATAATTCTAGAGCTAGACTTCGGCCTACAATAGGTTTCATTTAATGTAATAAAGCAGCTAGCACTATTCAACAGTACTTAAAAAGTCAAAAGTCAACAATGTTAAAATATCCAGTACTTACGTGATAACTAGATGTATTATCCGTGCCAGATTCTATTTAAGTACTAAGAATTTATAGATATCTATATTGATTTATAAAATTGCTATAAGTGAAATGTTTTCCTCTTGAATTTATTTTCTTCTCTTTATGAGAATTAAATAAAAAAATAGTGAATATTTTATGAAATAATGTAAATGAAAGTAAATATTTGAACAAGTATGTAAACTAAAGAAGAGAAGAAAGAGACTTAGATTTTCATATATTAAATCTGGCATAGACTATATATTAAAATAAAAAAAAACCTTGATTTTACCTTGAAATTATTTAACAATTATATTACACTAATAAAATATCAAATCCTAATTTTTTTTTAATGTTCCGCAAACCTTATTGCGATGTTATAACCGAACTTTTAGCACAGTGAGTTGCAAGGTTTGCTCCGAAACAAAATTCAACCACTTCTAACTCCATTATCGAGTGTCGAGTGGAGTCATATTTCAGGCGGGCGCCCTAACGTGTGGGGCTTGTTTTTGACACTTACTGTCTGCCAATATTAAATTTGAGCGTGTCGTTATTCGGGTAATATTAAATACTACCTTTATCCTGCTACTTAAATAAATATCTTCACACCATTCCCAATACTGGGGTAGACAAATAAGTCCCTTCGTCCCACCTCCCACAGAAGTTTTTTTTTGGGGCATCGTGACAGATGTTCGTCCCGTTTTTATGTCCAAACCAACGATTTAAAACGCACATAAGTTTTTGAAAAACACTAATTGGCACTAGCCCGCCACACAGGGATCGAATGGGGAACCACTCGGCTATCGTGACCTAAAAACTTGCACTTTTAAATAAAAACTTATAAATTCAACCTCTATACTAAAAATATTGATTACTGGCCTATAAAATATGTTGTATTTGCTGTAAAAATATATAGCGTTTATCATATACGGCGAACTGGTTACTAATCCTTATCATTTAAAGATAACTAACTACTAGGGAGTGTCGCTTACCTTTCAGTGACTAACCGATAATTCAATGGTAATATCTATGCGATATCAATATAATAGAATGAATCCTTGTATTGGACTCGTATTTAGCAACTTTGTAAATGTTGCAATTATTTTAAATTAAAATTTTACTATTTTATTTAAAAATGCACTTACATTTTTTTATTGACTATATTAAAAAGACAAATATACTTCTTGAACCTATTTCGAAACTGTTTCTTTAGAAGACATATTTAGGATATTGTTAATGTGGAAAAGCCATGTCTGCTTTTGATACAAATTTTAATAATATTAACAAATACCCGCTACATTTTACTGTTACGGGAATCGAACTCTTGAACGCACCCAAGCCGCAGGTATATAAGTCACCTTGTAATTGTAGCTCATTAAAATTAAACAGTGACATGTTATCCAGCCCTAAATTGATCAACTATATGGCGTACTATATTTCATCATTTGTTGAAATCAAATATGATTATAATTAAAACACATATATAAATGTTTGCGCTTAGTGGGATTCAAACTTACAACCCTCGCCTAGAAAGCAGGTTCATTCCCAACTACGGGGCGCGTGGATTTTATTATAGACGTAAAAACTAGTCCCGTAGTTAATCAGTTTTCTAAGAGCATTAATTATGACTGTAACTGAGTATACCTATACCTAGTGTAGTAACAAACTTAGACCATTGGTACGTCCCGAGCATTAAATCTACCAAAAACTGTTTTTGAGGACCTAACCATAAGCAGCCAACTTACTACCAGTCCACTAGAGTACGAAGAGGAATTCTATTAAAGACCCCTTAGGAAACTTTCGAGGCATCTTAACAAGTTCCGAAGGACTACTTAGTGTGAGTCATTTTATAACCTACCCACATCTTTAGAAGGACTTTGCGGGCTTGTTTAGTATTTGTCGCTTAGTTTGTGCTATAAATTTGTATAATTCAATACATTCCGAAATAGATTACTTCTCTTTACTTATTGGCTGTAAACGAATACTGACTGCGCAAATATCAGCAATATTTTCATAGCATTTTGCGGGTATATAATATGTATCAAAAGATGTTATGGGATTTGTTTAATTCGCAAGGGGACTGACTGCATTCTGATTTGGATTGAAACCCTAGCGAAGACAACAGTACGATACGATTTAAAGTTTTTCATCGCAGGTTCTCGTGTATGCAAACTGTTCAAGTTGTTTTCATTTTCGTACGCGAAATAAAAAAAAACAATTGTGAACAATCTCTTCGCTTTTAAATGCAGAAAATTTATGGTTATACAGAAATGTTTAAGAAAAATATCTGTTTGAACTAATTTATCGATATTAGTACAGACAATTCAATTGAAATATTATTTTGAAACGTTGTGTTTACGTAACAGCTTGGTCATTTTAACTGCAAGTCATTGCTGTAATCGCTGCGCTTGGCAAAGCTAATTGGCGAATGTAGTATCCGGGACATAGCATCTTTGACGCTGCTGGCATCATCGATCTAAATAACTTTAGTTTGATAGTTTTTTATGCGTTAAGCTTGAGATTAAAGACTAATGCGTTTATCGTCGTTAATATAAAAAACAACTTAATTAAAGAAAAGACTACATACAACTATGAGTATAATTCGACCACCTCCGTGGACGAGTGCATTCCAATAATTATCATGGTGTTGTCAGCTCTGAAGTCCCGGAATCGATTCCCGGATGGGTTCCTATTCATTAAAGCAAGTGCTTTAGCTCCTTACAGCAATATATGTGATGACGTCCCCATCGATGTATGCAGTTTCACTACGTAGTATTTCTTGCAAACAAGAAAAAAAAAGGTTCCATACTCAAAAAAAATGTATAGAAATAAAACGTTCCATAGAATTCGACACAAGGCAACACCGTTTAGTCGGGTCCCGGGTGTGTTTCGCAAGTTATTTCGATTCCGATGTGACTCACGAGATCGAAGCGAATGTATCGAACGGCCGGCCAACTTCCCGCCTTTATTGCCTTAGGCGGCGAAGCCTTAGTAACTTACATTAGTCGTGCTAACCGCTATACACGCACCGTGTTGTCACGATTCTTTTGCTATACCAATACCACGTCAGGTTTTTATTCGTTACCTGTTAATGTATTTATTTGAGTGGTGTATGAGAAATAATTTAGTCTTATCATATATTTTCTATAGCCTTAAAGAAGTTATTCAATGTTTTTCAAGTATATTTTATCTTCCAATACTAGTACACAGAGGTGAAGACTATGAAGTCTTTTGGACTTTTTAGAGTTCAAACGCTAACGGTACAATATACTTAAATACATATATGTATATAGATAAATATTCATATATTTGAAACATATAAACTTGACTCGAGTACAAACATTCGAATTAATCACACAAAGTTTCAACCCTTAGCGGAATTCGAACCTTGCAATTCTTAGCTTCGAAGACAGGGTCACTACCAATTAAGCTCTCGGATAGTTTTATGCATTTAAAGTCTTAATTAAAAAGTAAATAGGCAGAATAATACAAACTCTACTTAGAATAAAGCGTAAGTATTTTCTATTATTATTACTAAATAAACGTATCAAGTTTAAACTAAGGGTTCTCTGGGACAAATAAATGTTCAACGAATCGAAAGAGTGCCCAAAGTTACCTGCAATAGCACTCACGTAAAAAAGATAGTAACTTTTATTACCCGATCCCTTTTTGTACACAACAATTGATTTTATATCTTTGGCTTTATTGTTCTTGGATGTTCAACGTCACGTTTCTTAATATAGGTACGTCTCCCGACACGTGTTCGAAATTTGTGAACATCGAGAAAGTTCATAAAAGTCTCGTAAATTCTTAAAGCTTCATAACCATTTTCTCCCAGGACACACCTCAATAGAAAGCTGCTGATGTTAAAAGTTTTCGTAAGGATTAACAAAAAAATGTCTACACGCCATTCCCAATACAGGAGTAGACAGAGGTTCAGTCGCTTCGACCCACCTTCCAACGAAGATATTTTTGAGACAACGTGGCAGGTATCGTACCTGCCACGTTGTCTCAAAAATATCTTCTCGTATATGTTTTTGAAAAATCCATTGGTACGGGCCTCCCACCTGGGGATCGAGTCTTGACTCTAAATTCGGACCACCCAACCACTCGGCTATCGCGATTCTTAGCCTAACTTAGGCTTAACCAAGTGAGAAATCTATCTTACATCTTTGTCGTCGAACAATTTTCCACTTCTGCTAATTATTATAAACTAGTTTCTTAAACAATGTGCCGTGGTGGACTACATCGTAAGTGGCGGATGTGAATAATTGTAGCAGTTGTAATTGCAGTATCGACATCCATAATGAGCGATATTATTTTATCCTTTCTTATATAATTAAAATTAATCATTCTTGTATCTGCATGTTCTTTACCGGTTTAGTTTCTGGGAAACGTCTTGTAGGATTTATGTGAAATTTTGTATTTTTGTTTGTTTATAAATGTTTTACTCAATTATAAACAAATTCGCAATTCAAACGGTGTGCACCATCTTATGGTTTCAGGCACTTATTTATTTTATTATATCATTGTTTAGCAGCATTTATACAGTAGCAACATATTTTACATTTCGAATATTACTAAAAATGTCTTTTAATATTTCACATTATTAAATAATATTTATCATTAATTGTATTTTAAACCATTTATTTTCACTTTTACGCATACAATGTTTTCTGAAGTTTTAATTCGCGACAAAGCATTTACAAAATTAATCAATAAACTGAATTTCTGCAATGTTGACCAATGTATTGCATAAAGTACATAATATACTACAAAACATGAACGAAATAATAAACATCTCCATTTTAAAATTGAAAGATAAAGGTACATTTTCATGGTGGTTAATATATGGAATATCTGTGTGCAAATATCGTCGGCAACAACAAACAAAAAACTTCGCGATTATGTTCCAGAAAGATGAAAACTTAATTTTGTTGCGAAGATTTCTTGTTGAAAAATGTTCTTGTTTGGTTACTCATTTTATATTTCGAAAGCAATTTATTTCGGATTAGTCATAAAGAACTCTCGGCACAATCTTAGTGCTCCACTTAACGTGGTACCGCAAAAATCTTAGTCACTTTCTAAGAATTCCGTCGAGGTCTTGTTCCGTAATCCTATTCTTGTTTGCCGGGACCCTCAACGATATTTATTACAAGAAATACCGCTACTAATTCACGGAAGCATACGAACTGTGGACTCGTAAATCTCACAGCGTTACCCTTTTCATTGAATCTACGTTATCATAGAATTTCTACTTCAATTGGATTGTAGCGAGCCGTAGTTTCCAACTACCTAAGTAGTAAGAAAGTATATTATGTAATAGTACTTTAGACGTTTAGTAACATTATTAAGTAAAGTAAGTAAGTTAATTTAGAAGACGATAAAGTACGATTCTTAATATATTATAAATTATTTATATATATTTACTTTTTTTTCGTGACTTTTTTTATATATTAAAAATTAAAAAAAAGTCACGATAGCCGAGTTGTTGGGTGGTCGGAATTTCGAGTCGAGAGACCCGAGTTCGATCCCCAGGTGGCAGTACCAATGAGTTTTTCAAAAACTTATGTACGAATTTCATCGTTGGCTTGGACATAAGGGCGGCGACAGGCTCACCACCTGTCACGTTGTCCCGAAAATATCTTCGGTGGAAGGTGGGTCAAAGGGACTTAATTGTCTAGACTTGACCTCTGTCTACCCCTGTATTGGGAATTGCGTGAAGATATTTATATTTTATTATTTATTTATATATATATATATATATGTATATATATATATATATATATATATATATATATATATATATATATATATATATATACATCTATATATATATATAGAGAGAGAGAGAGAATATGACAAACAGTCTAAACATTGGATGGACAGGATTTAGAAGAAAGAAATCTGGTGTAGGTAAGTAAGAAATGAATAGAAATATACACCAGTACAAGGATTACACAAAAATAGATATGTAGTCAATTAAAGATTAAGATAAATATATAATGTAAACTTACACACATACATTCATATACAAATATATATATATATATATATATATATATATATATATATATATATATATATATATATATATATATATATATATATATATATATATATATATATATATATATATATATATATATATATATATGTCTTCAAGCAAGTGGCCACACCGGGGAAGGCACTATACAATGTAGCTTTTGGATTTATTACACTCATTAATGTAGCATCACTGGTACACGATTTAAATGTAAATTATGTACATATTCATAGATATTTGTATCGAGTCTTGCACGATACGCTCGTGCAAGACTTATAATATAATAAAAAATGATGGTGAGAAAAGTATATGAGCAACTAGATAAAAAAAAGTAAATATAAGTAAAAACGCGATAGAAGTAATACATTCTGTATGAATAGAAAAAATAAACTTCCTAAGTAAATGTAAGTGTTTGTTACTTTTAAATAAGATATATTAAGTTATAAAAAATCTTAGGATTTCTTTTACTTCATCCATGTCTCTATACCGGAGGAGGTAGAGGCAAAATAATCCTTCCGGTCTATTTAGGAGGATGACCGATAGTGAGGTTGTCGCAGTCTTAGTGACAAAGCCAACTATAAAAACCGTACATTAGATTAAACCTCATTGATATGATCCTGGGTACCGAATTCAGGTCATCTGATTTGTATACCAACCCTCAAACCATTCGGATATATTGGCAATTTATAATTTCGTATAATTTGATTCTATAATAATATAATAACATTTGCAAAGGATAACATTTTAAAGCTCACAATATTTACAAACACAGCACATAGTGTCCGTAATAAACAATAACGTACTAAATCACATCAATAATGATGACGCAACGTTAATGTTGTGAAATAACGTGGATAAACATTTGAAACCTAAAATAAATAAATAAATATCTTCACGCAATTCACACTACAGGGGTAGACAGAGGACTAGTCTAGAATATTAAGTCCCTTTGACCCACCTTCTACCGAAGATATTTTCGGGACAACGTGATAGGTTGTGAGCCCGTCACCGTTTTGTTTCCGCTGGTCGATATATCTGTATAAGTTTTTGAAAACCCAATGGTACGAGCCTGCCATCTGGGGGTCGAACTCCGGTGTCTTGACTCGAAATTCCGACCACCCAACCACTCGGCTATCGTGACTGATTTTATACATTAGTAACAAATATTAGTGATTTAGTATTTTTAAAAGTGTTCTTAAGTATTTTTAAAAATGTAAGTGTAAATGTAGTGTAAGTCACGATAGCCGAGTTGTTATGGTCAGAATTTCGAGTCGAGAGACCCGAGTTCGATCCCCAGGTGGCAGTACCAATGAGTTTTTCAAAACTTATGTACGAATTTCATCGTTGGTTTGACATAAAGGCGGCGACGGGCTCACCACCTGTCACGTTGTCCTGAAAATATCTTCGGTGGAAGGTGGGTCAAAGGGACTTAATTGTCTAGACTTGACCTCTGTCTACCCCTGTATTGGGAATTGCGTGAAGATATTTTTTTTATTTTATTTTAAAAGTGTTCTCGTATCTTAACAGTGGTAGAGCCACGCATCAGCTTTTGCTGTTGTATGAATGGGCCGGCTCATACGTTATCCTCAGAGTTCATAAAGATGGCATACATAATGGCCTGCCAATGTAAAATAGACGATAAATAAATTTAAGAAAAAAAAAAGATATTTGTATCGAGTCTTGCACGATACGCTCGTGCAAGACTTATAATATAATAAAAAATGATGGTGAGAAAAGTATATGAGCAACTAGATAAAAAAAAAGTAAATATAAGTAAAACGCGATAGAAGTAAAACATTCTGTATGAATAGGAAAAATTAACTTCCTAAGTAAATGTAAGTGTTTGTTACATTTAAATAGGATATATTAAGTTATAAAAAATCTTAGGATTTCTTTTACTTCATCCATATCTCTATACCGGAGGAGGTAGAGGCAAAATAATCCTTCCGGTCCACATTTTACTGGTTTATTTAGGAGGATGACCGATAGTGAGGTTGTCGCAGTCTTAGTGACAAAGCCAAATATAAAAACCGTACATTAGATTAAACCTCATTGATATGATCCTGGGTACCGAATTCAGGTCATCTGATTTGTATACCAACCTCAAACCATTCGGATATATTGGCAATTTATAATTTCGTATAATTTGATTCTATAATAATATTGAACTTTAATACGGAATGTGGTCCTTCAAACCGGATAGTACAGTTATTGTAACACGTAGTTGGCTCAGAAAGATTATTCATTGTTATTACTCATACGATTTGAAGAAATAAAATGCACTACGGGAGATCAAAAAACTAAACGTACGTGTCGAAGTTGTTCACAAGAATCAAAACCGGTTTTAGTCGAAATGTGGAACGTTGGCCCCGTTTCACTTCAATAGTAAGCTTTGATTTCCTTACATTTATAGTATATGTAAGTTTTGATTAAAATATTATACCTAAATTGATTCGTCTTCATTAATTCTTATTATAATAAACTTTTGACAGAGGTTTAGTCTAGACAATTAAGTTCCTTTGACCCACCTTCCACCGAAGATATTTTCGGGACAACGTGACAGGTGGTGAGCCCGTCGCCGTCTTTTTGTCCAAGCCAACGATGTACTTCGAACATAAGTTTTGAAAAACCCTTATTGGTACGAGCCTGCCACCTGGGAATCGAACTTTGTCTCTCGACTCGAAATTCCGACCGCCCAACCACTCAGCTATCGTGACTGCTTTTATACATTAGTAACAAATATTAGTGATTTAGTATTTTTAAAAGTGTTCTTAAGTATTTTTAAAAATGTAAGTGTAAAATGTAGTGTAAGTCACGATAGCCGAGTTGTTGGGTGGTCGGAATTTCGAGTCGAGAGACCCGAGGCTCGATCCCAGGTGGCAGTACCAATGAGTTTTTCAAAACTTATGTACGAATTTCATCGTTGGCTTGGACATAAGGGCGGCGACAGGCTCACCACCTGTCACGTTGTCCTGAAAATATCTTCGGTGGAAGGTGGGTCAAAGGGACTTAATTGTTCAGATTTTGACCTCTGTCTACCCCTGTATTGGGAATTGCGTGAAGATATTTTTTTATTTTATTTTAAAAGTGTTCTCGTATCTTAACAGTGGTAGAGCCACGCATCAGCTTTTGCTGTTGTATGAATGGGCCGGCTCATACGTTATCCTCAGAGTTCATAAAGATGGCATACATAATGGCCTGCCAATGTAAAATAGACGATAAATAAATTTAAGAAAAAAAAAAAGATATTTGTACTCATCTAGTACTTTTTCTTCTTCCCAAACTTCCCAAAATATATATTGTATAAAATAAGACATTACTCTATACTTATTATTTATTCTGTTACTAAACATCGCCATTACGATATTGCTCACATATCTTCAATCTACACAATATTGAACTTTAATACGGAATGTGGTCCTTCAAACCGGATAGTACAGTTATTGTAACACGTAGTTGGCTCAGAAAGATTATTCATTGTTATTACTCATACGATTTGAAGAAATAAAATGCACTATGGGAGATCAAAAAACTAAACGTACGTGTCGAAGTTGTTCACAAGAATCAAAACCGGTTTTAGTCGAAATGTGGAACGTTGGCCCCGTTTCACTTCAATAGTAAGCTTTGATTTCCTTACATTTATGGTATATGTAAGTTTTGATTATAATATTATACCTAAATTGATTCGTCTTCATTAATTCTTATTATAATAAACTTTTGACAGAGGTTTAGTCTAGACAATTAAGTTCCTTTGACCCACCTTCCACCGAAGATATTTTCGGGACAACGTGACAGGTGGTGAGCCCGTCGCCGTCTTTTTGTCCAAGCCAACGATGTACTTCGAACATAAGTTTTTGAAACCCTTATTGGTACGAGCCTGCCACCTGGGAATCGAACTTCTGTCTCGACTCGAAATTCCGACCGCCCAACCACTCAGCTATCGTGACTGCTTTTATACATTAGTAACAAATATTAGTGATTTAGTATTTTTAAAAGTGTTCTTAAGTATTTTTAAAAATGTAAGTGTAAATGTAGTGTAAGTCACGATAGCCGAGTTGTTGGGTGGTCGGAATTTCGAGTCGAGAGACCTGAGTTCGATCCCAGGTGGCAGTACCAATGAGTTTTTCAAAACTTATGTACGAATTTCATCGTTGGCTTGACATAAAGGCGGCGACGGCTCACCACCTGTCACGTTGTCCCGAAAATATCTTCGGTGGAAGGTGGGTCAAAGGGACTTAATTGTCTAGACTTGACCTCTGTCTACCCCTGTATTGGGAATTGCGTGAAGATATTTTTTTATTTTATTTTAAAAGTGTTCTCGTATCTTAACAGTGGTAGAGCCACGCATCAGCTTTTGCTGTTGTATGAATGGGCCGGCTCATACGTTATCCTCAGAGTTCATAAAGATGGCATACATAATGGCCTGCCAATGTAAAATAGACGATAAATAAATTTAAGAAAAAAAGATATTTGTACTCATCTAGTACTTTTTAAAACTTCCCAAAATATATATTGTATAAAATAAGACATTACTCTATACTTTATTCTATTCATTACTCTATACATTACTCTATACTTATTATTTATTCTGTTACTAAACATCGCCATTACGATATTGCACACATATCTTCAATCTACACAATATTGAACTTAATACGGAATGTGGTCCTTCAAACCGATAGTACAGTTATTGTAACACGTAGTTGGCTCAGAAAGATTATTCATTGTTATTATTCATACGATTTGAAGAAATAAATGCACTATGGGAGATCAAAACTAAACGTACGTGTCGAAGTTGTTCACAAGAATCAAAACCGGTTTTAGTCGAAATGTGGAACGTTGGCCCTGTTTCACTTCAATAGTAAGCTTTTGATTTCCTTACATTTATAGTATATGTAAGTTTTGATTATAATATTATACCTAAATTGATTCGTCTTCATTAATTCTTATTATAATAAACTTTTGACAGAGGTTTAGTCTAGACAATTAAGTTCCTTTTGACCCACCTTCCACCGAAGATATTTTCGGGACAACGTGACAGGTGGTGAGCCCGTCGCCGTCTTTTGTCCAAGCCAACGATGTACTTCGAACATAAGTTTTTGAAACCCTTATTGGTACGAGCCTGCCACCTGGGAATCGAACTTCTGTCTCGACTCGAAATTCCGACCGCCCAACCACTCAGCTATCGTGACTGATTTTATACATTAGTAACAAATATTAGTGATTTAGTATTTTTAAAAGTGTTCTTAAGTATTTTTAAAAATGTAAGTGTAAATGTAGTGTAAGTCACGATAGCCGAGTTGTTGGGTGGTCAGAATTTCGAGTCGAGAGACCCGAGTTCGATCCCCAGGTGGCAGTACCAATGAGTTTTCAAAACTTATGTACGAATTTCATCGTTGGCTTGGACATAAAGGCGGCGACGGGCTCACCACCTGTCACGTTGTCCCGAAAATATCTTCGGTGGAAGGTGGGTCAAAGGGACTTAATTGTCTAGACTTGACCTCTGTCTTCCCCTGTATTGGGAATTGCGTGAAGATGTTTTTTTTATTTTATTTTAAAAGTGTTCTCGTATCTTAACAGTGGTAGAGCCACGCATCAGCTTTTGCTGTTGTATGAATGGGCCGGCTCATACGTTATCCTCAGAGTTCATAAAGATGGCATACATAATGGCCTGCCAATGTAAAATAGACGATAAATAAATTTAAGAAAAAAAAAAAAGATATTTGTACTCATCTAGTACTTTTTTTAAAACTTCCCAAAATATATATTGTATAAAATAAGACATTACTCTATACTTTATTCTATTCGTTACTCTATACATTACTCTATACTTATTATTTATTCTGTTACTAAACATCGCCATTACGATATTGCTCACATATCTTCAATCTACACAATATTGAACTTTAATACGGAATGTGGTCCTTCAAACCGGATAGTACAGTTATTGTAACACGTAGTTGGCACAGAAAGATTATTCATTGTTATTACTCATACGATTTGAAGAAATAAAATGCACTACGGGAGATCAAAAAACTAAACGTACGTGTCGAAGTTGTTCACAAGAATCAAAACCGGTTTTAGTCGAAATGTGGAACGTTGGCCCCGTTTCACTTCAATAGTAAGCTTTGATTTCCTTACATTTATAGTATATGTAAGTTTTGATTAAAATATTATACCTAAATTGATTCGTCTTCATTAATTCTTATTATAATAAACTTTTGACAGAGGTTTAGTCTAGACAATTAAGTTCCTTTGACCCACCTTCCACCGAAGATATTTTCGGGACAACGTGACAGGTGGTGAGCCCGTCGCCGTCTTTTTGTCCAAGCCAACGATGTACTTCGAACATAAGTTTTTGAAAAACCCATTGGTACGAGCCTGCCACCTGGGAATCGAACTTCTGTCTCTCGACTCGAAATTCCGACCGCCCAACCACTCAGCTATCGTGACTTATATTTATTATTATTATATTATAATAAACTTTTGGTAAATATTTATATGTTATAAATTGTTCTAGTTTTAAAAATTAATAGAAAGTCTTAGATATAGACAGGATTTGTTACATGAACGGAATTCTATAAGGTTTTGTCATTATCGTAACGCTTGATGGCGGGTGGTGACCATATCCGAACCTTTTATTGTACTAGATAATTAAAGGTACGCAATTTACTGTTACTTCAGTATTTATTGGAAACAAGAAGAGTTTTGGGTTTAAAGTATATAGCTAAAATAATTATTTACGAACGGCATAATTAAAATATAAATTAGTAAAAAAAAATAGTAAATATGTAAATTACTACTGAGCCGCAGAAATATTAACTATGTACGGGTATTAACTATGTATGTATTAAATATTAACTATGTTACATTGAAAATCAATTTCAAGATTGATGGATTAATTTTTGCTCATGGCTAGATTTTTAAAGTAATACGTAACGTTATTCACGGTACAGCAAATTTCTTTTAACAGACGCAAGAATTTAAGCTACACATAAAACGAAGGCAGTAAACCCGCTCCGGCGGGCGTCGTGTTGGTTTATAAAGGTTTAAAGCGGATGAAGAATGTCTCTAAAGAAGGAAATTGCTAATGTAAATGACTACAGCGGCATACTTGCCAGATTTCTCCACGAGCAGCATAAAATCCCCAATCGCATATTTCCATTCAATTACACCTGGATGTTTTCTTTTCATTTCGTCTTATTTTTAAGAGGAAATCAGCTGGAAATGGCTGTACAAGATAATGCTATTGTAAAAGAATATGTGTATCCCTATGGTTGTCATGTATTCTATAAACAAGATTAGGATACTATAAAAGAAAAATACATTTCTGTGGCTACATATGTACATCGAAAATAGTTTTTTTTTATTTGAAATTTAATTAGAGGGTTCGTAACAACTTTATTTCAAATTTCGACTGATGTGATTAAGACGTGGTGAGTCGAGTTAAGAGTATCGCCACACAGAACGGAGGATGCGGGTTCGAATGCCGCCCGTGTCAGTTGATAGTTTAAATTTCACATTTATTTAACAATTAGTCCAACACGACTTAGATGATTGGAAAATTCAGAAAGATGTATTTTGTGCATAAGAGTTGAGTTAGAAGTTCACATAGTTTATGGCAGATGGCGTTCGAAAGATGGACTTAAAATTTAAATAGATACTGGTGAGATACAGTAGCTCAGAGTTTATTCAATTAACAATGGTACGTTACTGTCATAACTATTATGGTAGCGTGTGATATCGATCAAAGAATAAACCACTCCTCTTTTTTCCTTAAAAAGATGGATTTCGAAGTATGACTAAACAAAACCAACAAAACTGAGACGGTCAGCAGCGTCTTAGGTGCGAGATGTCTGTTACTGTGGCCGGCAAACCGCGCGTCGCGTTTTTAAAAGGTAAGGCGTTACATCAGTATAGTCCGAGGAATTGTTCGGATTAATCCCAGCCGCTGAATTTCACCATCGTACCCTACGGCATAGTCAAAAATTTCATCAACACCATCTTGATGCTTGGCATTCCACCACAGTGCGTTTTTCGCGAAATTTTCAGCCACGCACTTGCACTTTATGGAATGTGGTGAAGCGGTTTTTCCGGACTGATACGACTTAGAGACCTTCAAGAAAAGAGCTCATACCTTTCTCAAAGGCCGGCAACGCATCTGCTATGCCTCTGTTATTGCGGATGTTCTATGTTCATGGGCAGCGTAATCACTTACCTTCACGTGTGCCACCTGATCGTTTGCCTCCCTTCTCTATAAAAAAAAAGACTCTCTTCAAACACCTTTCAGCAAAGAAGTTTACCACGCAATTACACTCGCTCTCTGTTACCTTTCAAACCGGGATAAAATATTTCTGCGTCTTCGCTTACTGCGAAGTAGTTAAAATGTTGGTGCTGACCGAGACGGCTCTAAGCCAGAGAAAGAGTCCACCTTCGGAAAGCTCGGATTAAGGCGAAAGCTATCTCTGCAACGGACTATTATAATAATGCGGTACATACATAGATACATATGTACATAGATACGGACAACATCAGATACATTGCTCTGATCCAAAAGTAAGTACCAACTCAATCAATCTTAAACACTTGAAGTATGAAATTGGAAACAACGATGCTACCACAATCACCTAGACCCGAGTAAAAGTGCAGTCTTTTACTGCATATTTATGTGAAAATGTGTTTCCTACATTGACCACACTGAAATGAACCCGGGACCACAGAGCTCTCCTCGCTGTGAAAACCGCGTTCGCCACTCGTCACTCCTCTCACAGAGGAGGAGGAGGTCCAAAGGAAATGTATCTTTGTTTTTTTTTCATCAATTTCTATATATGTTGTAGATATTTTAAGAATGTTGTTACTTGTTATTTATTTCCTTATTTTGTCATCAATATGTCTGACATAGATTATTTTGTATGTCTGGATTAATTTGTGAGATGAATAAACTTGCTGATTGAGTCATTATGTATTCAAAGCGTCCCTTCAGTTTCGTCTTTGTATTATTTTTTGCCTATGAAATGGCGTGTTAGGGTTCGAAAAAATAAAGCCACAATTCCCTTTTGAAAAGCGGGCATCCCTCGATATATCAAATGGTTGTAAGTTCTCCATGTTAAGGTCTGCGACTTAATTTAAAAAGGATAAGTATCCGAATTTTGCTTGCATCTTAGATCCAAGGGGTTCGTATTTTAAACTCCCGCTATCTTTACACGCAAGCTTATGAGGGCGATGTATTAATATAGAAGACATATATTACGCCGCTCCCAAAGTCTCATAAATATTTTATGTTGATTAACTTTTTCTTTGCTCCGGCTTACTGGGGAGTTAATCTAAGCAACGTCCATGTTTTAATAGTCCATGAGGAATCTATTACCCGGGGGATATAGTGTGTAATAAATCGGTAAACATAATATCTAGGAGAGAAAATGCAGTGTAATAATTTTGTTTTATGTTACTGTATACCGAGGAAACGTTAATCAAAAAAAAAATGCAAAATATAAAATGGTCTAACGTGTTAATGTCTACTGAGAATCTTATTACTCTTATAGGTAATTATTTTCTATTCATAATGACACTATCATTATTTAATCATTAATTATTGAAAATTTGTGTCGCGTTTTATCAGCGTAAGCATTTGCCATTTCCATTCTCACCGTCGCTGTCGTAAGAGGCGATAAAGGGAAAACGAAGGTGCGTCCAAGGTTCAAGGCATTTGGTACTGTGATGGCCGGTTAACTTATAAATAAGCCGAGTACCCTCAATAAGAAAGCTCAGACTAATGCCTTTATGGAAACTTTTTAACGTTTTCTACTTGTTGCTTTAGACACTAAAACGACGGCAGATTCAGCACCTTTCTTGTTGCCCCAAATAAGCTCCGGTGAAACGTAGGTCGATAGAAATAAATTGGTTACCTTATTTATTTTTGCATGTACAATTGTGCAATATAATTTTAATATAACGTCTCTAAAATAATACATAATGAATTTTCGTAAAGTAATGTCTGAGTTTATTAACTAAGAAAATATAATAACAACTAAATAACATAAAAGTATTTCTATTAATGAAAAAAAATAATAATTTGATTCACGCGACGCTATTCCCAATACTATATTTCTTCTCGTAAATCTGACAATTGTATCATCATTTGAGCTGTTCGTTGCTGGAGTAAAGTTCTTTCCCAAATAAGGAGGATTTACCGTTAATTACAACACTTGACAGGTGATTGGTGATCGGATTACGAAACAGCTTTAGCTCTGCGATTCGACACCGTTAAGTGTGCCGTTGTACTTATAAATCTATACGAATATCATAAAGCAAGAGATTGGTATATTTTTAAGAATGGTAACTGATCTCTTCTGAATCTCTCGAGAAAAAGTGAAGGATGTAATATAGCCCGATAACCTAGTCAGTGACCCTGCCATTAGCTAAGCCCGAAGCAAAGGTTGCTGGTTCGAATCCTGCTAAAGGCAGATATTTGTGTAATGAATATGAATTTTGTACTCGAGTCATAGATGTTTATAATATATATATATATATATATATATATATATATATATATATATATATATATATATATATATATATACATATATATATATATATATATATATTATAAACATCTATGACTCGAGTACAAAATGTGTACCAGTGATGCTACATTAATTAAATGAGTGTAATAAATCCAAAAGCTACATTGTATAGTGCCTACCCGGTGTGGCCACTTGCTTGAAGACATACATATATATATGTATATATATATATACATATATATATATGTATATATATGGTTCGAATCCTGCTAAAGGCTGATATTTGTGTAATGAATATGAATTTTGTACTCGAGTCATAGATGTTTATAATATATATATATATATATATATATATATATATATATATATATATATATATATATATATATATATATATATATATATATATATATATATATATATATTATAAACATCTATGACTCGAGTACAAAATGTGTACCAGTGATGCTACATTAATTAAATGAGTGTAATAAATCCAAAAGCTACATTGTATAGTGCCTACCCGGTGTGGCCACTTGCTTGAAGACATACATATATATGTATATATATATATATATATATATATACATATATATATATATATATATATATATATATATATATATATATATATATATATATATATATATATATATATTTGGCTAATTATCTTTATTATTGTAATGTGATTATAATTGTAATGCAATGTAAATATTAGTTTGAATGGAATATAAGTCGTCTATATTTGTTCCAACGGTTGAGACGTTCGGTCCGCGGAATACATTCGCGACTTGTTGTAGCCGCTGGTGGTAACTGGTACTTTTCTCGCTCAACGTTAAGTCTAGCCATTCAACGTGGAAAGGCAGCCAGCGTTCTTGGCATCATGCTACGAAGAGTAGGGCTGTACGTGTAGTTGATAAATATTATAAATATAATATTGTTTGTGTAAATAGGTTATGAAAAAAAAATTCAATGAATATACGTACGCCATTTAACCATATCTTGTTTTATGTTAGGTAACTGAAATTTTAGTTGTTACGATCCTTAATGAAAAGTTTATTCTTCAACCCTCGTAAAACAGCTATCAAAATATACTTCCACATAATCTCTATCTACCAAATATGGCTTATTTGGCTATTCCTAAAGTGCCACTAAAAAGTGGGACCGTCACACAAGTTACGATTATTGATTACGTTTACTGCTAGTAAACAAGTCCTCTTGTGTTTAGTTTCGGCGCGTTTCCACTTTATAGCCCGACATCATTGAACAATGACTTATTGCGTATGCGAATATTATGGTAATCGTATCACTTAACGTGCTCCATTTCTTTCTAGCCCACTCCTCCCAACAATTTACCTAAGATAGCTGAGATTTATGGACGGCAAGATAACGACCTTTATCGGGTACGTTGTTGAAAACGGTAAAGTGAAGCGACAACGGTAAAAGCTTGTTACATTTAATTGTATTTTATTGCAATTGCTGTCTAGATTTTTTTACAACAGTTATTCATTTGTTTGCTTTATTTATTCTAGACCTAACTTTTTGTTTTATGTAGTGAATGGGTTCTGATTACTTTATTAGAAGGGAATCCAATAAGTAGTCAAATTATAGAGACTATCGTTAATTTGTTACTGTATTTTAATTGAAGTGTTTAGGTTGAGATGATTTATTTTATTTATTTTGTCTGATGAAGTAGCCGAAAACGTTTTAAACAAGATTGCAAAGGCATTCCAGAAACCATTCCACGTACTCCACGTTAGAAGGTCTGAATCTGAATCAGAACTCTCCTTTTGATTCTTATGATTTACCAATAACTTTTTCTAAACTTATAGACACATAATGTTTATATTTAGCTCAGAAATTAGGAAGGCGAAAGGCATATGCCCTTGAGTAGACTATTTATAGGCTGTTCAGGCAAGCTAGGGTAACCTAGAATTAGTCAAATAGTGTCTATACCTACACTTCTGTAAAATTAAATTAGATAGACAGCCTGTTCCTTTACAAAGGATTTAGTCATCACGCTTAATTAGCGGATTGGCGACCGCAGAACACATGACACACCTTAGACTTTCATAGAGTTAATATTTATCGAGCCGAGTGGTTGTGTGGTCGGAATTTCGAGTCAAGAGACCCGAGTTCGATCCCCTGGTGGCTCGTACCAATGGGTTTTTCAAAAACTTATGTACGAATTACATCGTTTCTGGACATAAAGACGGCGAAGGGCTCACCACCTGTCACGTTGTCCCGAAAATATCTTCGGTGGAAGGTGGGTCGAAGGGACTTAATTGTCTAGACTAGACCTCTTTCTACCCCTGTATTGGGAGTTGTGTGAAGATATTTATTTTATTTTTATTTTTAATATTTATCGGGATGGTAATCTGCTCCCTCGTTACTCATACGCCGTTTAATTTTTTTCTCATTAAAAAAAATTCTCTAGCCAATTAACATCAAACCACTATTGGTTAACCGGAGTCGATAAATCAAACCGTAACCTTTCTGAATGCGCTATGAAATACGCGAAAACATCGTAACAAGTGATCCAATGGAGCCGGGATGTTTCTGTGACGATAAAATTGAGTCGGTGTTATCTTCGGTTTTATGGTGCGTTGCGTCGACGGTACATCGTCACCATCACTGGGTGCGTTACGAACAGCGGACGCGGCGTGGCAATGAACACAAGTTCACTGGTTACACGACAGTTGCGTATGTAATTTGACGATGTTAGTTGATACGGTGAAATTGTATAGGATATGTGGAAGGTACGCTATGCTATGTGGTATTTAATTGTTGAGTTTATTGCTAGCGAAATACTAAGGCTTTATGCAAAAGATGAACTATTCATCATTTTTTTTATTAATTTTTATTAAATTAATAAACAATTTGACAACATAATAAAGACCAATTTAATTTTATACTATATTTTCACAGCATCCATTGGAAAGCTTTCCAATGAAATGGAGATAACAAATACATAAATATATACACACACGAAAAATATTGCCCTTCTTCGCAGTCGAATGAAATGTAATACTTTAACATCTTATACTCCATATTTGACAGGTGTCTAGACAAGTTTTGACATAGACGTCTTAGTGTTTGACGGCAAATAATTCATATATTATTATATCTGTAAATTTTCTGAGTGGCAGCCCTGGTGTTTATATCTATAAGTCAGCAAAAAACATTATTACAATACGCATATTAGAATTGTTAAGAAGAGATAAATACCGAATTTGGAGTGTTCCACAGCAATTTTTGTATAATTTCCATTATTATAATTTAACCATAGTTCGGTGGCCGAAACCATCTGCGATCTGAGTCTGCCTACGTTTTATTATACTTATACGGCTAGTAATTAACATGTCAAAGATCAGTGACGGTAAGCAAAGTCTAATATGTTAGGCGCCCGGGACTTCGTTCGCTAATCCGTTTGCTAAGCGTCGCGATTATGGCTAATCCTCCTAAATTAGGAGAGGCGCATAGTTTTTAAAACTAAACCAAACTTATTATTTATATATCATAATATTTTTTTTATAATGACGAAAACCGTTTACTTCTAAAGTTTAAACAGCAATAGAATTAATTAACTTATTTTTTGACATGAGGGCCATGGACTCGAACAAATATGTTAGAAATCCCCTGTTATCCATACTTGTCCACACTAATCTCCGATTTAAATGATATTAATTAAATTCGCCAGTTAAATGCGAGATATTCTATGATTTGGACGTAAAGACGGCGATAGGTTCAGGATATCTGGAAGCCCAAAGTAAACTCCAGTGAAATGAGAATTGAAAGTAATAAACTTTTTACTACCTTACTATGTCTACACCGGTCTTAAAAAATGTAGGGTATAAAAGAAACATTGATTGGCAGTGTAGACTTACACACAATAACCCATGTTTGCGCTCTATAATTTGCGATAGAATGTAACAGCTGCCTGGGCTTCGAAGGGCGTGTTAAAATATAATACCATGCTAGCTATTATCACAAGCATATTTGTTAGGTTTTATAAACCTAATGTATATAAAAATCTGCTATACAATTCAAATCTTAACTGATTTGAATCTTTACATTTCGCCATGTATAAATGAAGTTTAATCCATAATCCTACAACCAAGTGACTTGAGCTGTTATTGGATACGGCCAATGAAATTATAAAAAATGAGAAGATATTTTAAAACCGTTCCGAAAGTGAATCGTTTTTAATCTTTACTACTATTTGGTAAAATATGAGAGTTTTTCTGAATGTATGTACCTTTATGTGGTTGTTTATGTGTATTGGATTAACACTTAAACAGCGACATCGTCTTTTACGATGATTTTAATAAGCTCCGTTCAAAGGTGAGTTGAAGGACTAGACTGCCATCCACTTCTCTACTGGTACACAAACTGGTATTTACTACTTCTAGTACTCAAATATGTATTTGCTTATAACGTTTCAACCGTCAAACATTAATAATTTGACCATTTCACAAAAGGGGTATTTAAAATAGAAATTTACAATTTTGTTGCCAACGCCGTGATTGAGTCCAGGTCATCGTGGATTTAAAGCCGACCGCTAGGCCCCGAGCTGTACATAAATAAGTGAATATTTTATTTCTAATTAGACCCTAGCGCCATACTAAAATATACATTGTTGCTATATGAGTGAGATATTAATGTTTCACTTATTATGATGCACAAAGTAGCGTAGTTAATTTGTAACAAAATCTTTATTGTAAATACAACGGTTATAAAACTTTTCCATGTTCATTTTTTTGACAACTAACGTGGACGAGTGGCGTACATACGGTTCTCATGGTGGCGGCTGGTTTGAGGCTCCGGTTTCGATTCCCAGACAGGTCAATGTGGAAAACACTTTTCTACATACTCTCAAGGTATGGTTGTTAATGGTACCTACGTGGTTTTGGATTCCATAACACAATTGCTTTAGCTAATTACTTTGGGATCTCATTAATGTATGATTTCCCTATCTATGTATGTATGATGTTGCCCCTATCTGATATTTTCGGGACAACGTGACAGGTGGTGATCCCGTCGCCGTCTTTATGTCCAAGCCAACGATATAATTCGTACATAAGTTTTTGAAAAACCCATTGGTACGAGACTGCCACCTGGGGATCGAACACGGGTCTCCTGACCCGAAATTCCGACCACCCAACCACTCGGCCATCGTGTGTATCCTTGTAAATATTTATTTATTCACTGAAACCACACAGCATCACATTCGCAAACTTTTACCGCAATTATTATATTAGTGTTTGTATACTCTTACTTCCCAGTATCACAAGAGACATTAAACAAAATGCGCTTTAAAAAGCGGCATGCAACAAGGCCTCGCTATGTTATCGAAGTCAATGGGCCGTGAGTGCGATGTTAGTGGCGGCATTAGCCCGTTTGCCTTTCTGCACCCGTTGGGAACATTTTACACATTTTATAGCAATAATGCAGCGTTTGAATGCAAACATTTGCAACGTGTCGATTATGGATATTTACCGCGTTGTCATATCGTTTTAGAATCTATGGTTTTAATGTAAATTTGTAAGCAATAGTTCTCGTTCAATTTAAAAATAAGTGCTCATGTGTTTCAGATTAAGTTAAGCTGATGTCTTAAGAGTCGGAGTTTTTAATGGAATTTTAGTTTTCAGTCAGTTGGGTTAACATTTAAATATAAATCTTCATGCGATCCCCAATACAGGGGTAGACAGAGGTCTAGTCTAGACAATTAAGTCCCTTTTACCCACTTTTTATGATATTTTCGGGACCGATGGCAAGCCCGTCGCCGTCTTTATGTCCAAGCCAACGATGTAATACGTACATATGTTTTGGAAAAACCTATTGGTAAGAGCCTGCTACCTGGGGATCGAACACGGGTCTCCTGACCCGAAATTCCGACCACCCAACCACTCGTCTGTCGTGACTCGTGGGTTAACATTTACTTGGACAACAAATGAATTCAAGATAGGCCGGAAATTCGTGTGAGGAAATTGCTTAAACTTGGCGATCTGTTTTAAAAGAATATGCGAAGATGTTTCGTGCTATCACACTACAAATCGAAAATTAATTCCCTAGTTAAATATAAATTGCAGAAATTAGGTATATAAATGTGGTATAAATTCATGTTTGTTAACTTGTCTAACTTGCAAATACAAACAGCTAAAACATTTACCAGCACTAGCACTACAACAAAGCCACGTTCAGCTAGGAAACTCGTATACGAGAATTAATAAAAAAATTGTCATGAATGTTTTTTTTTTCACTCTGACAATGGGTAACCGTTGAATGCATACTGCATTCATAATTATACATGAGAACATTCGTTAACAAATCACAATTCGTAAAAAACAAATCCTCATGGCGCGGGCATTAATTACTCAACTTAGCTCGGCGCAGAAACGCCAATGTTTCCACTGTCAATTAGGAAAATTAAATAAAACCGAAACGGGTCGGTCCGTGAAAATTAACATAGCTTTTGTGGTGTTAGTTCGAGATATAAACAGGATGAATACTGACGAAGGGTTGATAGAGCTTTGTGTTGTGTAGACTGGGTCATTTCGTTTCATATATTATTTAGTTGTGTAACATTTGTCTTAAGTGAACCTAGCTCAAAAGGTTTTCCATGATGTTTGAAATGAATATTAATCCTGAATATATCTAGATTCTACGACTTATGAAAATCCGCTGCTCTGTCCTTCGAATATGAGATTACAAACATGCATACATCCGTACTTACTGTAAGTTCATTACCGCCACGCTTGGCAAGCGGATTGGTGATCGTAATACCAGACACCGTACAACTCTTACGCTGCTACGCGTCACCGGTTACTTGATTTAAAAAAATATCTTCACCCCATTCCCAATACAGGGGTAGACAGAGGTCTAGTCTAGACAATTAAGTCCCTTTACCCACTTTTTATGATATTTTCGGGACAACGTGACAGGTGGTGATCCCGTCGCCGTCTTTATGTCCAAGCCAACGATGTAATACGTACATATGTTTTTGAAAAACCTATTGGTAAGAGCCTGCTACCTGGGGATCGAATTCGGGTCTCTTGACTCGAAATTCCGACCACCCAACCACTCGTCTGTCGTGACTCGTGGGTTAACATTTACTTGGACAACAAATGAATTCAAGATAGGCCGGAAATTCGTGTGAGGAAATTGCTTAAACTTGGCGATCTGTTTTAAAAGAATATGCGAAGATGTTTCGTGCTATCACACTACAAATCGAAAATTAATTCCCTAGTTAAATATAAATTGCAGAAATTAGGTATATAAATGTGGTATAAATTCATGTTTGTTAACTTGTCTAACTTGCAAATACAAACAGCTAAAACATTTACCAGCACTAGCACTACAACAAAGCCACGTTCAGCTAGGAAACTCGTATACGAGAATTAATAAAAAAATTGTCATGAATGTTTTTTTTTTCACTCTGACAATGGGTAACCGTTGAATGCATACTGCATTCATAATTATATTACGAGAACATTCGTTAACAAATCACAATTCGTAAAAAACAAATCCTCATGGCGCGGGCATTAATTACTCAACTTAGTCAAGTAGAAACGCCACAATGTTTCCACTGTCAATTAGGAAAATTAAATAAACCGAAACGGGTCGGTCCGTGAAAATTAACATAGCTTTTGTGGTGTTAGTTCGAGATATAAACAGGATGAATACTGACGAAGGGTTGATAGAGCTTTGTGTTGTGTAGACTGGGTCATTTCGTTTCATATATTATTTAGTTGTGTAACATTTGTCTTAAGTGAACCTAGCTCAAAAGGTTTTCCATGATGTTTGAAATGAATATTAATCCTGAATATATCTAGATTCTACGACTTATGAAAATCCGCTGCTCTGTCCTTCGAATATGAGATTACAAACATGCATACATCCGTACTTTCTGTAAGTTCATTACCGCCACGCTTGGCAAGCGGATTGGTGATCGTAATACCAGACACCGTACACCTCTTACGCTGCTACGCGTCACCGGTTACTTGATTTAAAAAAAATATCTTCACCCCATTCCCAATACAGGGATAGAAAGAGGTCTCGACAATTAAGTCTTTTCGATCCAACTTCCACCGAAGATATTTTTGGGACAACGTGACAGGTGGTTAGCCCGTCGCCGTTACTTGATTTTGGTTTAGCATTTCCGAAATGCCATTTTCACTGTTTCGTCTCGTACTACTCCCAGTTGAATACAGGAAGAGACATATAATACCACAAAACCCATTTTTTTACAATACATCAAAACATAATTTTTTGAATTATTTTTATTGACAATGTTGTATAACTGGTTCATTTTCCTGTTCAAAACGCATATTCCCTCGCCTATATGAATGTTTAAAACATTTTCTTATACGTATATATTATGTGTACGCTAAATATAATGTCCTTTCTTATTCGTGAATCAAATATATGCAGAGTGCGGAGACACGTCGTGCTCGACTTTGTTTATTGGCTTTTTATTATGTGCGCAAATAAAAAGTGAAAATATTTAGTCTGGGAATGTAATTTGTATACGGCTGCGGGGTCGCACGCCAAACTCAACTGTTTATATTATACCTCGAGAGTCCGGCTTGGAGCTCGCATGCCAAACCCCGCATTTATTTTCCCATAAAGTAAATGTATTCGAAGTTAGACGGTGCTACTTTTCTAATGGCACATGTGAGTTTTATTTTTAGTGTAGCTTAATAATAGAGTAGTAGGTATCCTAAGTTTTTATATCTGAAATACAATCTGAACGGTTTCTTACCTAATATTTATCAATTTTGATTATTTAGCGCGTTAATCTAATTGGTTAATCTACTTGACATTAATTTATATGTTTAAACCTAATCTTGGCGCCTTACAAACCACTTCTTCGACGCTTGTTTAGAACAACGTGACAGATGGCCCTAGCGGGATTCAAACCCGGCTTTTGGGTCGACTAACAACTTACTGGTCTTCACGCCCAATCCATGGCGGAGGCAGCCAGAGACTAACTAAATATTTTTGATATTTTAACGTCCTGGTACTTATTCTCTTTTTAACATCTTAAAACAGAAAAGGGTTGCAGCCTTACCAGTAAAAAGGGTTGTCTTATGTATTTTATAATGATAAAAGCAAGGTAGAAAGAATCGCTCATTTTCTTCTACAAATAACAACATTTCGTTTTCATATGTACTATAGATTATGTTTTGGTAGTTTTTTAAATTATGTATGTAACATTAATAAAAATTGTCATGAATGTTTTTTTCACTCTGACAATGGTAACCGTTGAATGCATACTGCATTCATAATTATATTACGAGAACATTCGTTAACAAATCACAATTCGTAAAAACAAATCCTCATGGCGCGGGCATTAATTACTCAACTTAGTCAAGTAGAAACGCCACAATGTTTCCACTGTCAATTAGGAAAATTAAATAAACCGAAACGGGTCGGTCCGTGAAAATTAACATAGCTTTTGTGGTGTTAGTTCGAGATATAAACAGGATGAATACTGACGAAGGGTTGATAGAGCTTTGTGTTGTGTAGACTAGGTCATTTCGTTTTCATATATTATTTAGTTGTGTAACATTTGTCTTAAGTGAACCTAGCTCAAAAGGTTTTCCATGATGTTTGAAATGAATATTAATCCTGAATATATCTAGATTCTACGACTTATGAAAATCCGCTGCTCTGTCCTTCGAATATGAGATTACAAACATGCATACATCCGTACTTTCTGTAAGTTCATTACCGCCACGCTTGGCAAGCGGATTGGTGATCGTAATACCAGACACCGTACACCTCTTACGCTGCTACGCGTCACCGGTTACTTGATTTAAAAAAAATATCTTCACCCCATTCCCAATACAGGGATAGAAAGAGGTCTCGACAATTAAGTCTTTTCGATCCAACTTCCACCGAAGATATTTTTGGGACAACGTGACAGGTGGTTAGCCCGTCGCCGTTACTTGATTTTGGTTTAGCATTTCCGAAATGCCATTTTCACTGTGTCGTCTCGTACTACTCCCAGTTGAATACAGGAAGAGACATATAATACCATAAAACCCATTTTTTTACAATACATCAAAACATAATTTTTTGAATTATTTTTATTGACAATGTTGTATAACTGGTTCATTTTCCTGTTCAAAACGCATATTCCCTCGCCTATATGAATGTTTAAAACATTTTCTTATACGTATATATTATGTGTACGCTAAATATAATGTCCTTTCTTATTCGTGAATCAAATATATGCAGAGTGCGGAGACACGTCGTGCTCGACTTTGTTTATTGGCTTTTTATTATGTGCGCAAATAAAAAGTGAAAATATTTAGTCTGGGAATGTAATTTGTATACGGCTGCGGGGTCGCACGCCAAACTCAACTGTTTATATTATACCTCGAGAGTCCGGCTAGGAGCTCGCATGCCAAACCCCGCATTTATTTTCCCATAAAGTAAATGTATTCGAAGTTAGACGGTGCTACTTTTCTAATGGCACATGTGAGTTTTATTTTTAGTGTAGCTTAATAATAGAGTAGTAGGTATCCTAAGTTTTTATATCTGAAATACAATCTGAACGGTTTCTTACCTAATATTTATCAATTTTGATTATTTAGCGCGTTAATCTAATTGGTTAATCTACTTGACATTAATTTATATGTTTAAACCTAATCTTGGCGCCTTACAAACCACTTCTTCGACGCTTGTTTAGAACAACGTGACAGATGGCCCTAGCGGGATTCAAACCCGGCTTTTGGGTCGACTAACAACTTACTGGTCTTCACGCCCAAGCCATGGCGGAGGCAGCCAGAGACTAACTAAATATTTTTGATATTTTAACGTCCTGGTACTTATTCTCTTTTTAACATCTTAAAACAGAAAAGGGTTGCAGCCTTACCAGTAAAAAGGGTTGTCTTGCGTATTTTATAATGATAAAAGCAAGGTAGAAAGAATCGCTCATTTTCTTCTTCTACAAATAACAACATTTCGTTTTCATATGTACTATAGATTATGTTTTGGTAGTTTTTTTTAAATTATGTATGTAAAATTAATAAAAATATTTTCCCCAACTGTGTAACTTTAAGCTCCGTGACCTCAGTCAGTAAAATATGAGCGCAAAAACTTTAGGCGTGCCGCCGTTAAAACGTATGAAAAAGCATCCTATACAAACCAAACCCCCATATTATTTAGGAGGCGAGGCCTTCGATAAAATATTATAGATAACTATTATTCATATCTTTTTATTTGAATATTGCCGAGTGACGTAAATTTATTGAAATCGTATAGAATTTTGTGTACTATAATCTTTAAAACAAAATTTCGAGCAAGACGGAAGGAAAATAAATAAAGGCGAAAGTATTGTATTCCAATGAAAGTCCGTCCCCTTTCTAATTGAAGTTATGACTTCTGAAACTTCTCAAACAACATTTTTTGTGAATATCCTATTATAATTATGCTAAATCATTTAAATTGAATAATATGCTTACTTTTTTTTTAAAATCAACGGGAGTCTTCTAGAGAAGAATTAATAGGATTATAGACAAGGATTAGTAAAGGTTTCGTGTCGTAATAAACAAAATGATTTGTATCTCGTTATTAATAGGGTAAAAAGTAATAAATATTTAGAATAATATTTATTACTTTTATACAGTCGTTACCAAAGAGCCTAATTATTTTCACATTAGTGACGCTGCCAGAGTTGACATTTTTAGAGAAAGCATTTTAGAAATTCAATATCTAAACATAAGTTTCTCATTTGTTTATAACATTGTGTATATATTTAGCGTTTGTGCTTTCGACTAATATTTCTATTGCATGCCATTTTTATAAAACTGAAGGAAAAAGAAACAGAATCTCATATCATCATCAAATGGCAAAGATTTATATTCTTAAATAGATTTCCCTGTTAAAACAAGACAGTTGCCAGCTTATCCCAGGAAAAGCATAACGTAGTGCACCTTGATGTATCGTAGTCAGTTAATCTTACTATTAGGCAACATTCCATTAAGCGATCTGCATTTAGGGTTGCTAGTTTCTGCAGAAAAATCAAATTTCGAAAATTTGTTTGTTACAAAAACAATTTGTTTTTTGTCATCCTTTTAATAGAATTGTATCATTATATTATTTAGGAGGCGAGGCCTTCGATAAAATATTATAGATAACTATTATTCATATCTTTTATTTGAATATTGCCGAGTGACGTAAATTTATTGAAATCGTATAGAATTTTGTGTACTATAATCTTTAAAACAAAATTTCGAGCAAGACGGAAGGAAAATAAATAAAGTCGAAAGTATTGTATTCCAATGAAAGTCCGTCCCCTTTCTAATTGAAGTTATGACTTCTGAAACTTCTCAAACAACATTTTTGTGAATATCCTATTATAATTATGCTAAATCATTTAAATTGAATAATATGCTTACTTTTTTTTAAATTATGTATGTAACATTAATAAAAATATTTTCCCCAACTGTGTAACTTTAAGCTCCGTGACCTCAGTCAGTAAAATATGAGCGCAAAAACTTTAGGCGTGCCGCCGTTAAAACGTATGAAAAAGCATCCTATACAAACCAAACCCCCATATTATTTAGGAGGCGAGGCCTTCGATAAAATATTATAGATAACTATTATTCATATCTTTTTATTTGAATATTGCCAAGTGACGTAAATTTATTGAAATCGTATAGAATTTTGTGTACTATAATCTTTAAAACAAAATTTCGAGCAAGACGGAAGGAAAATAAATAAAGTCGAAAGTATTGTATTCCAATGAAAGTCCGTCCCCTTTCTAATTGAAGTTATGACTTCTGAAACTTCTCAAACAACATTTTTTGTGAATATCCTATTATAATTATGCTAAATCATTTAAATTGAATAATATTTATTACTTTTATACAGTCGTTACCAAAGAGCCTAATTATTTTCACATTAGTGACGCTGCCAGAGTTGACATTTTTAGAGAAAGCATTTTAGAAATTCAATATCTAAACATAAGTTTCTCATTTGTTTATAACATTGTGTATATATTTAGCGTTTGTGCTTTCGACTAATATTTCTATTGCATGCCATTTTTATAAAACTGAAGGAAAAAGAAACAGAATCTCATATCATCATCAAATGGCAAAGATTTATATTCTTAAATAGATTTCCCTGTTAAAACAAGACAGTTGCCAGCTTATCCCAGGAAAAGCATAACGTAGTGCACCTTGATGTATCGTAGTCAGTTAATCTTACTATTAGGCAAATATCTCCATTAAGCGATCTGCATTTAGGGTTGCTAGTTTCTGCAGAAAAATCAAATTTCGGGAAAATTTGTTTGTTACAAAAACAATTTGTTTTTTGTCATCCTTTTTAATAGAATTGTATCATTATATTATTTTGTATTATAATAATACAATTCAAATATATAAAGTTTATTTTATTTGGTTAATTTACTTATTCTAAAATGTATTACACTTGCTGATATACCTTTTCTTCGACCAGGGTTGACTGGCAGAGAATACCATAAGGCATTAGTCCTTAAAGAAGCCCAAAAGAGCGAGAGGAATTTTGGGATAGCATGAGAGAGGTCTTGAATAAATGCGGAGAAAAAGCCCTTAAAAAGCCTTAAAAAGCCCAAAAGAGCGAGAGGAATTTTGGGATAGCATGAGAGAGGTCTTGAATAAATGCGGAGAAAATGAACGGATCGTGATGTTAGGGGACTTTAATGGGTGGGTTGGAGTAAAGCGTGATGGGTATGAAGGAGTACTGGGTACATTTGGGGACGAGAGAGTGAACGAAAATGGGAGAAGCCTACTTGAAGTATGCTTGAATGGAATCTGTGCGTGGCCAATACAATGTTTGATCACAAAAGATCCATTTGTATACAAGAATTGAGGGTGAGTCTAGAAGTATAATTGATTTTGTTATTGTGGATCAAAGATTGAGGAAGAACCTGCTAGACACTCGAGCATACCGCGGTGTAGGCCTTGACACAGACCACTTCCTGGTCATAGCCCGAATACATGGCATCTTTAAACGGTGGCGACACCGAGGAGCCGAGCCTACGAGTGTTTTGGACAGAATAAAAGTGGAAAATCTACAAGAAAAGGATAAGAAAGACGAGTATGTAGAGAAACTGATAGAAAGTTTTAAAGGCATAGAAGAGATATGTGTGATTGAAGATTTGTGGGAGACATTTAAGAAAGGAGTCGTGAATGTTGCTGTTGAGGTATGCGGAGTAGCTAAACGGAGGAAAGGAAGAAAGAAGTATAATGTGTGGATGGATAAAGGTGTACAAAGGCTGTGCAAGAAAAGAAGAAAGCGTGGTTGGATTGGTTAGCAACAAAAGCTAACCAAAAACTTCAAAAGGCGACGAATGACGAGATAAAGGAAGCGAGAAAGAAGTATAAAAGATTCAAATCAGCTGCGAAAGATGTTGTGACTAGAAAGAAAGAAGAACAAAAGGATGATTTTGATAGGAGGCTCACTGAAGATTTCACGTCAAACATCAAGTTTTTCTGGAAATCCGTCAATACAGCCAGAGGAAAAACCTCTACCTCGGAGCTGAATACAATCAGGAGTCAAGATGGGAGCATTATAAAAGGAGAAGAATATGTGTTAAAGAGATGGAAAGAGTATTTTGAATGTTTATTTGAAAGAGAGGAAGTGCAGGTACAACACCCGGCACCTTCCATGGTTAATATAAATGTTGGTGACAGTGAGATAAGCGTGGATGAAATAGTAAAAGCGTTGAAAAGTATGAGATTTGGTAAGGCTGCCGGATATGATAGGATTACCGTCGAGATGCTGAGGACTGGACAGGGCTTAGTGGCTAGTCAGCTGTACCGCCTTTTCAATATGTGCTGGCAAAATGGGCAAGTACCGGGAGACTGGTGCAAAGCCGTAATCGTGCCATTATATAAGGGAAAGGGGTCACGGCAGGATTGCGTAAATTACCGCGGTATAAGCCTTCTCAGCGTCGTCGGTAAATTGTATGCGAAAGTGTATATTGAAAGGGTTGTGAATGAAACGGACGAAAAAGTATGGGATGCACAAGCGGGATTTAGAAAGGAATGGGGTGTACGGATCAGGTCTTTTTCCTTGCGGTGCATAGCCGAAAAGTGTCTGGCTAAAACCAGAAGGTCTATTGCACGTTCGTGGATTTAGAAAAGGCCTATGATAGAGTGGTGAGGAATGAATTGTGGTCAGCATTGTCCGTGAAAGGTGTCAGCAGTATCCTCATACGAGCATTGCAATCTCTTTATAGGGATTCCTGTGCTTGTGTAAGGATAAACAGGGCGTACACTGAATGGTTTAATATCGAAAAAGGTGTTAGACAGGGATGTGTAGCGTCACCGTGGCTGTTTAATCTGTTTATGGACAATTGCTTGACAGATTTAAAGAGAATGAAAGTGGGTTGAGAATGAATGAGTTACTCGTCAAATGTTTTCTCTATGCTGATGATCAAGTATTACTTGCGTCTTCAGCCGAGGAGATGCAGGAGATGGTAACTGCTATGAGTGAAGATTTTGTTAGGAAGGGGATGAAGATGAATGTAAAGAAGACGAAAGTAATGGTGTTTGAAAGAGATGAGGTCATGACAGACTGCAATATAGTGATTGGAGATGAACAAATTGAACAGGTGAATGAGTTTGTGTATCTGGGTTCAAAGTTCACAAGAGATGGAAAGTGTGAGAGTGATATTGAAAGAAGAGTGAATGCAGGAAACATGGTGAATGGAGCTTTGCACTCCTTTATGAGCAGTCGGATGGTGTCTAACAAGGCTCGTTTGGCTGTGCATAGGGAGTTTTGGTTCCGACACTCATGTACGGAAGTGAAAGTTGGGTATGGCAGAAGAAACATGAAAGCAGAGTAAATGCAGTTGAGATGAGAGCATTAAGAAGTATGTTAGGAGTTAAACTGAGCGACAGGATAAGGAATGGTGAAATAAGGAAACGTTGTGGTCTGAAAGAAGATGTAGTGACTAAAATTGAGAAAGGTATGCTGAGATGATTTGGCCATGTCGAGAGAATGAATGAAGAACGATTGACGAAAAAAGCATATAAGGCGAGTGTGAATGGAAGTGTAGGAAGGGGAAGACCTAGGCGGACGTTTCAAGACCAAATCAGGGACGTCCTGAAAAAAGGCCAGGTCAAGAGTACCCTGAATCGAAGAGAATGTATGAAGGGAATAATGAAAGTGGACGAAGCCAAACAAGTATGTAAGGATCGTAGCAAGTGGAAAGAAGTGGTCTCTGCCTACCCCTACGGGAAAGAGGCGTGATGATATGTATGTATGTATGCATTAGTCCTTAAAGCCCCTTGTAAAGCATATTTTACAAAAAGGATATGTAAATAAATAATCTAGAAGATATAAGTTTACATAACAATTTCAAAACGTGTTATTTTTTTTTTAATTTTCTATAATGTTGGTCGTCGTGGTGACACTACTGTAAGTGTTTACTTACTGTACCAGACCAATTTTCTGTTTAAGTTACAGTCTCACAGAATTTAAGTTCAAACAGTAGAACACCATTTTTACAATTTATACACAATTTATTTGGTATGGTCCAACTTCAGTATTTATGTCGGTCGAGGAACTTATTTATAACAATTCCTTAACTATCGAGATAAATGCTAATATATGTAACCTCATACGAAATATTATGCAATTTTATTGATTTTTAAAGCACATTTATGCTGAAATTTTATGTTATTCTTTTTTTTTTCTCTTTAACTCATACGAAGTACTTTGAAACTCAAACATTTTTATTTTCTATAATTCATTCGCTATTATTGCCTTATTATGCAATGTTTATTTAAAACTTTAAATGTTTGATTTTGTCTTTATTCGTTAAGACTTTCGTAATTTCTTGAAATAATTATAAATCTATTAAACTATTTCTATATTGTGCTATCAATTTCTATAACAATTGGTTTGTATTTCCCTTTGTATATTTAATAATTCCTGCTTGTTTATTATACGTCATCTGTAATCAAATCTACGTAACGTAGGACCATCTAAGGTTAATGTATCCCGTTTATAACTGAATTGTGGCCCGGAATTGTAGTCATCCATAACATTATATTCTGTTATCACATAAATGGCGATTCTTAATTACTATACTGCCACGATAGGCGAGTTGTTAGGATCTGTCAGATGGACTTGAGTTCGAGTCTCTGTGCAGGACTTGGTAAATCAGTCTCAGTAAATGTCACGTAATTTTTGTATGGTGTGATTGAGCACAAAGACGATTTGCCTGACAGTTTGTCGTTAAAAGAGAGAAGTCAGACGATAATAAATAATTTTAAATTACAAATATGTATGTGTGTACGTAACAGAATTCCCAAAGAATTAGGTCAATCTTAAAACTTAACATGAATGGGTGTAAAATGTTAAGAAGTAAACAAAATTAATCCGTACTATAAATAAATCTATATAATATTCAATTCGTCACACTAAAAGTGTATGCTGCCAGTCTTTTTTCGCCAGTCATTGCTTTAATAAAAAAAACAAGAATATAAAAATTTATAAATATACTAATATATGATCTAATTTATTTTAGCAAAAAAATTAAGTCTTCGTTACAGCAAATCAACTTCGATATATCATTATACTTATTTAAACAATTAAACAATATTTTTTTGTAGTTTAGTCCTTAGCGAATTCTATTCCAGTAAACAAAATTATTTCGTCCCGATTGCACTAAAGATACGAACGGGTAGTAGTAATAAATATGTACATTGCTATGCGTATCACGAGCGAGGTCACGAATATAATAAATTGTTCTTGTTCTAAGAAAATTCCCATTTTGACCCTTAACGTGAGACATAGCTTTTTAATTTTATCCTTTTCACTGAATTGAATTATTGCAATAGTCAAAGAAGGTGGGCAACACCTTCTTTGACTATTGCAATAATTCAATTTTATGTACGATTCCTTATAATTTATTAAGCTCGTGTAAAATTTTCGTGACGTATTTTACATATATGACGTGTAAAATGTGTGTCATAAAATAACACAAATAAATACACACTTCTTTTGTTTAAAGCAGTTACAGTTATTACCAATGGATTTCAGCGAAAAATATGTTCAGTTATTTGGATTTTGTAAGTATTTTATTCTGTTCGTTGACAATATAATCTAATTTTCTCTTAGAATGTAACACAGAAATATGAATTCATCTCCTTTTAAGTCGACGGTATTAATCTAAGGATTAGACGTACCTTTTAGCTATCCTTATAAATTCGAATTACTTGAGATATCTGAATAATGAAATTAAAGTTGTAGAGATAATTAATCAAGATAATGGTACGTTAATGTAATATATTATATGGCAACAGTTATTAAATTGTAGACGTGTAATAAATTTGTCCTTGCAGAGAACTATTCTGTTCTATTTACGCCAATTCTAATACTTTGTTTACAAAAATTAAACCCTTTTTATTTTTTTTTTATTTTAATTATGTATATAATACATACATAATTTTAATTTGTTCTCTTTCGTAAAGAAGGTATGTTATAATCCCCAAGCTTTGTAAATGAATTGGCGAACGCAATACCAGGAAACATCTTAGACTTTATCTATCTATCATCAGAATCAGAAAGGTTGTTAAAGATATTATCCGAAGTCTAATCTAAAACCAAGTGTAATGTATTGCTGTTAAATAGATCTGTTGCTTAGCGTATACTTAAGTAATGTTTCAGTATTACTTATCTGTAATATAATATCGTTGGAAGATGGACTGAAATTATCGAACACTTAATAGAGGCGGTAACTCTATCGCCCACAGGCACGACACCACCGAGGCTGTCGGCTGTCTTAGTCGAATAAAGTCGAGCCCACATTGATATTTCATGTGTTTATTTTTTTCAATCTGAATACTAATAAATTTAAACATTGCTCTATTGTTTATTATCGTTTCTCTATATTTTATCAAACTAATATCCTCGGCGCCGACCTCTGTGGTCGAGTTGCGGATTTCATGATGTCGCCTGCTCTGAGGCCGTCAGTTCAATGTAGAAAACAATATTTCCATTCTCTCTGGTCTAGCTGTTTGTGATACCTTTTTTGTTTCTGACTCTATAATACAATTGCTTAAGCTACTTACTCTGAGCTAAGAGTGATATATGTGACGTTGTCCCTATTTATGTATGTATTTTTTATGATAAAGTAGTCATAATCATAAGTGAGAAGTGATAAGTAATCATAAGTGAGAAGTAAAGAGGATTGACTGGTAGAAAATACGAAATACTTTTGATTTAGGCTAAGGTATTAAAGTTCAATAAAACATAATAAACTATATACATAAATATGAATAATGACACCAATGTAACGATTCGATACCACTGCTTAAGTATTCTAATCTATACATCTATCTATAAATACATGAAATATTTAACTGGAAGGCCTGTAGAAGTCACTGAAGGACATAGGCCTCTCCCAAAACGAATGGTTTGCTATAATGACAACTTTTGGCAGGCGAATTGACGATCGCAGTACTAGCTCTGGCGCTGCTACCCATCATCGGTCTGCTAAATTTTGTCTGGTATTTTACGATAACCAAAGATATATTGAAACTTTATCCCATAGTCGCCTTTTACGTTACACTGGAATAGAAAGGGATTGGTATATTCTTATATGTTATGCTGGTGGTATATTACTATGTACTATCTACATAAATATGGAAAAATACAGCATTTCTAAACTTGTGACTGCAAAACTCGAAAACAAGTCAATGGGCTTGCAATTTTGGCCCATCGTTGCATTTTTCCCAACAGTGTTTATATCCCGAAATTCCTACAAGCATGAAATTAAAAAAAATACTAAGTAAATAAATATATATAATATAGGGGTTGACAAAGGTCTAGTCTAGACAATTAAGTCCCTTAGACCCACATTCCACCGAACATATTTTCGGGACAACGTGACAGGTGCCGAGCCCGTCGCCATGTCCAGTCTTTATGTCCAAGCCAACGATGTAATTTGTACATCAGTTTTTGAAAAACACCTTGGGCTCTCGACAACCCGGACAACCCGGATCTCTAGACTCGAAATTCCGACTACCCAACCACTGCTATGTTTATATGTATGTTATTAGTAACATATTTCTGATAAATAGTGACTGTTATGACAAATTGATTTGTGTCTAATATATTCAATATAATTATTTAATAAAGCAGGCATTACACAATTAGTATTTTGAATTAATCATCAGCAGAATATTTTTATTCACTTCCCTTATGATTAATAACCGATTGAGTCACAACGAAGCTTGGCTTAGTTGATCTAAAACTGTTTTCGTATCTGTTTTTTTTTGCTTACCTACAGAGGAGTGAGTGTACCCATCCCTTTATATCGTGTCGATAGCGATAGTCTTATACGATGCTACTCTATGGCAGTGCCTACAGATAGCCATCAGCAAACATAGTACAATATAGTACTTGGACTAACTCGGTGTAAGGTACATTCACACGTACACCGATTGAGGTCGATTAATCGTCAGTGTTCCGTGTGGTATCGGAGTAAGATTTTGCAAAGCCCTTTCGGGGTGTCATAAGAGGCGATTAAGTGAAACTGTTAAAGCCTTAAAGAATATTGCAGTAGCCATACACAAATAGGGAGATGACTATCTCTAAAAATACTAGACTAATAATCAGATCGGCTAAACGAGCGACTAAGGTATCTGGTAATGCGATGGCCAATTCACTGCTAAGCGTGGTGATTATGGCAAACTTATAAGAGAAGCCTTTGCCCTGCAATGGACTTTAATAGACCATTAAGTAGATAAATAATCGTCAGGGCGTTGCAGTTTTCTAAAAAAATAATATTATATCATACGACGAATATACTCACGATAGCTTACGATAGTCGGAATTTCGAGTCAAGAGACCCGAGTTCGATCGCCAGGTGGCAGGCTCGTACCAATGGGTTTTTCAAAAACTGAATGTAGTACGTCCAAGTACGAATTACATCGTTGGCCTACCTATTTACTACCTGAAGACGGCGACAGGCTCACCACCTGTCACGTTGTCCCTAAAATATCTTCGATGGAAGGTGGGTCGAAGGGACTTCTAGACTAGACCTCTGTCTACCCCTGTATTGGGAATTGCGTGAAGGTATTTATTTTATTTAATAGACCTTGATACTTAGTTTCCCGATTCGTTTAGACGTATCTCCTTGCGTGTCTCACCCGGAAGCGATTTATTTTGATTAAAGCTGTATCTCCGGTAGAAAACAGGTCATAAATTAACATGGAACACTTAATTAGCCGCTGTGTTTCCAATACCATTAGCGGTCCGCGATGAAAGCTCCCGTTTCGTACGCCAATTTAATGTAATATTTGATGGGGCGTTGTCAAGTTTGTTACCACTCGCCCAAATTAGGTATAATTTTAATGGTCGTAACTGTAAGAATACGACGTGTTATAGCTTCTCGTAAAATTTCCTTTGTGGTAAGTAATATGTTCAGGTAATATATTAGTTATCTTTGTTTCAATTATATTAAGTATGTTTATAACTTTGCTTTGCATTACCGTGTAATAACGAAGTTAGAATACGTCAATGTGGTTAATGGTTTGTGTATGTAAGTTTAATTAATGTGAACTACATAGTTTAGTTTTAGGTACGCTTTTCACTGTAGTTTTGAACGTGTCAAAATAGTTAGAAATTTAGTGTGAAAGGAAGAAAAACCACCGCGTGTAATCCCTACATAAATAACAATTTAGAACGTGTCTTGATACAAAAATATTTAATCATAATAAAATATAATACGTATTGACGATTTTCTGTGCTGTTCGAAGATAAGCCGAGAATTAAGTCTTGTACCATTGTTGTTGATTTTACAAAAGCCTTCAACGATTTTCGAAGCAACTGTTTACATTGTACGTAGGCGGAAATTGAAGCTATTCAATATCTCGGCGCGTTAAAAAGAATTTTATTCGGGAATAGTAGATTTTGAATTCACGGTAAACTTCTGAACGGGGAATCGAATAATCGAATAGATAAATGGAAAATCTTTTTTCGAATATTTGCGTCGGAATGTTCGAAAATGCTAACGTTTGTAGAAAGTAATACTCAGCGACTAATCTGATTTTTTTTGGATGATTTTCAGCATTTTGTTGACATTGCTATTGTGTTTTTTGTGATTAGTGTTTTTAATATACATATTTGTATTTTAAAAAAATTAAATATAAATTAAATATCTTCACGCAATTCCCAATACAGGGGTAAACAGAGGTATAGTCTAGACAATTTAGTCCCTTCGATCCACCTTCCACCGAAGATATTTTCGGAACAACGTGACAGTGGTGGTGAGCCCGTAGCCATCTTTATACCCAAGCCAACAAAAAAAAGCCATTGGTACGAGCCTGCCACCTGGGGATCGAACTCGGTTCTTTCGACTCGAAATTCCGACCACCCAACCACTCGGCTATCGTGACTTAAAAGATAAAGATTATCTACATATAATGAAATGGACACTGTCGAATCCAGTTGGTTAATAACTTACAATTATTAATCTATTCTCTTATTTTACACTCTATATCAATCACCTGAGTGTAAAAATACTACACTAATAATAGAATATATAATATTATTACTATCTTTAAAAGGTGCATAACAGTAGTAAATGTCAGTCGGCTCTGCAATATCTTGAAATATTTAGCTTATTCCATATTCAGGTTTTTAGGTTAAAATGACGCTTTACTAGAATCCTTAAAGTTCTGATGTTAATTAGACTCCGAAAAGAATTAAACGACTCGAGTTAAACGTAGTTTTAAATTGCTATCCGAAAATCGCGGCACGCACGGCTTTATGAACTTTTTGTTACTAATTACCTACCGCTATCGGTAAAGTGCCGCGATATGTCGAACGTTTTCCTACGGACTTTCAAAGTTTGTGCTAATTTCGTCGACAGCCGTCACGTCAAATAATGGTACGCTGTAGAAACATGTGCGTTACATTAAGCATACGATTTTGCTCCATTAACTCGGTTTACGTATTTCAATCGGTATAGCATACATAACATTACTTCTCTTTAATTTAATAACAAAAAAAAATCAATAAAAATACCGTAGTATAGTAATTATTTTACCTGCTACTATATTGGATTGACATCAATAACAGTTTATTTTCTTTTCCTTTCTTTGATAACGTTCAAAGCACTCGGTCCTTATGGAACTTATGCGGGTTTTCCTTTATTACGTGCTCTTTAGGTTTATTGTGTTAGCGACAAAATAGATTTTTTTTGTTTTCTTCTGTACGAAGTAGGATGACATATAAAATTGAGAAAACAGCCGGCGTTCCATTGGTCAGTTGGAAATAAGGGAACGTTAGCGCCGAACTACAAACAAGTACGGGTAAGTTTTAATGCGTTTAGAAATAAATCGGACTATTTGTCTTTATAACCAAGTCCGGCTGTGTCGGAATGTAAAAGTCGTAGAGCTACGAAAAGTTTAGATAGATCACAGGCTTTTTACTTTAGCGGTGTGTTGAGGGGTTCCTACAATGGCACTCAATATGTATCTACTTATTGCAGTAAAGTGTAGAAACAGGGTAATGTGATGTTTCCTCTATTGGAAGATCATTTCATTGATATTATTGGAGCTTTTCTTTGGAGCTATTTCGCTTTAAATTTTAGCCGGATTGATGAATACAGATCATGGACGTATCACCGAGTTAATCTAAAGAATAGTAGAAGGGAGTTGCACCCTACTCCTACTAATATTGAGATTAATTTAATCTGCAGAGCCTTGTTGATAGGCTAAACCCCAGTGAAGTTTAAACCTACGCAGCGTCGTGTAATTCTTGTGTGTATAAAGTTATGGATGAAATTTCGCAATACCGGTTTCGATTATTAGTTTTACACTGTTCACATTCACAGGCAACTTAAATTATTTTAAAGAAAAATGCTGTTATACTTATGTGCGAAAGTGTAGTAATAAGAATTCTAGGGCAAGTAGAAGACGGATATAACTTTAGGCGATTGTAATTTACCCGTGAATCAAAACGAAAATTTGTAAAGTTCTTACAAAAAAGATGGTACTATATAAGGCAATGTATTAATGGCCACACAAAGGAATTTCAATCTATTCCTGTAAGATATTAATATTTCCATTAATTCTTGATAATTTCTTAATATAACAGAAATGTATCTAAAAAAGTTCTCATACCTACGGAAGCTTTCAATGCTTTAAGCGCACGTAATTAGATCTCTTGATCAGATGTTTTCGAAAATTAATATCCCAGCTAATTATTTCAGCGGCTGTTGGAACACATTAAAGGTCGTCTTAGTTGAAAATTTCACCCATTATTTTGCCTCCATGAACTCTTTGCCGTCTAAAGTTAAAGAAAGTTATTTTATTCTCAGCGACTCGGGTATGCCCAAGTTATTATCTTTACGAGGGGTTGAAAGCTCTCACTTTTTTTTATTATTGCCTTTTATATTGTATTCTGCCTACTACTTAGCTGCTTAAGCGAGGTCAAATGATAGGGCCCGGTATGAAACAAAACTGTTATTTCGTTGGACTAATATTATTTTATTTATGGTTGCGTATTAAAATTTCTTTTGTATTTATGGTGCGTTACGAATTATAATTGGTTACGGCTTATGGTAGTATAACTATGTTTCTGTTCTTGAAAATCAATTATTTTGAGTTATGTCACGCGAGCGACATGTTGACCTTTATGAAGTAGAATGTTTGAGTGAGTGCTATTGAGGTTTCACTGTCCGGGAATTATTAACTTGCGTGACATTATAACAACGCCTTTCAATTATGAACTTGTCATAAATAATGAAAAGTTCATTTCTTGTTACGTCGAAACCTGTTTTATTTTTGTTACTACTTAATACGCCGCGTTTGAAACGTTGAAGATAACGATTATAAAATACTCAACGCGTTGAACAAAAAAAAAATCATCGAAACATGAAGCCGCTTTCGTTGTTTCGTTTGTTTTACCAAATTTTCTGGAGTTTTGCTCCGTAGAACAGCTGCTGTTGTTGTTTTAAGTAAGCACTCAAGTTGTGTAAATCTTCAAATAATTAGTTTTTTATCGACTTCTTTTTATTTGTCTTAAGTACCTCCATTTCTTTTTGCTTTTATTAACACAAGTATTTCATAAAAAACATCTTCTCATTCCGTTCGTTAAAGTTTTCCGTACTCTAATCTATCGGCTTCTTAAATAAAAAGCTTATAATGTTTTATTGCTGAAAAACTTCGACAAAAGCTGAACACAGAGTTACTTAAAAAAAATGTGTACAGACAAGGACCTTAACAATTTGTCTCGGTGACAGCTAAAAAATCTTGTACTAGCTTTGCAGACTAAACAAAGATCCATCAAAGGCTTAATTTAGAGTGTTTGGGAACGTGACAAAATATATTTTGCTTGACAGGCGTCGCCTAAACTCTAAATAGGGTAGTGTGAAAAATCACGCCGCCTACGAAAAAATAACATCAAGGCATCTCGATCAGTCCATTTTATTGCAACCAAATATTTATTGAGTTGGAAATTTATCCTCGTTTGAATTGCAAATTGTTGGCGATGAAATTCAAAGCTCATTCGATCGGCTTCAGGTTTATGACTTTCATCAAGTGCAAAAAGTCATAAAATAATAACATTATTCGAAGTTGGCGCCTGTCACACATAGGGTGGCAGAATAGGGTTACAACAAGACTCAGCACGATAGCACAGTCACTGTCAGAAGATAGAAATTTGCTGAATGCCTTCATCGCCATACTTTTCACGCTTTTCATTAAGTCGTCTCCATACGTCACTTAAAAAAGGACATTCTTACTATTACTTCATACCGTTGAATACAGATGTAATGATGAGGCATGTACTTTAGTGGAAGCTACCAGGCGCGTAATATGAGGCCAAGTGCTATTCCCTTTCACACAGTCGGAATTTAACTAGCACATTACAACAATCACACGCAAAGGCCTACAATGACTGTACATAGTATTAACCCAATCGGATGAACATATGGTTTATCCGATTGTAAACAACCTGAGAACAAACAAACACTTATTTTTATGAATTAGATGATTAATCAAAGCAACGGACAATCGTTAATAAATTAAGTACATGTCATTATTATAACAAACATCTCTAATTTAGCTTCAACCACATTATGTTAATTCAATTGATACGGCGAATGACAACAATTAATATGTTAATGTTTACAATTAATGTCCATTATAATTATCACGAAGGCATATATTTGCTACTTTCCATTTAAGAATGTTTTTTTAGACAACGTAAGTTATAAAATCACTTATGGGAGATCAGTAATCTGGTTACGTACTCTTGTGATACGGGGCCCGTAATACCAATAATAGTATTATTCGTTTACGTCAATTTTCACCGGCTTACCTCTTGTTATTTCTTTGCCCATCACTTAGTCGTGTCAACATACGTTGTCTTTCTGTAACACAATAAGTAAAATAAACACTGGTTAATAAATTAAAGAGTTCTCCTTGAAGGACGTCCCTTTTGTCTTCGTGAGATTAAATTGCCTTAGAAGCGGCTGCAATTTTGATTAAATTTTTCAACGATATTACAGAATTGTTGAATTTTCATTTCGTTTCTGTCCGACCTTTAGAAACTAAGATGATAACCCATAAAAATATGGCGCTTCTTTATTAGACAAAGTTCAAGTTGTAGGTAAAGCGTTTTTGTTATTCAAAGGGTAGCGAATTTTCTTCGAAAGTTATTGCAAAGTATGAAGTCTCGAGTTAAGAACCAAGAAACGCCGCCGAGTTTATCTTGTATTTATGTTGATATAAAAGACAATAACTTGATAATTGCATAATACAATCGAAATATAACAACAAATAAAAGATTTTTGGGATAAAAATTTTGGTGTCAAGCGTCTTATGTTTATTAAAACCATATCTCATGTAAGTAAACTTTTGGATAAGTCATACCATAAATAAATACACGTATATTTTTGGTATATTTATCTTAATACACTTCCTCATTTATGAAATTCATACTAATGTTATAAAAGCGAAAATAAAAAAAGTCTTGGTAGTGATTTCATGACTGAACTGCATTTGATAAAGTTTTACCAATAGTAACTGAGAAGTACACTGATAGACATGTTTTATAGAATGAAAAATACTTTTTTTGTACTGAAATTTCAAAAATTAAACGTATATCCCACTCGAACAATGTTGCGGTTAACGCACGCGGTTAAATACGAACCGAAGTTTAAATTCGACGACCTCCTTTATTTAGTAGTAGAAGTCAGTGTAACCGCTAATTATTTAGTTCACAGTTCTATGGTCTGCTTATTCAATTCGCAGTCGCCTATTGTAGGAATGAGTTAGTTGCAAGAGTTGAGTTTGGATTCGAATTGATGACTCAGCTAACATTGAGTCACGTGACAGTTCGTCGCCAACGTTGCTCATCATCGTGCCTTTGACTTTATTTCCGATTTATTTATTAAGGCGTTCATGTTGTCTGATAAATTTATGCTGCCACCGCATGGCATTTTGTAATTATATTCGTGTTGTAAATTGATTCGGCTCTGAATTAAATTAGGAATAGCTTAATTTGGTCTGCAACTTGTTGGTACAACGGTGTTACGGAACTGATTCAGATATATTTTAATACGTTAATAGGGTAGGGCTTAATTCCATAGCGTTGATTTTATACCAATTAATATATATGCATGTTGAAGCAATCGTGCACAGTTAAATACCGTTTTAATGTATTAACTGATTAGAATGAAAATATAATATATAATATTTCAACAGTGGTAGAGCCACGCATCAGCTTTTGTTGTTACATGAATGGGCCGGCTCGACCGGGGAAGTACCACGACCTCTCAGAATACTAGCGTGAAGTAGAAGTCTAACAAACTTCTGCGTTTCGTCTGGTGAATGCAGGTAACTGGAGGCCCACACACACCCCTCCCCCAATTTCGGGGGGGGGGGGCACTCTAAGGCTGGAAACGCATCTGCTATGCCTCTGGTATTACGGGTGTTCATAGGCGGCGGTAATCACTTACCAACACGTGAGCCGCCTGCCCTGCCTCTGAAAATAAAATAAATAAACTACATATATTTTAAAAAGTGTAGAATTAGGACTCCTATTACTCCTATTACATGATCGAAAATATATTCAAGTTATTCCCAATACAGGGGTGTAGACAATTAAGTCCTTTCGACCCACCTTCCACCGAGGCAATTTTTGGGATAACAACATATGGCAGTTGGGGAGCATGTAGCCGCCTTTATGGCCACGCCAACGATTAAAATCGTACATAGGTTTTTGAAAACACCCATTGACACGTCACTGCCTCCTGAAGATCGAACTCGGGTCACTTGATTCGAAATCCGTTCACCCAACCACTCGGCTATCGTGACTATTAATCATAATAAATAAAAATAAATAAATATCTTCACGCAATTCCCAATACAGGGGTGGACAGAGGTCGAGTCTAGACAATTAAGTCCCTTTTACCCACCTTCCACCGAAGATATTTTCGGGACAACGTGACCGGTGGTGAGCCCGTCGCCGTATTTATGTCCAAGCCAACGATATGATTCGCACATAAGTTTTGAAAAACCCATTGGTACGAGCCTGCCACCTGGTGATCGAACTGGGGTCTCTTGACTCGAAATTCCGACCACCCAACCACTAGGCTATCGTGACTTCTATTACTATTAATCGATGTGGATAATTTAGGTCTGGCATCAAATTTTTAATCCCCGAGACCACGCGTTTCTTCAATCATAACGTAAGCTGGCTTTAACTACACACATGAGAAGAGTGTAGACATCGAGCAACTTGTCGGACAGTTTCACCTCCTCGCTTGTTTTTTATACTGTTAATAATTTAGAGTTGTCATTTATCATTTACATTCGATCAATAACTGAACCAACATGGATAACTTGCAAACGAAGTGGTGACTACAAATCTGTTATCGACTTTATATTTCTATTTTTAATATTAGCCAAAACACGTTGTTGTAAGTAAAATACGAGCAGGAGTATCATAGTAAAATCTTTACAAAATATCGTCGATTTCAATACACGAAGAAAATAATAAATCTGAAAGAATTTAAGGTGTTTAAAGATGTTATACATGTACATCTGTTTAAAAGAAAAAGTAAAAAATTGTATCCCATGTTTTTTAATGAAATTTACCTCAGTCGTAATGTATTGGGCGTAAAAAAGGGGTCAAGAGCAATAAATAAAAAACATCATGTTGCCGCCAGCTCTGAGGTCTCGAGTTATATTCCCAATCTGGTCAAAGCAACACTTTCTCTATATTTTCTCAGGTCTGTGTGCTTGTGATACCTTCCTTGTTTCTGATTCCAATACACAAGTTCTTTAGCTACTCACTTAAGAATCAGAGCAATGTATGTGAAGTTGTCCCTGATGTAGGTCTGCATATATTATTTCTTACTGTATTAATAGTAACATTAACGTTCACTAAATTGAACATTACTTTGTGTTACTGTAATGCGTCATTAAGTGACAGTTTACGTCATATAGTTGTAATAAAATAAAATCTTATCAATACAATCTAATGCTATGTATATTAAAGGTCTTAACCGTCTGGGTCAATACAAATTTTTTCTCTTTATCTGCTAAAAGCAGTGTAACGTCTGTTTTATTTCAGTTTAAAAAGCCAGTGTACTGTGAGGCATTATACCTCCGTCCTTGGCGGAGACATCGCGTCTGTGACATTCTTCGTTTAAATGTGTCTACGAGTTGCTAGTTTTGCACTCTAATAACATTAAAAAATCATTTGCACGTAGTTTCAAATAATCGGCTGCAATGGACAGTCACCTAATGAGTTAGAAATCTCACAAGATGAAGAAAAAGTTCCGAATGCTCATTAGTATTCTATTTGAAATAACAATTCATATTAAATAATTATTATTACTGGACCGTATAGACTCGACTAGGTGTTGCTGGCAGGGGAAAAAAATAAGCGATTCGAAAAGGTTTTAAAGGACTAAAATAATTTATCAAAATGCTAATTCGTATTAACTTCGAAGAACAATAGTAACTCTATTTCGTAACCTAGACTGGACTAGGCGCTGCAGGTTTTCTCGTAAAACAAAAGTTTATTTCGTTTGTTTGAATAGAGTGAAGGACCCAACAAGTTTTTAGCGGTAGGGCATTTGTTCTCCGTTTTAATTGGACTAACAATCTGCTAACTAAATTAGCTAACTACCTTGCAAACGTTTATTCTATTTTAATTGAAATGTTTGGCTTGTTCATAAATACTATTAAACTATAATTTAATAATATTACTATATAAGTATATTACATTTCACTGGTTTAAATATAGTTTTATTTAATTTTATTTTCTGCCTTATATATTTTCAGGCCAGTTCTAATACAGGGGTAACAGAAGTCTAGACAATTTCGTCCGATATTTTTGGGACAACGTAACTAACTAATGTGAGCCCGTCGATTTTCTTCTTCAATTTAATCGTTTCTTTGTTAGTTACAGTATTATGACAAATTCTTGTATGAAAATTTATTTAGTTAAACGAACGCTGATATTTGATTAGGTGTCTATAATCTATATCCTATTTGTTTTATAAATTTATCTATTTAAGCAGACCGATATCAAAGATGCAAGGCAATCTGGTCTACGATTGCTAATTCACTCGCCAATTTCGGCCATTATGACAAAACGTCTCTACATGCTGCAGTGGGCTTTTACAAACAATTAAAAAGAACATCTTGTTACAATATCCGCTGAGAGGATTTAAGAAAACTACTGTTTTCAAAAAACATTTACTGCCAAATACAAAGCTCAATTTCAATAACTTCCAACTCGGAATTAGCCAAGGTATTAATAGCGAACCGAATTAAGGAGCATAATCGACTAGCGATCTATAAAATCACAGAATTTATGGAACACCTTAAGCGATATGGCTTAAACTCAATCCCGTTAGCGTTATCGGGGGCGCAACAAAAGTCCATAATTTAATTACAGCACCGCTACGTATTAAACATGATTTCTGTTTACCCGAGCTTTGTAACAGAGTATTAACGTTTTATTTGTAACTCTATATTTATTGGTTTCCGTTCTCTTCGCCGGTGGACTTGGTTTTCGTAGAATTTGTTACGCCGGTCGCGTTCTCTTGTTTCGGACTTGTTGAATTACGGTGACTAATCCGAGCAACTTTCTTTCTTTTCAGGTATTTATAACGAATTGCGCTGGACTCAAAGTTGTTGTTATTACGTAAGTTTTTTTTAATTCCATCTAAGCATGAAACAGGAAAATATGACTTGCAAATAGCTAGAATACGTGTACCCGGGATCGAATTGATATTTATCGAGAGACATTAAATATTATCAATTATTGTTGGGTAACAACATGGAAAAGTCGGTAGAATAACTGCCAATGTGCTAACAGAACTGCTGCGTTTGTCAATCGACAAGTTCCTGGGAAGGTCAGTGTTATCAAATGAAAATCTTTAACCTCTGTTAACTTGCAGAGAACAGTCTGTCTTCATCATAGACCGTCCCTGTAGGATGAGACACGTAATAAATTATGAATCATACGACAATTAATTACAAATTATTTACAAAAAAAAAAAACAATTTTAAAGATCACAAATTAAACCAAATAATATTCCTATATGTTTTGTGATATAAATAGCCGTAGCCTTATGTCAAAATCTGCCGTGTGTGATTCTTAAAACAAAAGTCAAAATGTCGTCTCAAGTCTCGTAGTCAAAACCAACAAAAAAGCGTGTCACATTCTTGCGCAATAAATTTTTAATTATAACAAACAGCATCACCAGCCGCTGGTCAAGTGGACGCTTCATAATACGGACAATACATATGTAGGTATGTTGTACAGACCTTGGCACACATTCCACTTCTATTGTTTGAGTGTTCTACGTCAGACTTGTGACAAATGCAGAAATATTCATACCTGCATCGTTTTTGTTAAGAATTGTTTTTATTAGGTAGAGTATATTTGTTTATTATTGAAACGTTTTACTTTTTATTACAAAATATAATTGTAAACATGATAAATCCATAGTATTTTCTGCTGGTCGATGGTCATGCCCATTGCATTGGATTGTCGGCTTGAAGGAGAAGGCCTAACCCATTTGCTCGTTTCTTCCTCCTTCCCATCCTTTTCTATTTTCTTTATTAAAGGTCGGCATCACGTCTATACTAACTCAGCTTTTGCGGCGTCGGTACAATTCGTCTGTTGTTTCGGGTATGTTCCTTCGCAGATAACCTATTTTACTAAAAGGTACCTAAATAAATAAAGAGAAAAATGGATACATTATAATGATATCTAACACATTTAAATATTATGGAAACCCTATAATAACATCTTTTGAACATTAAAACATCGTAAAGCACTCAGTCCTAATATATATTCAGTGTCATATATTCATAAATAAATGTTCGTCATTATTCTGAAAGTCCTTTAACGTAAATTTATAATTCTGAATTCCGCAGGCTTACCAACTGCCAGTGTTTGAACGTACATCGACAAAACACATGTCTATTTATTTTAAACTACATATCACAACCTACTGCGTTTTTTTTACATTCTATATTTATTTTTTGATTGCTTTCATCAGGCAATCAGACACTAACTGTTATCTTAGGGAATAGAGACAGATTTCAGGCAATGAAAACCAACCTTCACCCTTTTTGTTGTTTATGAAGCCAAACATCAATGTAACTTTGTAGATTCGATTTGAGTAAACTCTCTGAGCGCCACTTCTAATTTAAAATTTTTACATGATGTTTTTCTGTATTACCGTACCCTACCGGATATAACACCGCCTCGACCGGAAACACTTGGTCATTGTGGTATTTGTACGAGTCGTGATGTACGAGCTTGTTAACATTTTGTAATTTCTTTACACCTTTGTATGTTAATGATTTATATTCTAAAACATGATTTCCTACTGTTACTCCTTTCTGTTGAGTAAACAAATTTAAATGCTTTGTTTGCTTATGCATTAGCGTAGTTCATTTCATTCAAAGTATTAAACAGTAATTATGATGATATTTAAACAGTCAATTGTAAATTAAATTCAAATAAATAATTTAATAGACACGAAAAATAATTAATCATTGAACCAGTCCATTTTAATTAAACAGTCATGTTAAAACAGTTATATTTGTAATCGATACGATAGCCAATAGGTTGGGTCGGATCGGAATTCGAGTCCAGAAATCCGAGTGCGATTTCGAGGAAGGTAGCCTTTTACCAGAGATTTTCAAAACTTATGTACGATTTATATTTATATACATTGACCTGGATTAAATGATGGCGACAGGCTTACCAGCCAATATGTCTTAAAATAAGATCCGGTGAAATTTGGGTGGGGTCACATCTGTGTTCGGAAATGCATGAAGATGAAAAAATTGTTTTACTGATGTCGAATCCAAATCATACGTTCTCTAGAAACGAGTGTCTGTCACTGTAAAATATCCAGTTCAAGTACACTTTAGTAATTTCTTGGTGAAGCTAAGGCTATTTCCAGACAATAGCGAGTCGTGCAATACTGACCGCAACACAACCGGTTTCAATAGTTCTCTCAGAACAGTACAAAGCACTTAACATTCTATGCTGATACAGCCTACTTTCTTGCGTTGTCGTATCTAAATGACGCTATCGGTGATCAATATAATGAATTAACCGGCACGCGATTCTGGCCTTTCATTTTGACGTCTAAAATATGATTGGTGATATTTAAACGCCGGAGCGATATGGGCACTTATATGTAACCTTTGAGTGATATTTAAATTATACCGTACTTTGATTCCGTCGTAACAGAAATTGGAACATATTATCACCGATGCTAAAATTTACTCGTGTGAGTGTAAATATATTGATAGTCTTACCCTAGTTATTTATCTGTATTTTAATGAAAACAATAAGTAAGCACTATAAAATATACTTAATTACGAAAACTATAGAACTCCTTTGACATAACTATGGTTATGATTACTTAAAAAGTTTAAAATTGGATGAAATTAAAATTTGTTGAATATGTTCTAGTATACTACAATTGATCTTATATTTAGATTAATTGATTTGGTTTGATTTATTATTAGTGTAAGGTTTATAATCACTTAATTTTTTATCTATACGTAAAAGTCCACTTCAAGACTGGGTCCTTGCGGCTGACGATCTTTTACAACTAGCTACGTCTTAAGTGTTGACTTTTTACGTCCTAAAGCGGCATGATGCTCCAATCAATAAACTAATCACATTAATTAATTAGAATGAACCTCACTATTGTTTTTTTTTTAATTTCTATTAGTGAAAACCTATTATTGGCTTTTGAGGAGTTATTTTGTTTATTTAATTATGTAATAAATAAGCTGTTAGTTCTCCGTAAATAAATAAATTGATAGATTAATTGACGATGCAGCAGCAAAATGCATATCTGGAACGATCATCGTTTCAACTACGCCTTTTGCTGCTTCAGACCTTGGTTCTGCTGTTATAGATACAACTTTTCCTATGTAACTGTCTATTTGTTGGATAGTATTAGTTTGTTTTTCTCTCTGTTATATAGTTTCAAACATGACAAAATGAGATTCGGGTTACAATTACCGTACGGCGGCGGCACGGTGTTGCTGTAGCGACCGGTTTTGACATTTGATAGTAGAAAGCCGGGCTCATCTCGCTTTTGTTGCATCGCCCGTGTGCAATGCAATGACTGAGTTTGAGTTATGTAGTTCCAGTTAGTAAAGCTAGTAAAACTGCACAAGTTATAGACATAAATGTCACGGCTTACCTTGAACATTTCTCTTAATACAGAATACTGGCAAACGTATATATATATATATATATATATATATATATATATATATATATATATATATATATATATATATATATATATATATATATATATATATATATATATATATATATATATATATATATATATATATATATATATATATATATATATATATATATATATATATATATATATATATATATATATATATAGTATTGGTGCCGCAAACAAACTGTTTATATTATTTCCCCATCGATTAATATCAGATACTTAAAACAAATCTTTTTAGAGAACTAAACCCTGATGAACTGAACTAATTATTGGTAATAGTGTGAAGATATTTATTTATTTATTATGTAAATAGTAGCATCTTTTAATAGTTGAGTAAATGTACAAAATAAAACTTATTTTATAATAGTTTACTACTAAAATTCAATTTGAACTTCAACTGTATTACGACCGCTTCATCCAGCAGATTCTCAGGAGTCCCAATCCCCCTTTCAGAGTGATAAATATTTTTTTTAATATCTTTCTAAAGCGACTCGCGACAAAGACGCCCGGTGCATTCAATCAGACAGAATACTGAGAAATTCTTAATAAAGCCGTTGTACTACGTATTCAATTTGAAGTACACTTTCCGGACGGATTCGGAAAATTATTCTTTGGAACAGTTTATTTAATTTCATTACTGTTATTGTGCGGTCTTACTGTGAAAATACCAAGTGTTAATATAGGCTTATTTTTGTTCAGACTTAGACTTATGAAAAAGTCTGAGAAAATACTGCTATTGAATTCCGCAGAGACGCATTCTCTGAATAATTCGTCCGATTATACACGTGTGATAAAGTAATTATGTTAATCTTGAAATGTATTATTAATGATATAATTATTTTAATTTATTTTCATGCCATACCATATACTGGGATAGACAGAGGTTAAGACAATTAAGTCCTTTCGACCCACCTTCCACCGAAAACATTTTATTTGTTGTTATTGTTTTTATTTTATATGGACTACGTCATTTATTAAACGTTGTCCTGTGACAACGAATAGTATAAACTACTCGGAGTAAAGCGATTCAAACGATTTATTTTCTAAATAGGAGAAACAGTATGGTTTTGAACTCGTTTCGCCGTAGTTGGGTAATAAAACTGCAAGCTTTATAATACCACAATGGCAACAGTAAAGTATATTATAGCAAGCTGTATTTTACAATGATTATTCTGCTAACGTCGTTTGCTTGTGAGGCGTGGCATTCGGTTTAACTTAAGTACCTAGTTTGAAGCAGGTTGAAGGAGCAATCATTTGTATCATTTATGACTTACAATGTTAACAATTGAACGTATGAGATAACCTTTTGTTAAAAGATTATTAAATAATTTTAAAAATATAGTTAAAAGCGGAAAAATCTCTTCTTAAAATAACGAATTGCCAAAATCGACCGATTGTACGACCGACCGCTACACAAAAAATACATACATATTATATTAGTCTAATATAACCTTGCGATATATCTGCTACCAATACGAGTATAAAAAAAGGTTACAAACGAATTACGAGTCATAGAAATACTACAATGTTTAGTCATAGCTTCACGCTTAGGTTGATTTTTGAATGACACGCATTTACTCATATGCGTGTATAGAATTGACCCACATGAAGGTAACGTGTTTGTCGAGCCGTGCATCACTGGTAGTAAACGCAAAACGCGAATGAGAGCTGCGCGGGCGTCGGTCAGGCGGGTTCAACGACCTGAGGCAGCCTCGCAACCTTTGAACAACGTAGCACGGCGTGTTGGAGACTTGTGATACCACTGAAAAGAAATGCTTCTAACGACACGATGGTTCCGTTTTCTTTTATTACGGTTGATTTTTTTAAATTAAAAATAGCTCCTTCATTAGTCATTTTACGGTATTTTTAATAATTGTGTTCGTATTGCCCTCGTTAATTATAATTTCATATTGTACATTATTGATAATATTATCCTTATAACCAAAGAAAGTTGCATAGGTATCATAGCTACGTAGTTTAGTTATAGACTTTGTATATGTTTAAAAATAAATAACATCGAATTGGGGTTATATACCTTTTTGTCTTATTTTATGTTGTTGTGTAAACATTTTTTTTTGTCATATAAAAATTAAGAGGTTTTTTTTAATGTGTGCATATTTTTTTACTTACTTACTTATAATCACAAATCGACGTCCCTTAGGCCACACTAGTAAATCCCTTAGATTTGCTAAGTGGTCAGTTGCTGCAGCTCCGATATACGATAACTCGTTGAATAATGGAAACAGTGCCCGCATATTGTCACGGCTGTGCACGATAATGTGGATGGATTTCTTATATCCTACTTCGTAATGTTATGCTTCTCGCTGATTTGTTACGCCGCTGATTTATCAATCTCATATGTAATTAAATAATAAATGATGGTAAGTAACAAGGAAAACGCTTAAGTTTGATTTGTTTTCCGTTGATGTCACACTACATAGTATAGCTTTTATGTTATTCAGACTCGTGAGATACTCGTACAGGTCACGATTATGAATAACATTAAAAGTTATACTATGTATGTATACATAACTTGACACCTCCGTGGACAAGTGGCGTAAACACCGGTTTTCAAGGTGTCCGCCGCGAAGGTCGCGGATTCCATTCCCGGTCGGGTCAATGTAGAAAAACCACTTTTTCTACATTTTCTCGGGTCTTGGTGTTTGTGGTGCCTTCGTTGTTTCCGATTCCCATATTACAAGTGCTTTAACATCTTACATTTGGATCGGAGCAATGTATGTGATGTTGTCCCTATCTATATAAGTATTTATTTATGTATTTATGTATTATGTATAACGGACTGTAAAAGTCCACAGCAAAACATAAGCCTCTACCGGTCTGTCTTGTTTCGCCATAATCGTCATGGTTGGCAAGCTAATTCGATTCTACAGCCTGTCATCGGCTTGCTGAAGTTCGGTCTGGTTATTTGATGATGAGATGGTATTCCCGCCATTTATCGGTAGCCACTTAATTTTCACGGCTTTTTTCTAAATCCTACAACACCCACTGAAAGAAAGGGGTGATATATTCTTACTTACTGAAGTAACGTAGGTACTGGCCTACTGATTATCTTCGTTCTTTCTCTTTTATTACCGTAAGTAACGTATTATATCGTTCAGGGTTCTTTATGGAACTGTTTTGAACATAGTTCATGTAATCGATTGTGAAATCTTTTACAGTTTAATGGTCGTGTGTAACGACGAGGGCATTGAAACTTGAGGCAATTAGGTATTATACATGAGAGACTTATTTCTATTTTCAAAGTAACTTTAGTCATTTACAATACAACTCCTTGGCAGATTACCGTTAAGAGTTATTTTTGCGGTAGTAACATTAGTTAATGTAAAAAAGTACTAAGTATTTTATAATACCAGTTCTTGGTATTTCATACTTTATTTAAATTTTAATGCTATGTTTTAACGCATCCTTTTACATTTGATATTTTAGAAAACTTTTGTCATATTACGCAATAGAGGTTTCTTTAAAGAACTTATGTCATGTGTGTTAAAATATTTAATTTTTCTCGATTCTACTTTATTTAAAACAGTATTTAAAAATACTAATAATACTTTTCATATTGAAAAGAGACTTATACCAAATTAATATTGAGTATTACTGGTTGAAGTTATATAGAGTTTTAGTGACTGTAATTATGAAATACCGCGGCATTAATTTAATTTAAATTATGTGTCACAAACTAGTTTTTGTATACAATGTCGATCGAGTTATTGTTAATTAAACTTAAAAAAAAAACAAGTATGTTTAATTTTAATAAAACCATGGAGTCTGACAAGAACCTCATGCAACCATGGTTATCTTAATTCGCATCGATTTAATAGAATTTGGGCACCCACCCCATAAATAAAGTAAACCATTCTTAAAAGTATAAAAAGAAAACAAAACTGAATAAGATAAATAAAATTCCGAACTTAAAAATAGTAAACTAAACTAACCCAAAACTAACATTGTTACAAAGTCACGAAGTAAATTCGCGTCGTCTACTTCGCGTATTCGTACGTCGGTAATTCCGTACTTCCGACCGAATGTTCCGTCCGTATCGTATTAATAATACGCAAACCGCTCACCCTCTTGCGGTGCAGTTGAGGGTAGGCAGGAAGCGTGCGCCCCGACCCGAGACTGAGAGCTTTCCAGTTTATAGACGTTAATAGCCGCTGAATTGTTGACATGGAAAGTTACTTCCCTTTTCCACTCCATTGGTCAATCGATAAATATTTGTGGCTTTTTATCGTGTACATTGTTGTCGATCTAAGTATTTCGATTTCATTTTGAACCGTTACGTTTTCTTTTGTTCGTTAGATAGGAATGTTAGGATACTTTTACTTTTATTCAATCACTTTTATAACACCTATAACTTAAATGTATTATGATGAACGATAAGATGGGAGTGATTTTAACTCTCTTAATATTTCACTTCAGTACTAAAACTCACATAGGAAAGATTTTTTCATACGTTCAATACATACTAAATATCCTGCAAAAGTTCAATGCAAGCTGCACTGGACTTTAGCATGGCTTGTAGTATACCCACGGAGGGTTTGCGGTAATCGTCACACTCGCCAAGCAAATTGGCAAATGTAGTAACATGTAGGGACAATTTCCTTGGCCCAATTTACACGCCGGTTTTAATGGTATTGCCAGTTCTGAGGATCCAGGTTCGATTCCCGCTCGGGTCAATGTAGAAAATACTTTTTATACATTGTCGGGTCTGTGTGGTTGAGGTACGTTGTGGTACGTTTGATGTTTCTAATTTCATGACACAAGTGTTTAAGTAACTTACTTTTGGAAAAAATCGTTTTTTTTGTGTTGCCCTATCTATTTGTGTATTTCACTATTAATTTTTATTGTATCATTATTTTTAGTTATCTGAACACACACTGACACAAGACTGTGTTTCGGTAATATTTCGACGTCCGTTTGTATGGATGTCATTTCCGTTTTTCCGTGACTGCCATTGTTATCGTCTTGAAATTTGGCTCGGTTCAAATTACAACGTATTTGTTCGCAACCGCTTTTCCGACAAAGAATTTACGAAATTTGTCACATCCGAAAATAGCGCAAACTATTTTTATATATTGGTGTGTGTCTAAAATTAAAAAAAATCTTAAAAATATTATTTAATTTTGTATCATTTCAGCTCAGAAAGGGTTTCTGGTTCAATTACTGAAGAAGAACCTGGTAAAATACAGTATATAATATGTATTCACATCATTCAAGTCTGTATATTATGCCGTATATCAGCAATTTTTCGCCCAAATAACAAAGAAACATCACTAGGCACGCTCAACCTCGTCTTCACTTCTGTTTTGATGCCTTTATTCACATATTTCACAAAAGGACCACGCTAAACCAGGCTCGTTTTAATATTTAAGCTATAACCTTACGAAATACATTGGATGTGTCGTACATACAATTTTGAATCTACATGTTTTTCGCGTAAGTCCCATTTTATTGAGGTGGTTTCAGATAATACATAATGTGCGGTTTATGGTGGATATAAACTGTCGATGCGAAGCATTTTGGGTCCCAAATTCTAAAATAGCCTATGAAAATTACGGTCGGCTGTATTAAATATTATTAGATGTAAACAAGCCACATTCGTAACTTTATCAACTTGACATTATAACATTTTATTAGTATTTTAACCGTCATCGCTCACTTTGATGTTTTTCTTGTATAAACTACTTGTAAGAAAAAAAAAGCAGTAAGATCGAAAGCGTTTGTAGGAGTTGTTTAATTGATTTGTAGAATATTTTAAATAAAACGATTTTCGGATTTTATCGCGTTTTTAATTAGTTCTAACAAACAATTTTTTTTTCTTTCCCGATGTTTCGGATTCTTTTCAGTATCTGTGGTCACGGGGGACTGAGGTCTTGAACGTCCCGCTGTCATTGCTATCTTCGGCTACCGACCTCGGGAAAAAAAAATGTTTGTTAAAACTAATTAAAAAAGCGATAAAATCCGAAAATCGTTTTATTTAAGATGTTTAGCATTCGCGTAAATACAAGAAATCATTATGATTTGCAGAATAGTATACAATTCGCTCAAAATTTTTTTAATATCTTTACGCTGCTTCCTGTACTTGGATAAGAGGTCTACAATGAACCTCTTACACCTACTTATCACGCTTATTTGGGACAACCCGACAGGTGGTGAGTCTGTAGCTGCCTTAATGTCCAAGCTAACGGTACAATCTACTTACATAGATAAATATTCATACTCTAATATAAACATTGTCTAGACTTGACCTCTGTCTACCCCTGTATTGGGAATTGCGTGAAGATATTTTTTTTTAATATAAACATATAAACATCAATGCCTTGATTACAAACATTTATATTCATCACACAGACGTTTGGTTTTAACGGGATTCGAAACCGCAACCCTAAGCTTAGAAGGCAGGATCACTAACAAATGGGCTATAGGGTCGTCTTGTCGCTTAAACTTAATAGTTTTAATTTAACTATAAATTAAACTTAATTTAAGTCATGATAATATATATATATATATATATATATATATATATATATATATATATATATATATATATATATATATATATATATATATATATATATATATATATATATGTACTTGAATCAAGAGACTGTATTTACACGTGTCGTATGTATATTTTAAAAACATACAATATAGATACATAAAATTCGATGTGAATTACTATGTTTACCATCCCATTTTTCCATCGGTTTATGCATGTAATGTATATATATATGCATAAAAATTATATATTAATTATATATAAATTATATATAAAATTATATATAAATTATAAATATAATACATGCATAAAAATTCCACAGCAGAACATGAACCTCACCCATGCGGAGGATTTTCCATAATCATCATGACTCCAATCGCCAATATACTCGCTGAGCATCACGATTATGGCAAAACTTCTTATGAGTGGGGCCTGTGCCCTACAGTGGTCGATAGCGATGTTAGGTTTTTTAAATTCTATTTATAGATATGTGATTATTTATAGATATTTGTTATATATTTGCATGTCCTCAGTTGCTTGCACTATTTTATTGTCTTCGTTTAACTTTAATTGGTTAAAAGGATTTCACAATAGCACCGACTGAATATCAGCACTCTAGGAATGGAACTACTTAGTGTAATGCCGATTCGTTATTTTATTAATACAATCCAATATACATATAAACAACTAACTATATCGAATTTTCCTATGTTTCATAATGGTACGTACATAACTGAACGTATTACTCAGTCATAGCTATGAATAAATTTCCTAGATTTATTTTTTTACATTGTATAAGTTCCTTTTTAATATAATTTCCCGAGCTTTGTGGAGTGTTTAAGTTACGACTTATTTGCCTATGCTACGGGAAGTAATAAAAGTTTCGCTGTATAGCCAAAGGCCAAAGCAAGATATAGTATTATATAATTTTTAAGTTCAACTAAAGTTAAATATTCCCAATCCAGAAAATTGCCCTGTTACGTATTAAATTAAAAAGGTGGACAAGTCAAAGTATTTAATTAAACGCTCAGTTTAGTAATTAACCTCTTGGAATGGGACTTATTTATAAATTAATTTTAGCGAAGTTCGCGTCGATTAATTACCGAAATTTTACCAAGTTGTACTTTGATGATCGAAATGGAGGACATTAATTTCGAACCGGGAACAGTAGCTTTATAACACCGGAAACCTTTTTGTTGCTAACGCTTCACATAAAAGTATCATGATAAAATACGTAGAAAGTAATAAAATCCAAACAAATAAACAAAATTTAAATTGTAATGCCAAAATGACTGTAAAGAAGGAAAATGTAGTTTGATGTAACATGAATAACAATTGCAGTCAATAAAGTTTTAAAGAAATTGTATAGAAACTGCATTCAATTCCATAAGAGTTCTATTTATCTAAATAAAACTAATGAACTTATTATAGTGTTATTGATACATTTCTATAAATCTTCATTATTCCTAACAGTAATAACTTAAAACCTCGTCTATACAGACTGTAACAAAAGAATATTAAAGCTTTTAATATTTAACGAGCGAAAATACCGTTCTTTGCCTATTCATTCATAATTCTTTCGTTTACTCAAGTTGTTGCTGACTTTGTTAAATTTAAGCTTGTACAATGTTTCTATGAAGTTTTGAAAGGAAATTTTCATTAAAGCAAAAAAAAAAAACAATGCCACAAAGGCGACGTTTATAAGCGATCTGAGTGAATCACAGTATTAAAACAAGTCTGAATTACTCATTTCCACTCTGCGTGTACAAGATACGTATTATTCAAATGTCCTTTGTCAGCAGTCAGAACGAAGCAGAGACAGTAAAATAAACCAAAAGGCGTGTGCTCAAGTTTAATTTATGACGGAATGTTCTCGTTAAGGTTTCTGTTTTCTATACCTTTGTCGATGTTTTCCGAATGTCTACGGAATACTCGAGCCCTTTGTGCAAGCTCAATTATAATGGACGAAGAGCATTAAAATTAAAATTGTTTCAATTGTTTTATAAATACAATCCTAGGCCGAGTTTTATTTATTTAGGTATAATGTATATTGAAAAATTAAAGCCCCGTAAGCCGAGTGGCTGGGTAATCGAAATTGGTATCAGAATATTTATAGATAACTTTTTATTTGGAAATAGAACAATATTTTATTGAAATCTAATACAGCAACAGACTCATCACATGTTTAGATCATCCTCATAATCCCCGGTGGACTAATTTGTCTGGTTCTCACATTCAAGATATACTGGAATGTGATGGTCATAGAAGATTCAATTGTTTTATAAATACAATCCTAGGCCGAGTTTTATTTATTTAGGTATAATGTATATTGAAAAATTAAAGCCCCGTAAGCCGAGTGGCTGGGTAATCGAAATTGGTATCAGAATATTTATAGATAACTTTTTATTTGGAAATAGAACAATATTTTATTGAAATCTAATACAGCAACAGACTCATCACATGTTTAGATCATCCTCATAATCCCCGGTGGACTAATTTGTCTGGTTCTCACATTCAAGATATACTGGAATGTGATGGTCATAGAAGATTATCTATATTTCTGTGTTTTTTTCGTTATTAATTTTTTGAATTGGTGATCGCAATACCTGACTCCTTAGGCGCTGCTGCCTATCGCTAAATTTTGGTCTGGTGCTATTCGAGACGGTTATCCCATCATCTGTTGTCTGCTGGTCGCCTCCTACTACAGTCACGGAAAGAAAGGGGTGGTTTTTTTTACGCCGTAACGTGCGGCATTTTTATTACCAGTAATTTATTATAATAATCATCAAAATTCAACCATAATTATGATAGTAGTGACAACGAATGAAATAAATGTATTATTTTATACTGGGATTTGAGTACATGGAACTGAAAGAAAGATAGTTCGTAAACAGCTCAAAATTTGTTTTCCTTTCCTGATGTGGTTACGGGCTTGTGTTTTGTATTCTGAACTATAAACTTTTTGGAAGTGGTTTAACTAACACAGTTTTTAAATACCGAGTTGGTTTATTCTGATCGCGTTAATTTAAACAGTACAAAATATTAATATTTCCGTCCTTCTAAAATAATCTCCCGCACTTATCTAGGTCTCAGTGGGTCGAACGGTTCAAAGTGAATCATTTATGAGCAATTTTAAATTCTTAACATTACGCAAGTTCAGGCAGAGTTTTGAATAAGCCTCTGTTTCTTTGAGCGCCCATAATTTAACCATTTTCACTTCTTTCTGATCTTAAGATCCGTCTTTGAAGTATTGTTGCAAAAGAATTTTCTCGCTTTTAACAGTTTAAAGGGCGTTTAAGATCTATATTTAGACGCTATCGTTTCCATAAAATAACTATTGATTGCTTTAAAGGATTGTTAACGGAACATAAGCCTATGCCGACTTTGGAATCACCAACTTGTAATAAAGCGTATCATAGACGTACGTACTTAGCTGTTGTTACATTATACACTTAATTGATATTAGAATTATTTATGAGGAGCAAGCCGTTCTTGTTTCTTACGGTTATATTAATTACGCGACCTAATACACTACTAATTTGAATCAATTCCTATATTATAGCCTAAATTACTAGACGATGTCCTATCGTTAGATACATGAAATTCATAGTTCGCTTCTTGTTTTTTCCCAGGCGTATAGAGCGTGGTAGACATTTGTAGTCAGAAAAACTGGCCTTTAGTTAACTAAGTAATAATAGCATGCATCACGTTTAAATGTTCTATACAGTTTATGGCGAGGCCGGAACTAAAGGGATTTTGAATTTCACGTGACGGGGCCACATACAATACCGCAGGCGGGCGTTCTAGCCGCTAACCGCGAGTACCGTCGACTATGTAAAGCAGACACGTGAATGGGCCACGCTAGATTTAACTTAAGTTTGAGTTACGCACACTATGGATTTTACATCGCAAAAATTAACGGCTATCCTATTAAAAAAAAATACACGTGGTCGTCACGATAGCCGAGTGGTTGGATGGTCGGAATTTCGAGTCAAGAGACCCGAGTTCGATCCCCAGGTGGCAGGCTCGTACTGCCAGTGATGCCATACAAAAAAAAATACTGTAAATTTCGTTCTGCCTAGTCTTCATATATATATATATATATATATATATATATATATATCGGAATGTAACATATATCAAGAATGGATCGATTCTGCAATAAATTCAAGATAATTCATTCCGTTAGTATTTGTACAAAATGAATTACATCATGCAATGTTTTTAAAAAAATCAATATCCGAACAATATTTGCATGCAGAAGTGAAAAAAATCCTTCATAATAGTTTTTTTTTTGTTCAAAAAAGTGCTAACCATTATTTGTGCAGTACATATCGTATGTGTAGAAACATTAGAATTCATATTTTTATAACACAACTTCACCTCAATTATTTTAATATATTATTTTAAAAATTTCATTTTTGTATAAGATAAAGATTCTAGAAACCTTAAGCCACTTGTTTTATTAAATCTTTCTCCTTAAGGTATTATTCCTTAAAATTTATTTCAATAGTTTATATAATAGTCAACAGTAGTAGTTTATACAATAGTCACGATAGCCGAGTTGGGTGGTCGGAATTTCGAGTCGAGAGACCCGAGTTCGATCCCCAGGTGGCAGTACCAATGAGTTTTTCAAAAAACTTATGTACGAATTTCATCGTTGGCTTGGACATAAAGGCGGCGACGGGCTCACCACCTGTCACGTTGTCCCGAAAATATCTTCGGTGGAAAGTGGGTCAAAGGGACTTAATTGTCTAGACTTGACCTCTGTCTACCCCTGTATTGGGAATTGCGTGAAGATATTTATTTATTTATTATTTAATAGTTTATATAAATATCTGAGAAGTTATAAATGGACTGAAAGGGTAAACCGGTCAATTTACAAAGCAACACAAAGTTTCAAAGTTCAAAGTTTCTTCCGCGTAAATCGCACTAGACAAAGTAATGGTGGGTAGGAAGTTAGCTAGAATAGTCTTAAAATTAAAATTATTTTAGATTGCCTGCGATTTTGACTAAGGAGTAAATTGCTTAATTAAAAGTTGGTTGGACGTGAGCTTATGCGAATCTGAACCTGATTACTGTTAAAAAGAAGTGAAAAAATTACTGCTCGGAATAACATTATTTTCAAAATAAAAAAAAAATATATTTTATTCTTTTAAAAATAACATATTCCATTTAAATATAAAGATATTTTAATATTTATTGCAGTAGTTTTTATGTTAGATTTTTTATAAAAAAGAATACTAGCGATGTTTTTGTGTAATATTCTGACAAGCAGATGAACATAAAAATAATTTAAAAGTGGGTGTTTTGGGCTCTGATATGTTTTGGTGAGCTATTCTACTATTTTTCTCTGACATCTATAATTAGGCGAAATAACATTTATTACTAAATCTCTAAAACTATGCCCCCAATTAACTTGAAATTCAACATTGCTACCCAAATCGCGACATAGATGGTTACTAAGAGCGGGTTTTAGGCCAACTCCATGATAATTTTTTTCATCTTCCATTGTCGTTTTTAACATTATGCATACAAGAGTCGGTAATAACGCGTATGCCATTAATATTAGTCCACTAAGACATAGGCGGGAAGTCAGTCTATATATTTGTGAATTTTTAAACTCATGTGCTCATGGTGGCTTTGTGCCTGACACAATATTTACCCCCTCTTGAGCAACTGCATTTGACATCTTATTCATTTTCGTTGTCGTTTCTTCTGTGCATAAAAGGAACGTAGGGGAAAAGGTCAAGGTTACCTGTTTTTATGTCTTTATATATCCTCTCTTTAAATTTGTTATTACTTTTACTTGGTGCTCCATAGCTAGTATGAATCTCAGGTTACTTCTAATTCTTATTAATTCGGTCCTTCAATTGAAGGAATTCCTTGCAAGAACATGTCAGCTATGTACTTAAGTTACAATATCGAAAATACTCGTAGTTTCTAGTTCTACTCCAAACACGATGATGAGACCATGTCTATGTGTGCAGTATGGTGTGGACTTAAGATTTTACTATCCTCTATCTTCCCATCTCTGTCGTAAGAGGTTTTTCGTAGATTGACTTTGTAATGATATGTATTCCAAAAATGGATTATTTTTTCATTTGTATTTTTTAAAAGAAGATAATAGATAATTATTTAGGATAAATTTAGGAAGAAAAAGTGTAAAACAGTGTTTGAACAAAATTTTGTATGTGTTTTCAACATACGTACACTAAGTAATAAACTATATGCACACTAAGTATAATCTATTATTATAATACTGAATCTTAAATGATTGCTTCGAACACATCTTATTGTAGTTATCAAATATTTTGAAAATCAAAGCTTTGTTATTTTACTCCGTTGCTAACATTTCTTGTTTATATTATAGATTTTCGAAGCTATAGAAATGCACTTTCTTTTCATTTCGTTGAAAGAGTTCGCTCCTAGTGAAAATACTTATCGAGTCTTCAAAAATTTGCTTTCTTCAAAGATGATTCTTACATGATATGATTAACTTTGTCAATTATATTTTAGCATATGGCTTCACAGCTGTAGAATTTAGATTAACTATTAGAGGAGTAAAAAAGTGCCACCAAACTACAAATTGGGCCATTATCAGGAACCTGACTTCGAAGTTCTAGTTCTAAGAACCTTAGTGCAGTGAAGTGCCGGCAAGCGGATTCGCCATTAAAGTACTAATAAATTCGCACCTTACACACTACTGCCTGTCCCCAGCCTGCATATTTTGCGAGACTCATACTTTTTTATATTTGTGTCATATGACTTAGCATATCTGACACAGAATTAACCCGCGTATTCCATAACTTTTTACATCGACTTCATAGCCATGATCCGTTTCTTTACAACCCAGAAAGGCCCTCATGCATGTGAGCCCAAGAAAACTTGACATCGAATGGCGTATAAAATGACTAATGTTGGACCCGTCGTGACTTGCACTAACTCCTTTATGCCGTTTCATCGCACCAGGAAAACAAGAACGTTTACAGGTAATTTATGGTCGCTTCAAATTTGATAACAGTGTTTAGTAAGCTTTTGTTATTGGCGTAACGGCTTCCGAGAGCCCATTGTGTAGCTGTTCGAATTATTTCTTTTTGAATTTCAGCTATAATCTATTTAAATCGAGCTCGTAATAACAAAGATTTTTAATGTTAGGGCCCCTTTTGTAGGTAAACATGAATAGGCTGCTCAAATATAGGGAGGGAAGGAAATACTATTACGTTCCTCCGGATTGATATTTAAAAACACAGAAGGCGTAGATTTCGAGATAACACAACTATGCTTAACATGTCTCCGCCCGCGACTTCGATCGTGCTTTCTCCGAAGTCCATTAATTTTTCGAGATAAAACGTAGCCCATATCTCGAGCCAAAATCCCAACACAACTATCAAAATAAGTTACGCAAAGTCATGTTTCAGATCACTTACACCGTGCAATTTTCGCAATTTTTATTGAATTCCGTTCAACCATTTTCGCGTCATTAAGAAAATATATGTCAAATTAAAATTTTATTATTCCTGTCGTTTATCTCAATTTTTTGTTTAAGTTTTTTAAAGTTTTTATCTAACATTTTAAAATATAAACATAATCCCATTTCCTAATTACCTAAGAGATATAATGGAATATTTTAAACTATATATATCTAATTTGAAAATAATTGTTAAACCTTCGAATCATGGGAAATTATTTATTCGTTTACATAACAGCTCAACCATTCATTAGAGAAATTATAGTTTAAATAACCATGAAATGAGTTGAACAAGTTTAAATGGAAACTTTCTCTTGCACCTTCACTTTAATTAAATTCTTTGGTTTTATAATAGTTAACTTCAGAGTTTAAATATAAGATCATTCGTAAAATATTACAACATGATTAAATCTTGAAAAAAAAAAAACATATATTGTTACTGTTATAAGAATTTTTAAATATCTAAAGTATGCCTTGTAGCTATTAAATGTAAACAGTTAAGTCTCAGAATGTGTAATATAAATTTTTGTTTTACTTTGTACATTTATTTAATCTCAAATTTTAACTCCGCAAACTTTAAACCTAGTTTAACTTTTAGAAAGATGTTTCATTCAAAAGTCTCGAATTTCAGTAAAAACGAATGTCTATATTTAAGTCTTCTAATTTTCTTCACTCATATTCCTGTCTGGGACATCGTAACTGGTGGTGAGCCTATCGCCGTACCTACTGCCGATTGTACAAAAAATCGGTCACTCATGTAGATACTTATACTTTTGAATTTAACATTACTACCCGGTCTGCGTTAATGTAATGGGGCTTTTCAACTTTTGTTCGTACTTGTCTAATTAAAGTGTATCTTGTATCGTATACTATTTTGTAATTCGTAACTGATTTCATTGTCCTATCTTCAAACAGATTCAATATTCTGAAAGGTCATTTAAATAAAGCATTCAGCTGCCATTCCGTCTTACATGATCAAAAGGAATCAGAGGCTACGTAATGAAAACAAGAGCCGACAAAAGAAATTCTCACTCACGAATGTAAAGGCGTAATGAAATTCATCCCCAAGTGTGTTGTGGGCTATTATTCAACCGCATACAGTATGTGAGGTACGAGTAACAAATGCTACTGGGCCACGTTCAGGAATAACGCATATGCTCGACTGGAAGGGACACGTGCGTAGTTCATAAACACCCTTTCATAATAAAACAAACATTTTTATTTGATGTGTAGATAAAAAAACATACATACATATTTTAATTTAATATATTTCCAGAGTTTTGGTAAAATTGATAGATTATAATAATTATATTTTTACAAATTCTCGATGAAATATTTTTGACGAAACTATTAGCTAACTGGAGTTCATTACGCTTTTCATTGTGGATTAGCAAATATGGTAAGCCAAACGTGCAGGTTATTTAAGGTGCATTGATCACGTGGTAAACTTAAAATTGTTATAAACATTTAATATAGTGATAGCACCGGATATCAAACCCTGACCAGACAATATGTCCTCCGATCTTTGTACGAGGCATGCAAAATACATCTGCCTTCTATATCACGCAACTATAGACACCTACGACATCGGTTTATCCTCGATTTTCAATCAATATTCTGGTGTGGCATAAATTAGGAGTATTAGAGGACTTGCACAAAGACGGCTTCCTTATCTGTAAACAGATTCTCAATCTAACTCACTACTGGAAATAAAACATTTATAAATATATTATAGTTCATGTGGACCATGTGATAACGGCGTAAGAATGTTGCCACTCCCTTTCTTCCCGTGGCTGTCGTAAGAGGCTACTGGAAAACAGACTTTAATATCGTTATGTTAACTGGTAGATCGCGGAATAACCATCTCTAAAAATATCAGACCAAAATAATCAGACCGAAGATGGGTATCAGCGCCTGAGGTGCGAGTGGTCTGGTACTGCGATCGCCAATCCGCTTACCAGGCGTGGCGATTACGGCAAATCCTTCCTACGGGAGAGGCCTATCTCTTGTAGTGGATATTAATCGACCGTATGTATATATCTCATATTGACTATAGCAGTTTTAACAGTGGTAGAGCCACGCATCAGCTTTTGTTGTTGTGTGAATGGGCCCGCTCGACCGGGGAGGTACCACGACCTCACAGAATACCGGCGTGAAGTAGAAGTCTAACAAACTTCTTCTTCTTCTGCGTTTCGTCTGGTGAGTGCAGGTAACCGGAGCCCCCCCCCTTCCCCAATTCTGGGGGCACTCTAAGGCCGGCAACGCATCTGCTATTCCTCTGGTATTGCGGGTGTTCATGGGTGGCGGTTATCACTTACCATCACGTGAGCCACCTGCTCGTTTGCCTCCCTTTTCTATAAAAAAAAACCTTTGCCTTGAAAAGAACCGTATCTAGGTGTAAGTATTTCTTTGGTCTCTCGTGCTCCATTACCCTGCGATTTGTATAGAAATAATTCCAACGTTGTGCCATACTTCTTGCCAGGTATAATTTGCCTCACGTTCTTAGTACAATTGCTGCAGCTCCTTGCACGTTAATATACATATCTTTGGCAAAAAATCGGCTTACTTTTATTTAGTGAGTGTTAAGGTTAAAAATATTTTTCTTCAGTGTATATATGAAGTTTTTCAAATATTACTAACGATTTAGTTATCTAGGAACATAACTTTTAAGTTCCGTCAAATCTATTCAAAATTTCTCGACAGCGCAACATTAAACTTATCTTGAAGTAATAGCCGAACTTTAGTAGGCTGCAAGTGATTTTGACCTTTGTAATCTGATTGCTTCGACCTATATCAGATAACTTTGACATATCCTACGAAAACGTCGGTACTTTGGGCGAGTTTTGCGTGAAGTTTGTGGCTGAGGGTGCCTTATCGGGTTGGGAATGAAACACTTATTGTAATTTATTTCTGAGTAAGTAAGAGTAAGTTTTTACTTCATTCCCTTTTCAGTTTTAAGTTTTTATATGTTGGGAACATTTTTGTGTGCGACTTCATTATCTTAACGATGCTCATTGACATATGGATATTTATTTTTGTTATTTTCCTGTTACTTTTATATTTAAAAAGATGGTAAACTTGATAAGAAGTTGTTTCCGAATAAGAAAAATATCTATGAATTCGGATTACATCGTCGAAACTTCTTTATTTCAAAGCGTCCGCGGAATCCTCAATGAGTTCATTTGACGCGTAAATATTTTAGAGACTTATTTACAGGATAAATAAATTTATTACTTGTTTTTATTGTAGTAATATATTCCTTCTTATATTGTTATTGGTTAGATATAGACTTAATATTAATTACTGGTTAGATATATACTTTATTGCAATCAATGTATGAAATGACCAGTCTTCTATATGAAGAATATACAAAGTATATCATCTTATTTGTTTCGTAATCCCTCGTGTATATTTCACGAGCACGACGCCGGTATGTCAGCGATTTACTGATAACCGCCATTTGCTATGATTTGTGAAGCTGAAAACGAGTCTCTGTCATAGAGCCGTCCAAAAGTGATCTCTATTAACTTCATTGAATTTTATGACACGATCATTCCTAAGAGGGTATATGAGAGCGTTTGCCGTCAGCAAAGTAATGCATAAAGAATTTTAGAAGTGAAAGTTCTTTGCGACGGGTAAAAATTCAAGGTCGATTTGAACATCACATACATTGCTCTGATCCCTAAGTAAGTAGCTAAAGTACGAGTGTCATGGAATCAGAAACGACGAGGGTACCACAACCACTAAGACCCGAGAAACACAGAAAAAGTAGTTTTTTATAATGACCTGTCCGAGATTAGAACCTGGGATATTATTATATTGGTCGCTATTATATTGTATATCTATTACAAATGTTAAAACACACATCTTGAGTGTTGCGTTCAATACGTCTCGATACCATAGCAATTTTTAAACAATATACGAGAATGATATGACGGAAAATAGATAGTGACGAAAAAAGACGGAGAGAGAAAAAGAAGTAACTGTTGTTTATTGCCGTTTTTATTGCTTTATGTTTATCTTTGTTCGAGACTTTCTTTAGATCCTATAAATGTTAAAAGTTTTTAAAAATGTTTTGGTTATATACTTGTTTATTATGAGGTCTACAATGACGAAGAACAATCGTATTATGCGTGAGAACGTCTACATGAACGGGAGAGATTTTTTTAAATTAACTTGCATCTTAACTATGCTATATTAATATTTTCATATTGATGATTCCCTTATTTATTACTTAAATAGGATTTATTGCTAAACGTATTACAAACGGAATGCAATTTTAGATCCTCTGATTTTTATATTCATGTCCTGACAGACCTAATTTTTTAAACTACTTTAAATCCTAGGCGTATATTTAAATACAGATCTTATGAATATAAAGATAGGCTTTAACTATTGCCGTTAAGAAAAGGCTCGGCCTGTAACCGATAGCGAACATTAACTCAATAAAGCGTGCGCAAGGAAAGTGTGTGAAATATTCTGAATAAATTTTTGTACGTGATGGAGCCATGCTATGACTTTTGCACGAATGGATCATTTCCAACGGGAATCGTACCCTCTCTGTTCCAGGCAGAGGTGCAAGAATTTTATACCCACTCTTAATAAACTTGTATATGCACCATGCAGGCTCGTACCAATGGGTTTTCCAAAAAACTTATGTACGAATTATATCGTTGTCCCGAAAATATCTTCCGTGGAAGGTGGTTTGAAGGGACTTTATGGTCTAGACTAGATCTCTGTCTACCTCTGTATTGGGAAATTGCATGAAGATATTTAGATATTTATTTATTATTTATAAAATAAATAAATAAATATAAATATCTTCACGCAATTCCCAATACAGGGGTAGACAGAGGTCAAGTCTAGACAATTACGTCCCTTTGACCCACCTTCCACCGAAGATATTTTCGGGACAACGTGACAGGTGGTGAGCCCGTCGCCGCCTTTATGTCCAAGCCAACGATGAAATTCGTACATAAGTTTTTTGAAAAACTCATTGGTACTGCCACCTGGGGATCGAACTCGGGTCTCACGACTCGACATTCCGACCACCCAACAACTCGGCTATCGTGACTTATATTTTTTTATTATTTATGTTAGCTAATGAAGAAATTCCTTCACATGATAAATCCTCTCTGTTCAACCTTTGGCGATTCGCACTAACAAAGATATATAAAAGAAAATGGCACAAACTATGATCCCGAAGAAATAAAAAAAGTCTAAGTTTTTTTTTAGTATCATATATTCCAACTGCTTTCACTTATAACCATCTCAAGACCCCAATTCAAACGAAACTTAGTTTAGTTTACTCGGGAGTTTATTGGAACTCGAAAACAAAGTTATTAGGTTAAATTTTGTATTCAAAGCGGGCATTAATTTAAATAAATTGTTACTTAAACCGAGCAGTCGGCGTGTCCATTGACGAATTCTGGCGACTTAGTGAACTTGGCAAATCTTCGGCCAAGTTGGATGTTTGACAAACACCTCGAGCGTTTCTCGAGCGTTAAAATGACGTACGCTGTGATTGAGATTTTGAACAAATACCTTATCTTGAAAGTTTGATTAGGATATCGAACAATGATACGGCCCCTGACTTTATAGACGACGGTTGAAAATTCAATTATTGAATGTATTCATTTTATTACAAGAATAAACAGCTTTAATATTTAAGCATCGACTTTGACTATAAAGACTTGTGTCATTGCAAGAGAGAGCAAAATTTAAGGTTTGTGTTGTTAGTTATATTATAAAATTTTATTATATGTTTAGTCAACTCTGTACTGAGATTTATATCAAGATCGAAAAATCGAAATATACCTTCTCCGAACCATAACTGCTAAAGCACAAAAATGTACTAGTGGCATTCCCTATTTTCAAAATGTCCCCTTTAAAGTCCTTCTAAATTGTTACATACCTACTTGCATACATACATATCGGTCTGTTAAAGTCCACTGCAGGACATACACCACTCCAATAGGGAGGATTTGCCATAATCTCCACGCATTATCTAATCGTCAAGCGAATTAGCGGTCGCAGCACCAGACCACTCGCACCTCAGACGCTGCTGCCCATCTTCGGTGTGATAATTTTGATCGATTGAAATTATTTTAAGGTTTATCCCGCCATCTATCGGTTGCCATAATGATGTTCAAGGCAGTTTCTCTTAGTCGCCCCTTACGACGTCCTCGGGAACAAAGGTAGTGGTAATATTATTGCTCCTTTACCACACCGATGTTGGTATCTAAATCGTTACGAGAAATTAATCTCTTTGTTGGTTCAATTATACTTTAACTATATAATTGTGTGTGGGAAAATCGGGGAGAAAGAATAATAAGAAGAAGCTATAACCTTAACGACCGGTCTGGTTATGACGACCAAAATTATAATATCGTAGTCACCCGAAAGTCATACATTAGTATGTGTTTTCAAACTATAATATGGGTTTTCACTAATAAAGTTGGTACTTTGCTCAGTCAAATTTATTTAAGAAACTAATCTCCAAAGTATTAAGTAAGTTATGTTAAAGTCAAGTAACATATTTTACTGCCTGTAAATATTGATCCTCTCTTAAGGGACAGGCCATAGTCTTCGCTCGGATGATGACCACGGTAGACACCTCTCACTTTACATGCTTCTGTCCGTCAACTGTATGCTTAATCTTATTCTGGTCAATTGTCGTGGGTCGAAAGTACTTAATTGTCTAGACCTCTGTCTATCCCTGTATTGGGAATGGCGTAAACAAATTTTTATTTAATGGAAAATATTAAAAAGATATATAGATTGAGACAACGACGAAATATTATTATGTAATATTTACATGTTTATTCTTACATTTATACGCGCATTCCTAACATTTGAAGTTCTAGTAAGTCTATCAGTGTGGCAGTCATACAATCCACCAAAAAAATTAAGCCTGAGTCATTTCGAAGCAGATCAGAAATATTAACACTAGTAACAGACAGTAGCAGATAAACTGATCGCAAATCCGTTTAGAATACTTTAGCTCCCCAACTTTAAAGTGTCAATCACTTTCTTAATTGAGTTGTAGATTATTTGCTACACAGATAAGTAATAAGTTAATCTGTAGTTGTTGACCTGTTAAAATACTTCTAAACACAGAATCCTTGATTATAACTAAACGTGATTCGTTGTCCTGAAATTGAGTTACAATGCAAATAACATTGTAACATAGCACCTCATTAAAGAAACAAAAGGCATTAAGCATAATATTAAGACAAATCGTCGTTATTAACGGCTATAATTGGAATTAACGGTATTCCCGTTCATGTTTAACGACGAGATATAGTCAGGGCAGTAAACAACCATCAGCCGGGGATCATCCAGAAAATTCGTTATGAATTAATGAGATTAGGATTATGTTTGTATTCGAGCATAGCAAATGCCTGGAGGCGTTTGTATACTGGTTATTAGTAATAACATAAATACATTATCGATGTTTATACTGTTTGTTTTGAAATCTCCACTATATTTATCTTGTGAACTTAAAGTAAATTTAACATAAAAATTTATGTGTTTAAAGAGCCCAATTACTAGTTTATAGGTTTCAGGCGTTTAAAATATTACGTACAAGAGCTAGTGCTTTAAACGTGGAAAGATAGACGTCATCAATGTAAAAAATTTAGTTTAAATCGTTAAAGTCATTTCCGAAAAACCAACTACGTTATCTACCAGAAGAACTCATTTCATAAGATACTTAACAAATGTTGACTCCTTGCTCAATTTTTTTCATACATTCTGGACGCATAGTTTAATGTGATTAGACAGATGGATAAGTAGTGTATATACAGTCCAACATCGAGATATATTGCGAGAACGTTACAAAACTTTGGCATAGTTATTTTTTTATTGTCTTTACGTCTTTCCAACTAAACTAACAAGTATTCTATTAATATAGCAAATAAATATAAGATGTGGGCACATGGGTAGCGCGGTGGCGATACTCTCATGCCACAGATGTTACTTAGCATCAGAAATGGAACTTGTTTGCGAAATAGACGGAGAATTTGTCGTTCGCAGAAAATCTGTCTATCACCAAAGTGTTGTCTTCTATGACTAGAGTGCATACCTTTTGCTGTCGATATTCCAATGAAAACATGATCATTTATTTACGTTCGAAGTAGTTTGAATCTGCTTGTTAATTAAATAAATTGAGGGTAGTAAGTTAAAAAAAACTAAAAATAAATAGTATTCTGGAATAAATATCGTAATTGAAATAATGAACAATCGCTGATAAAACGATGTTTTATTCTGTGTCCAAACATCGAGAATTGCTTTGAATACGATCACTGAACTATCCAATAAGCTATTGAGCGCGTTTTGTTCATGAGCCAGCAAGTTCGTAGATTGAATCGTATGTTCTTATTCAAGTTTCTCTTGATATGTGCTTTGCCCTGTTTGACCGTAAGCTACAGTTTACTGCTGCTTGTAACTGACTTTATTGTCTAAGTTTTATCCGTACTACACTTTATTTTCATTTCTATGTTTCGGTTTAAGAAAAATAGCGGATTCTTCGTTTGTGCATATCTATAATCTGCTTTTGTGTCTCCATTTTAACCTGCTCTGAAGACGTTGATCATGCAAGATTAATTAGATTATTAATAAGGCTATAATTTAACTTCTTATGTACGTTGTTCTTAACGTACATGTATATCTTCGTTCATAATATTCAGCTGTAGTTTATAATAATAGTTCCCTCATTCAGCATAAAAGTTAATATTTTATGCAAATATGAGTAATAATGTCGCTAGAAGCTTCTACGCGGTAGTAAACTTCATTATGAGAAAATAATAGTTCCACATGTCAAAGGACTACAGCAGCATCAAGGAGTTTGAAACCGTAAAGTTTTCTTTTAGTATATTTTTGTTAAACTACTGTTACTGAAGGACGCTGGCGTCAGTAGCTAACAGAAAACAGTAGTCATAGTGATGGGAGACCGTTTTGTGAAACACACCACACTCTTACATTCTAATTAAGTATAGTTGTAACTTTAAATATATTCACAAATAAAGGGTTGCAGTTGTCGCATAGAATCCGCTGAGGTAGACCGTTAGCTAATTTTTTAAAAAGCGCCATTATGAAAACGCATAGAGTGTAATTATGCATTGAAACTGTTTAGCTAATCAAACATGACCTCCTTTTCGTATAACACTCATTGGAATCTATCCAATTGCTCGATTGATTGACATCGATTTCTCGGTATGAGCTCATCCGTGGTTACCGAGATACGATGCCGCGATGCAATGCGAATAACTCAATATGCAACTTGTTTGCATTCGAATGCAATCGTTGCCGGTTTAATGGTAATATGCGAATGGAATCGATTCCGAACGTATTGACTTTGAAATTGGTCGAATGAGTGAAACTAACAGTTCGTTGTGGTTTGCATCACGTTGATACGTCCGGGCTAGCTGATAGGATTTGGTTGATTTTGTTATTTTTTTAAGGCAAGTATGGAATGGTATGAATGGAATTTATAATTTTTTATCGTTGGTCCAACAATCTTTGATGGCCAATCAATGATGTGGTGATTGTTAACACTCCCACGGGAGAAGCCTATGCCGAGTAGTCGCCTGTTACATGCTGTAATATATGTACGTATATCCAAGACAGATCCAGTTTCAAATATAACAATCGAAATTTTTCTAAACATTATTTTAATCTTAATATTACCACTGCTATAATAGCAATTTTCTGTTAAGATAGTCAATTTAAACATTTACTGGACTCCTGTCATTATCTTACCCGTGGCTCAGATTCTTTGTTTTAAACAAGCTAATTTTCAAGTAACGCGGATAAGGTTCACTTGAAACTAACGAACTATGTAATAAAATTTCAAAAGCCAATTGTAACTTACTTCTAAGTGTCGTACCCAAATAAAAAAGTTCGGATGATAATACTATAATAATGTCAATCAATGTCAGTCACGATAGTCGAGTGGTTGGGTTATCGGAATCTGAGTCAAGAGACCCGAGTTCGATCCCCAAGTCGAAGGCTCGTATTAATGGCTTTTTTTTAAACTTTTTTACGTTTTATATCATTGGCTTGGACATAAAGTCGGCGACGGTTTCAGCACCTATCACGTTTTGCCAAAAATATCTTCGTTGGAAGGTGGGTCGAAAGGACTTAATTGTCTACTACCTGTATTGGGAATGACGTGAATATATTTATTTATTCAGTTGTAACAAGTAAATCCTACGAGTTAGCGATTATATGGTTCGTTTTGTTGAGTCCAATAATACCGCACTTGATGTCGAGGGTCGAGTTATCATGGAACTCTTCTATGGCTACTAGTAAATTTTTCTTGAAACTGAAGTGATAAAGTATGTTTTTAAATCTTTATTTTAGGTGTGTTATTTTTTAAAACGTTAAGAATTCAAGCCAGGAAGGTAAATTCTAGAATGCTTGATTAGCGTGAATACAGCGTTCGATAAATTTTGTGATGGGACGAGTAAATTCTAGCGTAATTGGAGCTTGTATATGCGGTGCCACAGATTCAGCAACAAATATGGGAAGGTAGTTTATCTGTCAGGCCGGGAAGGTAATTCCACACGTGACGGGATTGCAACGTCGTCGCCACGTAACGTTTTAGAATATTAAACTCGTGCGCCCCCTCCCTACAAATCATCCCCTATGATGTACGATTTGTTAGGTGATGAGCTAGCTTTGATGTGTAACACTTCTTATTTTAATGTTTTTAACAATGTTGTTAAATTTTATTAAAATCGATACATTTAAAATTAATGTTTTACTTATTATTTGAGAATAATTCTTTAAACGTTTTGAATATTTTGAATATTTTGAAGTGTTTGATTGCTACGTATATCTTCTTCTTCTTTTTTACAGCCTATCAAGAGTCCACTGCTGAACATAGGCCTCCCCTAAAATTTTCCACAGTGAACGGTCCTAAGCTACCTGCATCCATCGACTTCCCGCAACATTCTGCAAGTCCTCACTCTATCTCGTGGGGGGTCGTCCAACACCGTGGTTGCCTTTCTTCCCCAACGGTTGTCAGTTCTACGAGCTATGTGGCCGGCCCATTGTCATCATATATCATCATCACACAAATGTTTGCTCGGACCCGCAACCCCTAGTTTCATAGGAAGGGTCACTACCAAGTAGGCTTTTAAACAGATATATAATAATTTTATATATATATATATATATATATATATATATATATATATATATATATATATATATATATATATATATATATATATATATATATATATATATATATATATATATAAATATATAAATATATATATAAATACAAGTCACGATAGCCGAGTGGTTGGGTGGTCGGAATTTCGAGTCAATAGACCCGAGTTCGATCCCCAGTTGGTAGGCTCGTACCAATGAGTTTTTCAAAAACTTATGTACGAATATCGTTGGCTTGGACATAAAGGCGGCGATGGGCTCACCACCTGTCACGTTGTCCCGAAAATATCTTCGGTGAAAGGTGGGTCGAAGGGACTTAATTGTCTAGACTCGACCTCTGTCTACCCCTGTATTGGGAATTGCGTGAAGATATTTATATATATATTTATTTATTTATATATGTATATATATATATTTATATATATATATATATATATATATATATATATATATATATATATATATATATATATATATATATATATATATATATATATATATATATATATATATATATATATGCAACATTTTACGTATTAAATATGGATACTACTAACTACTACTAAAAAATTTTTTATCGAAAAGAAATAAAAAAATTAGTGAATCTTAAGATCTTATAAATAAAATAGGATAATCTATAAAAAAACAAGAAATAATTTGTGCTTACTACGTAATATGTGTTTAGTACGTAAGTCAATATGTAAAATACTAATATAGTCAAATAAAATGTACTGACTGTTTAATTATTTCTATGAGACACAGGGATGGATAAAATATCACATACATTACTCTGATATCAAACTAAGTCGCTAAAGCACTTGTTCTAAGGAGTGCCAGCAACGAAGATACCACAAATTAGAAAAAGTGTTTTTTGTATTGAATTCTTCGGGAATCGAATCCAGGACATCAGAGCTGGTGACTACATGACAATCGATGTGTGCGCCAATCGTACGTGGAGTTCGACAGACAGTGAGGTAAATCTTATATATAAAATTGTCTTGTCACAATGTTAGTTACCTAACTCCTCCGAAACGGCTCGACCGATTCTCATGAAATTTTGTATGCATATTGGGTAGGCCTGAGAATCGGACATCTATTTTTCACCCCCCTAAATGTTAAGGGTAGTCCAACCCTAATTTTTTTTATTTTTAAACATTATTTTTATGATATTAAAAAATACATAAAACCCTGAATTCTCACCCACCTACGATCAACCCCTATTTTTATATGGCAAAACAACGTTTGCGGGGTCAGCTAGTATAGTATAAAATAGCACATGATTTTTTTTCTTACTTTTCTTTTATTATTTAGTTCCGAAAATGTAAATCTCGTGAATCTTAAATTGATCCACCATCTAAAACATCAAATCTTAATTTAATTTTCCAATCCTTTCCTTTTCGAATTCCCTACTGCGCTTGATACGTGAATTTGTCGGATGGGTAAACTTCAAAGAAGTACTCTTAACGGTAAGCGATTAAAACCCCTGGAGGGCTGGATTTATATACGTCATCAGTTTCAGCACAAAGAATCTCTAACTCACTAAAAATTACTTAGACTTCCGATAGCGCCGGCTTGATATATTACAGAATGGAGTTTTTCACTCTACCGAGTAAATTGTCTCTGGAAGATTTAAAAATGTTCTGACACAAAAACATATTGTTATTTCCAAAAGTTTTAAGAATAACTCCATTCATTATTGAACTACTTTTTATAATATTGTTATATTTGTTATTATTTATTTAAGTTCTCGTCAGGCTTAACCTGCCAGAACATATACAAATAATAAAAATATACATATGTATAATTAAAATGCTGTAAAGTAATAAAATACAATTAAATACTCATAAATACCAAAATATAAATATAATGTATAAATAAGAACCAATCAGGAGGAATCCTTTCGCAGGGAAATCAGACAGCCGAGGGTTAGGGCAGAGAAAAAGGCGAACGATGCGGGCGGCATCGTGAAGTATCTTCTGCATTTATTTAATATTAATGCTTAATATTACTGTGCAACTGCAAAAACTTAAGATGTCAAGCTCTTTCTTTCAATGAGTGTCTTAAGAGATGTTTTGAAGAATATTCTTCGTAAATCTTTAACAAGAGAAATCCATCAATCACCTACCTCTCCCGGAGATACGAAAAGTGGTGTGAGTTAAGTGATAGACGGCAGTTTTTATTTCAACGTTAATTTGATGATGTATGTTTGTATTAATCTTGCCGCAATTCTTCAGAAACAATTCCAATTCGATCGCAGTCTTCGCCATATACGCTTCGCACATCAAGATTGCCGAGTAAATCAGATTACGGTACCCACGAAGGCATAGCAACGTGAATACTAACTCGTAGAGTAACACACTGCTTTCTAGTTATACCTGCAACTACGTCTAATATATTCATTGGAACCCCGCTACTTGCTTTTCATCTGCAAGCGAAACGTGAGATGCAAAATTTCTTTGAGCATAAATATTGTGTGCAACTTATATTTTGTTATAGTACATAATCACGGTTGCGTATTCCATTTATTTTATTTTCCGATAAGCTCCTTTAACATCTACGAAAAAGTTTGAATCGTTAAAGTTAGAATTAGTTTAGTTTATAGGTTTGTTTTTCCTTTATTGTTAAACTTTTATGACGTTAAAATTTTTATGCTAGCTTACGTTAAACTATTTTAAAAATAAGTCATTTATTAGTAAAGTGATAAGTTTTGGATTTGACAATTTGCCAAATTAAAGAAAAATGTATTTGTTTTGTTCCAGTCATTTTTATAAGAACTCTTTTTTGACACAATAGAATCAGGTTATTTATTAGAAGTAAATGTTTTAGTAATTATTTCAGCCTTTCAGAATCTTATGCTAAGTATAGGTTCCATCCAAAGATCGCCACAAAAAGCGGTCCTGAGCCTCCTGCATCCTTTGATTACCCGCACCATTGCGCAGATGGTCACTTCACCTTGTTTTACACTCCTTTTGCATGTACGAGGTTGCTCTTCGAGAACTTTTCTTTCCCAACGATTATCAGCTGCGAGATACATAAATATACGAATATAAATAATAATAGGTTTTAAATATCATTCGAAAGCTTATCTATATAATTTTATCGCTTCGAATATTGGTAAAATACACTAATTGTCTAATGGCCCCATTACAACGCAATTTTATTTAGAAAGTTTTATTAATGTTCTTTGCTTGCAAAGAGAGCAATTAATAAGGATAAATGAATGCTTGCCTTTCTTTAAAGCGATTTATCTTGACTTAACAATATGATATAGTTTCTCGCTTCTCTAGTTCTCTTATCTTATATTTCCGTAACGTCAACTCTCTTCAAGTCGACCTTTACGACACCTACAGGAAGAAAAAGTGAAATTTTTCTGGGCTTAGGATTGAGCACAATTATAACAATATATTCCTTGTCATTATAAACTGGTGTCTAATGTTCGCGCTAGAACGTGAAAGCGTGGTCAGGTGGCGGTATCGATTCGCTGAAAATTCAGACAATCCCCGTCTGTCGCTTATAGCCTCATTTGACTCTGTCATGTAACACGTTCCCGTGTAATAGGCTCGGCTCACAAATGATAGCAGCGTGTTAACACGACAGTACTCAAACACGCTGCGTTGGTTAAGGCTAATTAGGCGCTGTGTAAACCCTGCTTAACCGTGGGCCTACAGATCTCCTGGCCCGTTTAGATTGCAGGTACATTGTTTAACATTCACCTCTTATTGTTTATCTCCGTTTTACTGAACGTGTATCTGTCATTATTCATTAAGGCTAAGGATTATGGCTCTCCATTTACTGTTCACTGCAGTTTACTTTAATCAAGATACTATTTCTTTTTTTATAATATGAAATATTTATGACTTATAATTTATCTTAAAAAAATGCCCATTCAGCCATATCTCTAATCCCCTTCTACAAATAATTTTAAATAATAATTTTTTTTCTTTTAAAATTATATGTTAGAGTAAAATTGCCTGTTTCTTATAAAACGAGGATAAACATATCATATTGAACAAAATATCTGTCCACTTACTATCATTGAAAAATCTTAAGAACATACCAAATAATAGAGAGAGAGAGAGAGAGAGAGAGTACACTTTATTGCACACCATAAAAAAAGAAATATAATATGACAAACAGTCTAAACATAAATGGTAGCACAATGGGCGGCCTTATCGCTCAAAGCGATTTCTTCCAGACAACCTTTGGATGGACAGGATTTAGAAGAAATAAATCTGGTGTAGGTAAGTAACAAATGAAAAGAAATATACACCAATACAAGTATTACGCAAAAAATAGATATGTAGTCAATTAAAGATAAAGATACCACTTTATGAATGTATGTATGTAAGTTTGTATTATATATTTAATACAAACTTACATACATACATTCATAAAATGGTAGCACAATGGGCGGGCATATATATATATATATATATATATATATATATATATATGTATATATATATATATATATATATATATATATATATATATATATATATATATATATATATATATATATATATATATATATATATATATATATATATATATATATACATGGGAATACAGTAAGGGTTAGAGATTTAGGTCCGGGTCACGGCAGGTTGAGTGTGATGCGTGAACATTGTTGTACAGAGGCGAGGTATTAATTCTAAGGCTCGAAACATTGCTCATACATAACCCACGTTAACGCAGCTACCATCAATCACATTAAGTTTCCATGACGTCTAACAAAAACTTCATACAGACGTTTATAAATACGTCTTGTAACTGTACAGACATAGTACTTTTTGTCGTTTCTAAAAATATCTCTGTATAAATTTTGATTTCATTATATACACATTACTCTAAACGAGCTAATCTTGTGTATATATCGGTCTTTCGGAAACTAAAGATTTATAGGATAAAAATAAATAAAATATCTTCACACCATTCCTAAAAAGGACGGGTAGACAGAGGTCTAGACAAATAATTCCTATCTGCCACCTATCACCGAAGACATTTTTAGGACAACGACACAGGTGGTGATCTCATCGCCGTCTTTATAACCAAGTCAAACGACATAAATCGTACATAAGTTTAGAAAACCATTTCATTTCAACCATTCGTACGAGACTACCACCTGGAGATCTAACTCTGGTCTCTTGAATTGCATTCCGATCACCCACCCATTCGGCTATCGTGACTATAATATATTAATAACATATATATTAACAGTGGACTTGATAAAGTTGTGAGACTTACGTTCTTTTATAAATTTACAAAAGTTATGATTTAAATCAACGACGTAAAATTTTAATAAACAGCTTATTAAATATTTATCGCGCTAATTAAATAAACAATACGGAGGCGACGTCTGTAACAGAGTCCACATTGCTTTAATAACAGGTTTAATTCTACTTCGATTGTCCCCGGACAAAATTTCGCCTATTTGGCACGATGTCGGTCCAAAGTTCTCCACTTTCAATGCTTGCAATTAACATTTTGTCGCTAGAGAGCGTCGCCTGTTAGACGAAACCTCACTATCCGCTGGTCCCTCGCTAAATTAGCAACGGTCTCAACTTCGAAACGGGAGACGTATTAACCCAACCGTACGTTACACTAGGTAGTTTGGTGCCTGACTGTACGCATTTCCGAATTAGAATCTTATTCGGAGATAAGATTAAAACCAAATGACCATCATGTAGATGTAACCTAACGAAATTTTAATAAAACTATAAAAAAAAATAATATATAATCAGTCACGATAGCCGAGTTGTTGGGTGGTCGGAGTTTCGAGTCGAGAGACCCGAGTTCGATCCCCAGGTGGCAGTACCAATGAGTTTTTCAAAACTTATGTACGAATTTAATCGTTGGCTTGGACATAAAGGCGGTGACGGGCTCACCACCTGTCACGTTGTCCCGAAAATATCTTCGGTGGAAGGTGGGTCAAAGGGACTTAATTGTCTAGACTTGACCTCTGTCTACCCCTGTATTGGGAATTGCGTGAAGATATATTAAAACTAACTAAGATCAATGTCATATATATTGCAGGAAATGTATTATTTCATTAATAATTGCATAAATTAAAACATTTCATGTTTTTTTTCATCGTGACTGTTATTACCTCTGTTATTAATTTATGTGATTCCATTTTCTGTAGGAGTCTTTAAAGAGTAATCGTGATTTGTGGACATTTTTATAGTCGAGATTTTGATGCTTATTATAAACAGTTCTCTGTGGTAATGTTTAAGGGAGGAGGAACACGTTAAGCAGTGGACATGTTAGCTATGGAAGTTTTAGTAAAGATGAAAATTTTATAGTGACTGAAAAACCGAATATCCATCTTTATATTGAAACAAGTCGAGTCAGGTATGGTTGAATGCACATTTTTAGTGGGTCAGGACTGTTATTTAGGACGCTATTCATAGAATATTTTCCTATTTTTTTGTTATTACACCAATTTCCGGCCAGGATCAGTCCTCTTAGTAATCTTTATACACGTCGTAAGGTTGTCATTTTTTTTTCTGTTATTTGAACATACATATAAATACATACATATCTGCCTGCGGCCTCTCCCACAGGGAGGATGTGCCATAATCGCCACGCTAGGCAAGCGGATTGGCGATCGCAGTACCAGACCACTCGCACCTCAGATGCTGCTGCCCATCTTCGGTCTGATAATTTTGGTCTGATATCTTTAGAGATGGTTTTTCCGGCGTCTATCGGTTGCCATAACGATATTTAAGACTGTTTCCCTTAGTTCCCCCTAACTACATCCTCGGGACGAAGGGAGTGGTAATATTCTTACGTCTTTATCACACAGCACTTGAACATGTAATCTCGTAATCCAATCGGTAATCCAAGTCCAGCACTGAGATCCATATATTACAATACGATTTCCTGAACCCTGGTGTAAATTTATATTTTATATTAATTTAAATGCGGATATTCATTTCTTCTATGAAACATTGGAAATTGTTTTCATATTATGCAGAGATTACAATTATCTGCATGTTCTTTCCAAAACAAAAAAGCGGTGCAACGGTTCACAATAATGAGTCGTATGGTTCTGTTGTAGATTCATCTACGACCCTTTTCTGTATGCACCTGTTTAGTATCCACGCCATTCAAACTCATTCTTCCGTTCATCGCTGACGTTTTGCATTTTTATTTATCATTTATTAGCAGACGTTCCGGGGTTAGGGTAAAATTAGGGGGCGAATAACTCGCAGCCGTTAATTCGTCGGGGTTCCGACGAAAATATGTCAGTCAATCGTTCGCAATGGGGACTTTGTTACAGTTTAATGAACCGTGATTGTGTTGCAGCGCCCCACTAAATCGGATTTGTCGGTGTCATAGTGAGTTAGTTAATTTATAAGTGTACATAAAGCAGTCGACATTTTACCGACAGTTGTTTATATTTCGCACATATGTCGAGTTCATAATGTTCTTGTTTTTCGGAACGGTTTAATGAGATATTGAAAGACAAATAAAATTAAAAAGTTATTTCATAAGGGTAAGTGTGGTTTTTATGGTTTTATAGCTTAAATATAGTGTTATTATTAAAGTTGAAATTCTAATGTTTAACGCCGCAGCCAATAAACTAAATATTTCGTTCATCCTGTTATCAAGTTTTCTAGATTCGGTTGAGGTGTAAAGAATATTTTGTACTTATCTTTTAATAAAAATAAAAACATTGGCGTGACAATTTTCAGCATTTAGCCAGAAAAAATAATTAATACTTAACTATTATCTTATCTCCATTTTTGTGGACAGAACCTGATCTAAAAATAATACAATTAAGTCTCCCCCAGCCTCCGCGAAGCGACACCTTGACAGGCGACCCTCGTGGACGTGAGACAGTCTGTCATCTTGTCGAGCAACAACACTTACTAAATTGATTTTACCACCTGCTTCATTTTTAATAACAATTTAGGATTGTCTTTCTCGCCTCCTTAATATACCAAACCAAACTGGGATTGACGAATTTGAACAAACTAAACAAAAACACATCGATATTGATAAAATTGTGTCCGGCGACGGGCTGTTAAAATTTTTCGACCCAACGCACAGATAGTGTTGACACTAAAATATCGATACACACACGACAGTTTTTTTTAATATCATAAAAATTCAAAACGTCACCGTTATGAATGAAGGAATATCGCCTGACTAAAACAAACGGCCTACAGAATAATTCAATTGTAATAAAAAAGCGGTCATGCAAAAAAATAATTGGTTCTCTTCCACAAAGGCAGTCATCTATTTCCGATGAGCGAAAAATTTTAATTTTGATTTTTTGTAAACTTTACCGGGTCTCCGCTTTGCGAATGAATTAAATTTATCAAAAGAATTGTATTATGTTAATTACAGCTAACCGTTTTTGAGGAAAAATATGACTAATATTTTAATATAATTATCTTTTTTTAATGTTTTCATCACATACTCATCCAATATTAGTAGAATATAAGATTAGAAGTTTCAGAAGTTTAAAATTTATCATATGATTAAAAAAATATTTTACATTTTTAAAAACCAGTTATGTTTAATGAGTACAACGATTTCATCCAGTCCCAAACTTGGATTCTCTGTGTCTCGAAAACTTACATGTCGAAAAGACATACATATGTACATGTAACTCGTATCCATGATTTGAGTACAAACATTCATTTTCATTTATGTTTGACGACCTCCGTCGACGAGTGGCGTAAACACCGGTTTTCAAGGTGTTGCCATCTCGAGGTCCCGGGTTCGATTCCCTGTCGGGTCAATGTAGAAAAACCACTTCGTTGTTTCCGATTCCCATACCACAAGTGCTTTAGCATCTTACTTTGGGATCGGAGCAATGTATGTGATGTTGTCCCTATCAATATATGTATTTTGTGTTATTATTTATGTATGTTCATCATTATGTTTAAAGCCTTAGCTGAGAAGGCAGGGTTACTGCCAACTAGGCTTTCGGGCTAGCAGGTAGTATGTCTATCTAGCTAGCAGGTAGAATTTAGTTCACAACAATGAAATAAAAAGTAATAACCATTCATAATAATACTGAGAAAATTTCTTACTAATTATGAGAAGAATCAGAAGAATGCAACTCAGCATGCATTGTGTTAAATAAGTTTTGCGAAAAATTATCAAGCATTTCGCCTTTCATTGTTTGACTTTTTACGTCTGCAATACGATACGGTTCCCCGATTTTTATTCGACTTCTCGAATTTTATTTCGGTGAAATTTATACAAAACTTCATTTATTGTGTTAATCGTCGTTATTTGTTTCATAGATATTAATAGATTCTATTTAATATTCAAACTTTCTTATTTCCCAAATAATCTTCTCTTTCCTTACTTTAACAGTCTAAAAGTATTCTTAAGAATCTCCCATGAGGAAGATTTTACATCATCATGGTTAGTGGATAGGCAATCACAGTATTTTTTTCATTACATTGCTATCTTTATTATCTTTATATATCGTAGTCAATGCTATTTCGAGGGTTTTCCCTTAATTTACGACAGTCAAGGGATGAAAAGTCATATAAAAGTAAGTAGAGATCTAGACAATGTAGCGTTTTTTATCCACTTCCACCGAAGATTATTTGGGACAACGTGACAGGTATTGAGGCTATCACCGTCATAGCACCAGAAGCTATCGGTACAATATGCTTCCATGCGTACATATTTATATTGATAAATATTCAGATATACATAAAAACATCAATGACTCGTGTACAGTAGATTTGAACCCACATTCCATAGCTTCGAAGGCTGAGTTACTACCAACTAATTTGTAGCGAAAGTAATTAGGTGGGTATTATCAACTTATCCTTAGTAGTATAAGTTGATAATACTAGGACAAAAAGTTTATTATCTGTCATACTGTTATCAAACTAACACACACAAACTTCTACTTCTGTGAAATAAACCAATTCTACATTTCATCCTATTACATCGAATTAAAGCAATTCAAACAATAACACCGGTTACACAAACATTTCGAATAAACGCTTAACTGCACGACGGAATGTATGACCGTTTGTTTACCGCTATTTTGCATATAGATTGTTCACACCGCTATGAATTTGTATTAAGTATGAATTACGTTGTATCAAATTTCAACTTCTGTCGCACCCTCTCTGTACAGTGTCATGAAAAAGCCTTATGTAACCAATTCGGGATCAACGTCAAACATCTTAGAGCGTTTTCAATAAAGGGTTCGCGGAAAGTTTCGTCGCATTTCGTATTCCACCACCATTTGCCTCGTATTATGGAGCCGTATTACAGCCTCCATGGATATATACCCTTACGCGTACTTTGCCGAAATTTCATTTGCTTAGGTTCACGCAAACGGCGATTTGAATATGTTTATAAAATATATTATATAGTTTAAAAATTAAAGTTATATCTCCGAGAAATGAATTCCCGTAACTAGGAACGTTAAACGGCAAAAGTTTCATTGTAGAAACGAACGACCGCTTTCTCAAGTTTTTATTCTGTCGTAAGTCTTTTTTTACGTCGAAACTCGAAACACAAAAAAGCTTATTGGACATCAACCGAAGATAAAAAGTTTTCATCTTAACATTTAGACTTCTTACCTAAACAAAGAAATGGAGGAATTTGTTCTTATGACTTAAGGAAAAAATAATTACCATAAATGTACGTCTAACAAATAGTAATAACGTATGTAAGCCGGAAACAGCGATTTTTGGAATTCATGTCTGTTTGTTCAAGGTTGCCGCTAAAACCACTGAACTTACTTTAAATCTGTTTAAATTGTTTTTTCATCTTAAAAACTTATGTAAGAATTATTGAAATTCTCTGGAATAATCAAATAGAAAGGAGTAAGGATAATTCGAATGTTAAGCATTGCCCGGATAGTTTCCTAGGATATTCTTTGAACGTTTCACTGTTTTGCATAAGTAAGTAATCACAAAGCTTCTCTTCGGAGATTTAGTCAAGTTAAATGAGCGGCTAAACTTCGTCGTTCTTAGAAATGTCTTTAACAGTTGCCAAGAAAAGTCTTTGTTTCTAAAAATTATATAATTCCGTTGCGATCGGCTATCTCCATTGTGTTTCGAATAGTTTGTTTTTGTTTTCTATTCCATGTTTTATAAATTTCTCTTGATTAAAATAAAAGAATTTAAGGTATTCCATCTTTGTTTATAATGGGTGTCAAACCATATGTAACCCGTTTCATTCGATATTATATATTATCACCAGCAGGTGGATAGTTAATTCGTTATTCACGTGTTTTTGAGTGTTATAGATATTTCAACTTTATCAAAATAACACCTAGCTCCTAAAATAAAATAAGATAATCAATATCGTAAACCATAAAAAATTATGCTTAATTTTTCACATAGAACTTACTTAGATAGTACCTTAAACGAAGTTAACAAAATCTCTTACTAAAGCGACTTATATAATTATAATCGAACTTTAGCTCAAGAAGTTCGTTTGATCTTTATTATATTATCAGAGGTTTGAAACTTAAGGTGTACGTTCCTAAACTCAAATAACTGGAATTGAGTTAAGGTGCTATACTGTACCTAGAATAATATGAGTACAAAAATCTGTGCTAATTTTAATGCTGCTATAATTAATAATTTTAATCATTCGGTATCTTTGCTTCATCGCCGTCGTTCCTGATTTTTTAATGAATCCCATGGTGACGTTTGTTTGAATATCTTCAATAGTAGCTTCCTGCGTTGTTTGAGTAAATTAATTACTATGTATAAAAAAGTACAAAGTTACAATAATTCTAATTTTCGTTTGCACGGAGACCGTAAAGTACTTCAAAATGTCTGAAGTAAAAAAGTCTAAATAAAAGGCTAAAAACTAAGCTATGCTTTCAGAAAGGGCCCATTTGCATTTTCGTACGTTGAACGCAACTTAAGCTATAGTTATATTTTTTCTTATTGTGTATAGCTATTTATCTCAAAACCAAAAATACTAGTATAGGGCAAAAGTAAGATCCTATAACATTCACCTCAAAACGAACGAAAGAAAAAACGACGTACGTTTTTTGCTGAGAGGCACTGTAAACAAAAAAAAAAGTAAAGTAAACTAAAGTATAGCAATTTACAGGTTCCATAACTGACAACCTTTTAAGAAACTATTGGGTTGTCACAACCTGATGCAAGCAAATAATACACTACTATTGGACTACACGACGACCGATCCATACCGGATGATCTGTTTGTAAGGTGCCGATTGTACCATTGTTCAGAATCGAGCGAAAAAGGCTGAAATAACGATGAACCACGCATTCGTTAGACGCAATATATTCTTTTTTTTATATAGAAAAGGCCGGCAAACGAGCAGGCGGCTCACGTGATACTAAGTGATTACCGCCGCCCAAGAACACCCGCAATACCAGAGGCATAGCAGATGCGTTGCCGACCTTAGAGTGCCCCCCCCCCCCCAAATTGAGGTCGTGTTACTTCCTCGGTCGAGCCGGCCCATTGATGCAACAAAAGCTAATGCGTGGCTCTACCACTGTCAATTGTGTACGTAATTTTAATTATAAAAATTACGTACACAATGACATTTCCGAGGATGCACTCAATCACGCGAAGGGACTTAAATGAATTCAAGTCAAAAACGCGGCCCCGGGAACTCCCGTTTTGCGGCATTTACATTCTGGGTCGTCGGTCGCGCCGGTGTAAATCATTGTAATTTCATTTCAACCCCACTTCCTCTAACTCTGTAGGTATTTGCCACTTTAAACTCATTCGTTGACGAGCGGCGCGAATTAAATATTTTAATATTTTAGCAGCTGCTGCGTCAACGCTTTCTGAGTGAAACCTTTTCGTAATATGTTTACATTCCATTTGAATGAGGGTTTTCTCCAAGAATTTACGAATCTTTTTTACGACATTAAGGCCACTTATTAGTAAGCTATAACCTACATCGAAATCATAAAACGAAATTATTGATTCATCCAAAATATGACGAAGTGACAATGAAACAAATTACTCATAATTAACAAACGACCTTTCGACTTCCACTAAAGACATTTTTGGCATAACATGATACTCGTAGGTGGTGAGTCCGTCGCCATCTTTATGTCCACACCAACGATATGAATAGTACATAAGTTTTTGACGACGTACGAAATAAAAATTCTGTTTCATTTATATTAAAAATATGTACCCAAATGCTATTGTTAAGTCTGGCATCCTTTCGGTGTAATAATTTTCAGTGCCATAAATTCACTAATAACTATAATCCGCAACATGATACATTCTATTCACATATTAATATCTAATTCGCTTTCGCATGCAGATTCCGCTGAACTACGAAGACAAATAGCATATTAATGCAAAATGCTTCCACTGTATATGCGGCATTGCTTACTACGATTATGCCTTTCAGGATGTTATGATCGTTTATATTTGAACGCGTTGGTTCCGTTGCCAAGACGTTCCTATACGTTAGTCGCATATTCCTATTACGTTTTCAGACGTAAGGAACTATCCAAACATGTATACAAGATGACTTTTCATGCGGCATTCGTATCTTGTAAAGGGAAATATATTACGTCGCAAATAAAGTGCCTACACGTTATTCTACTAATGGAATATTCTTTTTCGTGATGTATCGCTCTTACTTTATGAATCGTTTCTTTGGTTATGTGGAATAATGTCGTGTCCTTTGATTTTATAAGTATTTTATCTTAAATTTCGTAATGCTATAGAAAACTACTTCGCTCAAGTTTTTAAGCGGATACTCTTTTAGAACCCTTAGGATTTGAAATAAATACAACACACTGAAAAGTGACAAAATGATTTAAGCCACCCTAGAAGGAAGACAGTGTCGAAAAAGACATCAACGACTCTCATTCAACAGCTGTTATTTTACGAGATTGTTATCCCGTTATTAGTAATAGTTGTAATTTTCAAGGCTTTCGTTATTCGTATTTTACGACACCCAACGGAACGAAAGGGCTTGATTGAAATTACTATAATAGTTTTAAATGAATACGGCCGAGAAATAGTAGCCACTCCCATAACAGCCATTCATAAAGAATACCACTACGGTAAATTACAGAGAATTGAAAGGAATATAATATAAGTTATATAAGTACCAGTTACGTCTAAACGCATAATCAACGCATCAAATAAAACATAATGAACAAAATACGTGTAATCACGTTGTTAGTCTTTTATTTGCTTACTAGTTTGTAATAAATTTAGACCTCTTATAATGCCTTTAAAGACGAAATCGGTCACTTTAAAAAAATAAGAGTTGAATTAAATGTTTGTTTGTATGTTAAACAAATCAACTATCGTGTTCCACCAAGCGACTACAATTGCTAGTATTAACTATGTAACTTGTTTTTTACTTGACTTCGGTCTTATTGCTGTCGCTTCCTTGGGAACTAGAAAACAAGCACCAATGTCTACATTTGTGTGAATAGTTACTAAACGGTAATGTTACAAAGATATTGTAGTTTCTTTCTATCTCTACACAAATGACAAAAATGCATGGTTATGAAATATTGCTATTTAACTTTCTTTACTGTATATGTAGTCTCTATATAAAGTCACGATAGCCGAGTGGTGGGGTGATCTGAATTGGAGTCAAGAGACTCAACTTCGATCTCCAGGATGTAGACTCATACCAATGGGGTTTTTCAAAACTTTTGTACTATTTATATCTTTGGCTTGAACATAATGACGGCGACGAGTTCACCACCTTAAAAGACTCAATTATCTAGACCTCTGTCTACCCTGGCATGGGGATTGCCGTGAAGATAATATTTTACCCTATAATGTTAATGTGAGTCATATAAAAGTTTCTTTAAAGTGCATAGAAATCATGAAATTTGTGCAATATGCAATGACTTGCTAAAACATTTTACAGCCAATTTAACAAACCGGCGAGGCTGGCCATGAAGATAATTTTTGTTTATATTTTCAAAGGGTTTGTAGAACAGTGACATAATTTTTCACTACATACTCATAAGGTTGGCAAATTACCAGATAATTTTTTTTGTTCCTAGTGCGATTTTTCAGTTTGTCGTTTATTAAGACCATCATGTGCTGTTTTACATCATCAATATTGTTTATTGTTGGTTTAAAATAACACCAAATTGTTCCATTTAATTTAACAGTTTACAATTTGCCAATAACAGATTATTATAGATTATAATTTAATTGTAATGTATGAAGGGAATATGAAAGTGGACGAAGCGAAACAAGTATGTAAGGATCGTAGCTAGTGGAAAGAAGTGGTCTCTGCCTACCCCTACGGGGAAGAGGCGTGATTATATGTATGTATGTATAAGTTAATTGAACACGATTTTTTCAGAGAGCTTACTCATATATTTTAAGACTAGGGCACGTCGTAGTGGAAATAAGTGTATTTATAATACTTTCTGAAGCGGTTTCTGTCTAGTAATTGTCAAAAGTCAAAAAGTCACATTTAAATTCCATCAACACCATCTTGATGCATGGTATTCCACCACAGTGCGTTTTTCGCGGAATTTTCTGCCACGCACTTGCATTTTATGGAATGTGCTGCCATTAGCGGTTTTTCCGGACCGATACGACTTAGGAACCTTCAAGAAAAGAGCCTATACCTTTCTCAAAGGCCGGAAACGCTTCTACTATGCATCTGGTATTGCGGATGTTCATGGGCGGCGGTAATCACTTACCATCACGTGAGCCACTTGCTCGTTTGCCTCCCTTCCCTATAAAAAAAAAGTCGTTTGCCTCCCTTCCCTATAAAAATACCTATCTCACTTACTTATCTTCATGTACGGATTGTGCCTAACGGAGTAGCCAGACAGAACAGATCGCAGAATGTCACGATCCCTACATACCTTTTTTCAAGTCCATAATTTTCTTCATAATTTTCGTCTAGTCTCCGAGGTAATCTTGACCCTCTCCTCATCGAACAGTTTACTCACATGGTCTCCGTAAGTTAGTCTCGGCCTACCTCGACAACTTTTACTGTTAACTTTCGCGCTATATATTTTGTTCACTCATTCGCTCATCGTCGAACATGCCCGAAACATCGAATTTATGTTAAATTCAAAACCCTTATATTTATATAAAAGAAAACTCTTACCAAGTATAAATTAAATAAGCATAATGTAAACAATTTCCTAGTAATAAAGAGTACCTTAGCGCTTTTGATATTGTTAATTTAAAGGAAGTACGTTACACTGTAACAAGAATACAGTCCCACACAAGAGCAAGCGGTAACAATCTAATTCAATTAAATTTTCACGGCGTAGTCTCCTTGATATTGAAACGTAATCTCAATACGGGTAACGCGCGCATAATGAGTCTCCTTACTTGTCAAATATGGATATTGTACGCTTTCAAGGCTGAGGTTGTACATGTTTAGTGTAGGAAAAAAAATGTTAATACCGAGTCGGAGTTCAATTAAGTCCTTTCGACCCACCTTTTATCGAAGAAAGTTTTGGTACAGCATGAGGTGGTGATCCTGTCGCCGTCTTTATGTCCAAGTCGACGATATTGGGATGTTTTGTGGGTACTATAATATCCTCGGCTTCGACACTTAGACGGCGTCAGCCTCTTTTCTTGTTGCCTTCTTTGCTCCTCCTACACTTATACAATAGCCGAAATTATTAATTAAATTTAAATTTAATTAGTTTCTGTACATAATGAATGTTCTTAATCTGGTCCATAAGCTTTTTTTCAGAAAAAAAAATCAGTTTTAACTCAATTTAGGCGGGAAAGGGAAGGTTGACGGTTAATTTTATTGCCGCCTCGCCTATCTTCATTGAATCGTTTTATGGCATCGTACGTTCAATTAAAATCAAATTTACTCCCCTCCCCATGTTTGATTATTGACAGCCTTTTAAATATAGAGTTGCTTTTCGACGCCTTGCTCTAGATTATGGTAGACGTTTACGTCGAGAATTTTCTTTATATCCTCGTTAACTTGAGCGTGTTTGCGCTTTAATGGTTTCAAAATACGTCGATTCTGTACAGAATAATTACCTTTTTTTAAAAAAAAATATCTTTACGCTATCCCCAATACAGGGGTAGGAACAGGTCTAGACAATTAAACCCTTTCCACCCACCTTCCACCCAAGACATTTTTGGGGTAACGTGACAGGTAGTGAGCCCGTTACCGTACAAGTACAAGCCTACGATGTAATTCGTAGAACTAGTTTTTATAAAAACCTGTTGGTACATGCCTGCCAACTGGGTACCTAACTCGGATCCCGATCGTCCTACTATCGTGACTTTTAAAAAAAAATCAACTTTTTAAAAGTAATGTTTCAAAGTGTTACTAATGTGACGCGAAAAAAAAATATCAGCCCTCTTTCTTTCCGTGACTATCGTAGAGGTGATTACGAAAATGCCTTAAGAATGACAGTGGCTACCGAAAGATTACAGTATAACCAATCCCAAAAATATCAAATCAAAATTAAGCAGCGTCAAAAGTGAGAAGCGATCATTCGGCAACCGCTAGGCGTGTCGATTATTATAAATCCTCCTTATGGGAGGGATCTGTGTTCTGTAGTGGACTTTACTGGTCTTAAATAAATGTTCTTATGTGCGAAAAATATGAAATAAAACTGTATCGCAATCCAATAGTTTAAGAACGAGGCGTTCAATTAAACCACGTACAGAAAATGTATATTATTTAAAAACAAAGATAGTATTTTTTGTTAAAACATATTTGTTTATATAAATCAGTTTATTCTTAAGAAGTCACGATAGCTGAGTCGGAGTCGGAGTGGTCGGAATTCGGGTCAAGAGATCCGAGTTCGATCCTCAGGTGGTAGGTTCGTACCAATGGGTCCTTTTTAAAAACTTATGTACGAATTATGTTGTTGGTTTGGACATTAAGACGGCGACGGGCCCACCACCTGTCACGTTGTCCCATAAATATCTTCGCTGGGAGGTGGGTCGAAACTATTTAACTGTCTAGATCTCTGTCTACCCTTGTTTTGGGAATGGAGTAAAGATATTATATTATTACAAATATAGTTTATTCTTATTAACATTCATCCTCCCGGCGCATGATAAATCTGAAACTGATGTTGAGTCTAACGGGATAAGTTCGCGCATTGCAGGTGTTATATCAAAGGAGCAACCGATTAAAACTTTTGCCACAGAGCGATAGCTAATAACTGAACTTTTAGTACATAGCTGTCTATAGACGATGTCATGAAGATAATACTAGTTGCTGTCCGCAGCTATGTCAGCGCTGAAAATTTAACTTACTTTTCCGGGGTTAAAAGTATCCTGAGTCTTTTCTCAAGATTCAAGCTACTTCCGTATAATTTTATTTTAAATCGGTTTAGCGATTTATTCGTGAAAGCGTAACAGACCGACAGAAAGAGTAATATTCACGTTTATATTATAAATATCGACTAATGTAGGATTAAAATGGATTGATTTTTAGGTAGATTTATATACATATATATGATATGCGCATGTAAAAAGAAAAATGAAAAGATATTAATAAATTAATTTAAAGGGAAAATAACACATAATTTTCTGTGTTACGGTCAGCGTAAGAGTTGTACACCCTATTTCTTTTTGATTGTGTTGTATGAGGTGACTAATTACGGTGGGATAATCTTCTTATAACCTTTGACACCGGGATAAGCTGCGCTAAAGGTGCGATGAAAGAAGCTAAAGAATTGACAGTACCAGATACGCTACTGGCTATAAGAAGGATACTTTATTTACAGGGTTTTACTAGTAGTTACTCACTGCTAGTAAGAGAATGGAACTGTTTGTGAAAGGCAATAACTAACGTTCGTGTATCAAATTTAGGATATTTGGAAGAATAGTTACGTTAAGAGCATCACCTACGCAGAGTTATCGAAAGAAAAAATACGAAGTACCATCACGCTTATTGGCAATATAGCTTATGCAGAAAGTACGAATTTGTATTTAGAGTTTACTGTTGTAGTATTAACGGAGAAGACAGAGTAGGCCATTAAACATATAAGCAAACACATAATTTTTAAAACATATTCATAAAAAATATAATTTAAAAATATAAGCAAACATTTTATTAAACAACTATAAAGGTGTACAAGATTTTTAAAAATTTGTGGAAGCAAAATATAATAATCTCAGTGAATGCACGTACTTTTTTATCTTTTTGTATAATGACGTAATTCTGTGCTCTATGCATTTTAATCCACATTTAAAATAATTTTAAGTTTAATGTTAAATTCACTTGCGTCATAGATATTTTCCCATCTGCAACATTTATTCACTATGTTTTTTATACTATTCTACTAGAATATTTACTAGACTAAGTTTATTATATTATATTATTATATTATATTATTATATTATATTATTACTTGGGTGATCAGATTTGGAGTTCGATCCCCTGGAGGAAGGCAACAATGGCGGAAGGTACCAATAGGTTTTTTCTAACTCGTAACTGTAACTCCAAGCCGATATTATTCGTATTTCTTTCTAAGTTAAAAACTTACATCTCAAATAGGCAGATTATATAATATATTAATGTCGATTTCCATATTGACTTTTATAATCAATCATTCTGAAACAAATTAACGTTACTCGTATTACTTTGTGAATTAAATTCACACTTTGTAATAGATGCGATATTGGTAATGGTTGATTTTAAGCCTGACAGCAGTTGTAGTCTACATTACCTTTTTGCTGGATTAGGTTGAAAAAGGCGCTAACATTCCACTTGACGTAAGCGGCTACTGTAGCCCTTGAACACCGGCAAACGAATTTAACGACTAACTTCTAAAGTCTATATTGATTATGTTAGAAACACGTTCATAAATAGTTAAGTAATGAAATCGAATATACAAAACATGGCACAAAAACCAGAATAAATAATATTGTTAATTCTATTAAGTGACATTTGTTTCCTCGCATCATTATTCGAAATCATCAAAGTTGCTGAACTCTATGGACGAGTGGTATACACACCGGTTTTCATGGTTTCATCCGCTCTGAGGTCCCGACTACGATTTCCAGACGGGTGAATGTGGAAAACACTTTCAAAATTTTCTGGGGTCTAGGGTGCTTATGGTACCTTCGTTGTTTCTGATTTCAAAATCAAGTGCTTTAGCTGCTTGCTCTAAGATCAGAGCACGGTATGTAATGATGTGTGTATCTATGCATATATATTGTTATGGTAAGAATATAAAATATATGATACTGTGAGGTTATAGTATTTTTGTTCTTAAATCCCATTTTCTTTTTACAGGTAATGGCCAGTCGACCGCTTATTTCTAAAACAAGAAACTAACATCAACAAAGTAAGAAAAAGTAAACAGTATATTTCGTGAGTACTCATTTCACATAAAAAATTTGGATTTATATGCATAAAATATAAATTAAAAGGTTATGCTAATATAATTGTTATGAGTATTTCAGTTTATATGTTTAAAATGGGTTACTGTGTCAAAAGAAATATCAAAATTCTATATCTGGACGGAAAAATAAAATAACAGAAAATCAAAAAAAATATTTAAAACCCAAGCGATTCGCTAACCTTTTCCCTTTTATCTTTGAAAAGAAAGTGGTGGTAAATTTTTAAACGGACACTCGACAAACGGACATTTTTTTATTGTTTGTTGTTTTCGTTTTATTTTTATTAATATATGTCCGGCAGTGGGCTTTTGATAGGAATAGGATAGATAAAAGGAGAATACATATTAAATTTCGCATCAATATTTAATAAAACTAAATACTAAGGATAGCCGAGCCGGTTGGGTGCTAGAAATTGGAGTCAAGAGACCTGAGTTAGATTTCCAGTGTTCGTCCCAATGTTTTTTTTTTTTTTTCAAAAAACTTATGTCCAATTTAGTAGTTGGCTAAGACGGCCACGGACTCACCACTCAATGAATCTGAAAGAAGCGAAAGAGGTACGTAGGGATCGTGACACTTGGCGATCTGTTCTATCTGGCTACCCGTCAGGGACTGTGCGTGAAGATAAATAGTAGTAAGTAGTGGTGGATGGTGGGTTGAAAGGCCTTAATTGTCTAGACTTCTATCTACCCCTATTTTGGGAATGGCGTGAAGATATTTATTCTATTTAATATTCAATCACGTTTAGTGGCTTGTACCATTCATTTTCATTCATAACACAACAGCGCGATTGTTTTCAATTGAATACTGCAATGGACATACTATACAACCAGACAGTCATGTTGCAAAACACATAATGAAAATCAAATACAACAAATTGAAATCTATCGTGCGGGGTCAACGCAAACATCGGTACAGAGACCGAGCGAGCGTTTTATGGAGCAGAATTCAAAAGTAAAATATTTATTGTCTGCGCTTCTCTTCCAGGCTTAAATAAATACAGGCTGTTTTTCAAGCACAATGAGCCGTTATAATAAGAATGGCCGCATATGTCCGATTTCAAACAAAAAGATTCATTTATCATTAGATTAGAATAAAAAAAATATTTAACTTTATGTCGTTGGCTTGGACATAAAGACGGCGACGGGCTCACCCCTGTCACGTTGTCCCGTAAATATCTTCGGTGGAAGATGGGTCAAAGGGATTTATTTGTCTACACTAGACCTCTGTCTACCACTGCGTTGGGAATTGCGTGAAAATATTTTTTTTTACTTTACAAATTTTATAAGTTGGTATCACACATAAAATTACTTATTCTGTTTGGAAATGAAATACGTTACTGAAGAATAACAAAAAAAGATCATTATTCCCAAAAATATTTTTTGTGCTTTATGTTTATAAATATCTTAATTATTCATATTTAATTACTGTTCTAAGAACTGTAATTTGTTGAAAATCACTTTATACTAGTCATGTTGAAATGTCCCAAATAAAGTGTAATAAAATAATAGTTTAATTAGTTTTCTAAGTGTTTGTGTGTGTGTAGTGGAACGTTTATTATAATTTATTATAAAAATGTTGAATGTCTGCTTAGACGTCTGGAAAGGAAAATTTACTGCCGAATCTGAACTTTAGCATTCCAAAGTTTATTGTACGTGTAATACGTGTGAACGGGAACGGGATACCTCCTCCGGGATTGCATTCCCGTCCGTTTGCCCGCTGCATCTTTATTTGTTTGCGTAAAGTGCAATTCTCTCGCTGTCTCATACATCAATGCTTATCTATCCCTTTGTAATGGATATATGAGGAACATGTATTGGCCTTGTTTTACGAAGCGTTATTTAAAGAACAATGAAATTAAAAGCAATATGTACTATACATTTTCGTAGGCATAACTTGTTATAAATCCTCATAAGAGACAAAGTACACAAAATTACAATTAAAGGCAGTTTTTAAAATGAAACATACTAATAACAATCTAATACAATAGTATAAGAACATACCAGACACCTTACCGCGGGTGTGGTAAGACACGTCTAAGGGAAAAGCCTTGAAATGCAATAAGCTAAATACATATTGCGGGATAGTCATCTATTTTATTAGACCACGCCAATGTTCAGTAGACCGGTGACGGGCGGTATTTTCTTGAGTCTTTTCTACATTTTCTATGACACATACCAAAAGTGTACGTACAGCGATTGGCAATCCGCTTGCCAAGTGATGCTAGTACGGCAAAATTTGCCGGAATGCAAATATTACGGAGGATTTGCTACGGGAGAGGCCTATATCCTACAGTAGACTTTTACAGACCGATATGATGATATGAAGATACGATGGTCGTATGTCACACTTAAACTTGATTATACTTACTTATAACTTGATACTTTTGTTTGATTTATCTGTTAAGCAGTTCCTAGAAATGAACGATTGTATCACTAGAGCAATGCCAAACTTCAAATTCATATTAAGAGCATGTAATTTATTATCATTGTTTTTAATTTTTTTTCAAGCTTTAAAACTATAGCCTACTATGGATAAAATAAGATTAAACAAACCACCATGACGAAAAAAAGAAGGAAATATATTATTATTTGTATATTAATATTAGTTCTATAACGTATGAATTCTGACCATACAGTATGTATGCTGCAAAGTGTGGAACTTTTCGGCTCCAATCCCTTAACTATAGTTGCGAGGACTCCTCTTCTGTTATCTTTATTATATTGTTTCATTTTAATTATTAAAATAAGATTCACAAGTATGCTCCCGTCGACTATAAAAAGAGTAACTTAACTGCATATAAATGTTGCATAACAACCTTTATAGCTGATTTAGTTAATTAGCATTCTTAGAGCGTAGCATCCCACTGCATCGCAACACGAATCTATAGGTGCCTTAATGAACTAACTGCTAAGGCGCCACTACTGCTAAATTAGCAATCTCATTAAGCCGGATCCACACTGTTAATCAGCAAAGGTCCGTTCGTAAGGCGTATAACTTGCGATGCGACGCGTGGGATTCGGGTGAAATAGTGCCGTACGTGATGAACGCTCCTCGTACTTAGCGGAGACTGGCCGACCTAATTCGCAAAATGTATTCTATCCTCTAGAATTAGTAGCGAACGGGCGCTGCGTGTCGTGTCCACTTTAACAGTTACGGCGAGGCCTCCGACATGCTAACACTGCAAAGAAACAGGCAAATGTTATGTGCTAAGTTATTTGTTACCTTTCCTCAGTTTTAGTTTGAGAACCTGCACCCCATGAACAATTGCAAGAAACTTTATAAATAAAATAAACCTCTCTACTACCACTACTAACCACTCGGCTATCGTGACTGTTAAGAAATACTCACATTACTCAACAGCCTTTAAAAATCCACGGCGGAACCCAGGCTTCTTCCGTAGGGCATCCATAATCGTTAAACTTGATTGTTTGTCGATCGCAGTATCAGACATCTTCCACGTTAGATGCTGCTGCCTAGACCGGTGGTCTACTTAACTTCAATGCTGTATTCAAAGGTTGTTTGCCTTAGTTGCCTCTTAGTCCATCCACGGGAGACATATTCTAACATCCTTATCATATGGCTGACAGTTAATACACTATTTACTCAGTGTTACGCCCTAGTTGTTGTTATGTGGTAATGTTGTGTATTTAAAAAATCAGTCTTTTAATGATATTAAATGATTATAATTAGAGCAAAAACGGCAAAATATTGAGAGAATATAACTAATACGTACGAGCGATGAGTAAATACAAAATACAGTGTGTGAAAATGCAAATGCTTTGATAAGGAGTTTCCTGTTGTAAAAAACACTTTTAGTTGTTATCATAGCAGTGATTAAATTCGAACATTTTTCCTCCTTCCCATACAAAGGAATATAAGATAAAAAGAATGAGACGGAGATAGTGATTCATTGCTTTCGTCGAACATAAAGTTGGATATCAAACTAGTGACGTCAACATCGCCTGTTACCTTCTCCCCTTCCGTATTGCGAGCGCACACCTTAACCGTTTTTATTCTCAATCAAAATTAATTACAATTTAAGCGAGTTCACCGTTCACCGTTAAATTAATTGCTCTAATGTTTGAACTGGGAGTTCAGAATTTACGATATTGGTTTTAAAATTCGTTACGATTTAAGACTGTTCATTTCCGCAAATGGTTAGAAATATATATTATTAGGCTAATAAAATAAAGGAACCCCATGTTTGTGGTTTTTTATGATGACTATCACAAGTTTTCTTTGCACTCAGCTCTGTAATATTAATATTGAATTTGCACTTACATAAAGATAGCTGTGCTGTCGGATCGAGGATGCATAGTACGCATTCCAAGCTTTATTATCTCATTCGACTCTGTCATGACTAAGGGATTAGTTTATATTTAAAGAATGCATGAATTTGCCAGTAACATAATTTCACACCATTATCGGAGAAAAAAGCTTGTTTTAAAAAAATAACTATTTTGTAAGTTGATAGGTATTACCTACATGGGGAAAAATACATCAAAATTTAAAAAAATTCAGGGACCATGGAATGTGAAGGTAATAGGACGTGACGGAATCTTTCCAGATCTAACCTTTGTATTGAGAGAAAGACTTGAATAAATGTAAGACGTTTACGTACCGCCTAACTGTTATATAAACTGAATAATATATCAATGTAGCTATTTTTATTTTTCAAATGGACAATAATGCTTGGGATTTATTAAAAAAATTATTATGCTTGTTGAACATAGTCTGCTAAAAACAGAATATGTGAGGTTGGACAGTGAAGAGAGAGCTTTATTTCTATAATTTGATATACAGGGCGTCTCCTGCACAATACGGGAGATAAATTTACCCACTAAATTCATTTTGAATCCGCCATTTTGTCCTTTAGCCGAGAACAATGCGGGTTAATTTAGAGCTCGTGGTTTTGATAGCACGCATACACTTCACTAAGTGGCCGCGCGAGTTTCAGAAACAAGAAACAAACTTCGGAACTTGCTTATATTGTGCGTAACGATCTCAATCAATCATACAAACGTCCTGATAGCAATGAACTTACACGCCGCGATTAAACTCTTTATTTACTTATTCGCATCTTTAGTGTGATGACCGATAACATGTTTACCCCTTAATTTAATATTATTTTTATCTCAGCTTGTCTATCATATCATACACTAACCGAATTTTCGACGATAGCATACAAAATTAATTAATTTAATATCTACTCCTTCTACGTCGTTGTAGTTGATGATGTGAATGAATCACCAACAGAAACCAGGTTAACTTTACGCTGGCATTAATAGAATTCTATCCACAAAACTGCATTGATATTAACGACCGGTTTGCAGAAATAAGGTATATTTTCGTTCGAACGAGCACAACGATAGAATGCGCCAAACATGTTTTCGGTCCACTGAACTCAGTGGGACAGACGCAGGCCGCGCGGAATTCGGTCGCGTAACCCGCTAGTGTGGCTTCAAGTTTAGTTAATTCCTGAAATAGCAGAGTACTTAGGTTAATGGTAAACACGGCATGTTAATGGGCAAGTCTTTTAACGGCTGACTACATTCATCATTCGTCAGTAATGAGGTCATTGACATCGCGACAGCTGTAAGCACCGGGCTCATTATGGCTCGGGGTAATGCTAGTGATGAACAAATGGTTGGAGAATGTGGAATTGCATCCGCTTACTATTTATAGTATTGTTTGTTATTCCGTTAAATTACTGTAACTGGGTTGTTTTATGAGACTAGAAAACAACATTTCCACAGAGGCACAAAAAGCTTCGATACATGAGTGGTGCAGAATCAAGGGACACGTGTTCGATCTGGTGGAGGAAGGCGAGGTCAATAAGTTTTTTGAAACTTATCATTTGTATCTTTGATTAGACACTATGACGCCATCACGTAATGTTAAATTAAGCTACGGTGAAATATGGACTAAAGGGACTACCTTAGTACTAGACATCTCGAGCTTCGGTAGTTGCGGCCAATAACAGGTCTGCTTAATTTTTATCTGGTGATGCTGGGGCTAGCTCCTAACACCGATAATGATGATATAAAGTTATGAAAGATGGATAACAGGATATATTAGAGCACTTTATTACGTAACTGATATCTAGATCCTAACTATGATGTAACTTGATATAAATAATATTCTAATGGATTATATAAACTTTGCTACACATATTTATTTTTAGAGAAATAACTGGTAATGATATGTTATGATGATTGATGTAGGTGAAGTTGATATAGGTGAGTTTCGCGCGGCGTTTTGAACTGCCTTTAATTGATTTCCTCTCGTTATTTTAAAAAATACCTAAATATACGGCGACGGGCCCACCTCCTGTCACGTTGTCCCGAAAATATCTTCGGTGGAAGGTGGGTCAAAGGGACTTAATTGTCTAGACTTGACCTCTGTGTACCCCTGTATTGGGAATTGCGTGAAGATATTATTATTTTTTTTTTTATATTTTTTTAAGAAACGAAATATTTGATACCAAATTTAATATTGTTCTGGTTCGAGTCACACAGGTAGAATTATTTCTCACTCATTACTTAGCACACGGTTAGTGTCTCCGTACCTAATTGAAAAAATAATGGAGCGGCACACGCGGCTCCGGAATTAAACTCGGCTAATGTAAGTGACGTAATGAAGTCATGACAAGTGGCAAGTTATTAATCTTGAATTTGAGAAGAATTTGTCTTATTCATAAACATTAATTACGGGTGAAAATTTACTCAATTTCTCACAATAATGAACCTCTTATACGTTATATGTATCTAACTAAATATTTTTTATCAATTAATTATTTAAGAGTCACGATAGCCGAGTTGTTGGGTGGTTGGAATTTCGAGTCGAGAGACCCGAGTTCGATCCCCAGGTGGCAGTACCAATGAGTTTTTCAAAAAACTTATGTACGAATTTCATCGTTGGCTTGGACATAAAGGCGGCGACGGGCTCACCACCTGTCACGTTGTCCCGAAAATATCTTCGGTGGAAGGTGGGTCAAAGGGACTTAATTGTCTAGACTTGACCTCTGTCTACCCCTGTATTGGGAATTGCGTGAAGATATTTTATATTTTTTTTTTATTTTAATTATTTAAGAGATCATTTACAATTGTTGAATGACGAGTTTGTAACTGCGATGTCGTCATTAGAAGTTATGAGTTTTTTTATACAAAGTGAACACTATTCGTGGATTAAATAATCACAAAATGAGACACTGCGAATATGATTCTTTATCACATTTTAATAAAGTCTGTACCTCGAGAATTATAGAACAAAGTGACGTTCAAATTAAGCAACCAAGTTCAAATTACGCTTTCATAATTTCTTTTTATAGCGAAACTGGTCCACCTTTATAATGTTATAAAATGAAGCTCTGTACAGTTTACGTAATCTTTACGAATTTAATGTTTACCACTTTTCTGTGTCTCATTAAAAGCCATATTTCTTTAACGGCTCCCACCTAAATTTAAAGCAGATTAAGGCATAAATCGGGGGTAAGTTTCGTCTGGGGGATTAATTCTGAAAATATTTTGCCTGGTTTAACTCTCGATATCAATTATGCGGGATAATCTTGTAAACAAGGCTAATTGCTATCGCGAACTAAACGTCGTATATTTTTCTTAGTTTATCGCTATTGGGATCATGGGGCTACATAATATTCTGTAAATTTTTGAATTTCAAGCTGGTTTTCGTAAATAAATGCTTATTATTGAAACTATAAAATTTATTACTGTCTGTTACTAATACAGGGGTAGACAGAGGTCTAGTCTAGACAATTAAGTCCCTTTGACCCACTTTCCACGGAAGATATGTTTCGGGACACCGTGACAGGTGGTGAGCCCGTCGCCGTCTTTATGTCCAAGCCAACGATATAATTAGTACATAGGTTTTTTAAAAACCCATTGGTATGGACCTGCCACCTGGGGATCGAACTCGTGTATCTTGACTCATAATTCCGAACACCCAACTACTCGGCTATCGTGACTTTTTTGTGTTACTGCATTTTTTGTAGTGACGCTGGAGGATTTTTATGTGTGAAACGTTAAAAATTCAAGGTCACGTGCTGCAATTAATTTTATGTCTGGCTATAAATTTGATGTGTTGAGGGTGCGATATGGGCGTTCGGTACTTTTATAACAGTGTTTATTGAGTTCAATCATAAAATTTAAATTTTTATGATTAATTATGTGATTATTATACAAAGTATACAATTAATATGAAAATAAAAAAAATATATATATATATATATTTGTTGCATATATTGTCATATTATTTCATAAATCTCTTAAATTTCATAAATATCGCAGTCCCTGACTTTCAATTTCTGGTAAGCATAACCGCAATACACACATATACAACGGCTTATAAAATCCAATGCAGAATATAGGCCTTCCCATAGAAGCTTTTGCCATAATCGCCTTGGCAAGCGCTTGGCCGGTCGCTACACAAGGCTCACCGCATATTAGACGCTATTTCTCGTCACCGTTTTCCTAAATTTTTATGTGGTAATAAATATAAATATCTTCACGCAATTCCCAATACAGGGGTAGACAGAGGTCAAGTCTAGACAATTAAGTCCCTTTGACCCACCTTCCACCGAAGATATTTTCGGGACAACGTGACAGGTGGTGAGCCCGTCGCCGCCTTTATGTCCAAGCCAACGATGAATTTCGTACATAAGTTTTTTTTGAAAAACTCATTGGTACTGCCACCTGGGGATCGAACTCGGGTCTCTCGACTCGAAATTCCGACCACCCAACAACTCGGCTATCGTGACTTGTTATGTGGTATATTGCGAATACACTAGAATACATCCTACAATCAGAGATATGAATAAACTATATTTTTACAAAACATGCAATGTCTACATCGTACGTTCTTGCGACTCGAGGAAATATAATTAATTATGAATTATGAACATGAAAGTACCGATACTGTAACAGCTGTTTAGAATAAGGACGAAACAATTTAAATGTCATTACGGCGTACTAGACACAATTAATACTTTTTTTTTGATAAACCAATTCAAGTTTACATCGTCACAGTAATAGAGGTAATTTTATGTAGATATTCTTCGATCATAAATACGTTACTTATATATTTATGATCAAAACCGATACTCAATAAATCAGTTTTATGACACTTGTTTAGAATCTGGATTTAAAGCCGTAATGTTCCTATAAATCCTGTTTTATGATATAAAAAATTATAACATTTTTTTAAATACTCCTATTTATTATTTGCTTTTTAGTTAGGTCGTCTTCGTCTTCTTACTCGTCGTACTTCGTCAACTTCGTCTTTGTATATATTCGTACTCACTCCCACACACAAATTTTTGGACCAAATTTCTCTTGATTCAATATCTCAATATGCAGATTCGAAATACACATTATATCTAATTCTATAGGTACTAAATTCCATGTAAAATCACATTCCATTGTGATAAAAAAACATCTACGCAAACAAGGGTTGCGCCTGCGCTCATAAGATTGATAGATAAAGTCCACCAGCTCGAGTCACCGCGAAGATTCCCGAAGTTCACCGTACCGAAGAACGAGGTCATTCAACGTTCCTTTAATTGCCATCTCTTATCAACCCAGGGCGCACCGTCTTCCCTCCTCTTCACTCCAATATGAATATTTAACTAGAAGGGACACAGAAATGCAGACTGACAATGATTTAAGAGAGATATGAAATCATTATATCATGGCGGAGTAGGGAGTCTCGTGGCATGAATTAAATTAATGGGGACATCAATTTATTGGAGAAATATTAATGTTCTATGCTCTACATTAATTTATTCTAAGCAGTCATAATACCTGTTATTAGAAAGGGGATGGTGCCGTTAATTATTTTCATTCTATGTTTAATTTTCCACTTTACAGGAAATGATTTGTTTTTATTTTTAAATATTTTTAAAGGTGATTTTTAATATTTCAGAAAATTTAACGTTTGTGGGCATCACATAAACCTTTAGCAGTTATAATTTAACTGAGTAGTGGTGAATGGTAGCACAATTTACTGCTGAATTGTTGGTCCGAAATTTGAATTACAGACCAACTAAGAAATAGGTCCTGATAATGTCCGAATCGTTAGGTAAGTATCCGAGATACTAATGTAATAATAAAAATTTACATGGGCTAAAATCAAAGACACAAATTATCAACAGTTATACGCATCTCTCAAGGATACAAAGAGTGGGTCATGGAAATCTTTTTAGTGTTGATGCCCTTACATCTGCCTATTCTGGACTGGTTAACTGAGCAACATTGAGCAAGAAAATGTCCAACGCGAACTGTAAAGATTTCATAGAACGGAAGCACGATCCATTTAAAGTGGTTTCTGCGGTTGTATTTCATAAGCACTTAATACTAGGAACTTAGCATAATTCTCGGCTTCTAACTTTGTTGAAGTGAAAACTTGACGCCGAGTTGAATGAAATTGCTAGAATTTGATAGCGCATCCTATTGCGAAAACCGATCCTCCGTTTATAATTAAATGGAATACTTTGTTCAACTTATAAAGTCACGATAGCCGAGTTGTTGGGTGGTCGGAATTTCGAGTCGAGAGACCCGAGTTCGATCCCCAGGTGGCAGTACCAATGAGTTTTTCAAAAACTTATGTACGAATTTCATCGTTGGCTTGGACATAAGGGCGACGACAGGCTCACCACCTGTCACGTTGTCCCGAAAATATCTTCGGTGGAAGGTGGGTCAAAGGGACTTAATTGTCTAGACTTGACCTCTGTCTACCCCTGTATTGGGAATTGCGTGAAGATATTTTTTTTTTTTATTTGTTCAACTTGTTCAATTTGCAAATACTTGTTTTAACCCCAAGAAAAAGGTTACATAAAATAGTAGAGATTTAAATCGCGTTAATGTTTGATAACATTAAAATTAAAAATTATAGCGAGCTAAGTTTATGAAAGCAATGCAACTATTATTTTGTACTACAATGTAGTATTTATGAGGCCTTTTATTTTCGGAATAAAAACTAAAGACTTACTTTATTTTACGAGCGTTTTACGAACAAAACATTTTTCATATTTAATGTTCTCCAGTGTTACCTGATCGAAAATGCTTTATCAAAAAGTATTAATTTTTTTGGTCACTATAGCCGAGTGGATGGGTGGTCGACAAATAATATCGTTGGCTTGGGCATAAAGACGGCGACGGGCTCACCACCTGCCACGTTGTGCCGAAAATATCTTCGGTGGAAGGTGAGTCCAAGGGACTTTATTGTTTAGACTAGACCTCTGTCTACCCCTGTATTGTGAATTGCGTGAAGATATTTATTATTTATTTATTTTATGTCATTATTTTTTTAAATGTTACGTAAATAATACATAAATGCATTAGTCAAAAGTTTCCCGTCTCCCCGCAGACCACAAGGGGTTAAATTTTTATGTCTGCTCTAGATCACCTTCAAAAAATATCTTGATTTGATTGCTGTCTAATGACCTGATAATCATCTTGAGTCCCAAACCTACGCAGACCGGTAATGGGCAGGAATGGTAGACTGGGGTCAACCATTCCTATAAATCCTGTTTTGGTATGGGTACCAAGAGCAGTAATGACAAATCTCCTATTAGAAGACGGCAATGCCCCGCAGTGGAATTTGACAAGTAAATTTTAGATGTTATATATATATATAGTTCAATAAAATATTAAATGGAGTTTAAAAATTAACACCAACAGCTTGGCAGTCAGAAATCGTTTAACTTGATCGTTAAGTTTTTGTAACTGCTCAACCCATACCGCGCGTTAGCGTCGATTGTCTTTTTGTCATGCTAGACGACCATCGCCCTCGGTTTTAGAGCGTCTTAACGAGGCGTACAAAAAACAGGGCGAGCTTTAAGCTCTAAACTGTTATCCTGCAGTGTTGCTTACAACACTCATCAGATGTAGGATTAGCAATTTTTTGAGTTTCTTCTCGGGTGTTGTTTGACTTATACAACTAGATGGAAAAAAAGATAAAAAATCAACTAACGCTGACGGAGTATAAATTCGTGACCGCCGCCATACCGTGACTACGTTCTTACTATCTGAACCACGGAGTCTCACCCGCATGATTTGAAATTATAATTCTCTTTTATGCGTCTTTTAGGAGAATTAGCGATATGTATGAGGACTAAACAAGTCTGAACTATGTTTGAGGATTTTTGAAACAAGTAACCCATGTTTTGCTTATTGTTTTTTTTATTTTCTCGCATTTCCCATTACTGAGTTAGTCAGTGGTCTTGACAATTAAGTCCTTTGGACCTATAATTCATCGGAGCTTATTTAGACTTTTGTCTGCCCTTGTATAGGGCATGGCGTGAGGACATGTAAATTACTTATTACTAATTACGTAGACTAAGAATGTGTAATGAAATGACAAGAATATTCAATATGTGATCAATATTCCATCACACACAATCTCAATCAATGTGTGCCCAACAAATGCACATTGAACACACAATAACCTTGTTTGATTCCGCTACCTGTAGAACTCCGTACACAAATATCGTCAATCAATTACCGTCTGTCACATTCATATATCATGCAATGTCAGTTCGGTCTGTGTAAGCCAAACGCTTAGATAAAGATGGAGAATATGCCGTTATTGTTTCAGACACAAGGCTATATATAGAGTTTATTCGATACTGGGATTATCGATGCGGAGTGTGTAATTTGCAAATCGTATAGTATTCGCTTACTAAATGTGGCGATTGTAGCCAGTCCATATTGGTGATATAATACAATTTTACTTTTAATGTAAATTTCTAAAAAACGGTTCACTTAACAATTTGAAAAAATAATTGCGGGGAAAAAGTTGTCGGAATATTCGAAACGAATAATATGGTTAATTCGATCCTTTTCTTTTTATTTATTTTGGTGGAAAATCGCCGAGGATGTACGAAAAAGCGATGTTGTATGTTGATGACTCCTTCTGTGAAAATTGGTTGGTTTAAACTGGTGAAAGATCGAGTTGTTTGGAAGCATATGGCGGAGACCTTAGCCCAACAAAGCTAATAGCCAAATTAGTCTACTCAAATATAAAGAAATTTTAGCACGTTTTATAAATGCTTAACGAAATATACCTTCAGAATCCCGATATGCATCTTTTCTCTTCGTTTATTTATGGTAAAATATATTAGGTAGTAAAATACTAATTCGAAAGCATTAAAGTATTAATGAAAGCGCTATTAAATCTTGTCCGCTTAATAAAACTAATTTCCCTTCCACTGTGATGTGCTTGTATTCCTTTGTTTCATCGGACATGTTTCAGGGAACGAGGCCGAACCAATCAATTTTCTGGTCCCTTATAAATCATCGTAGCTGTCGCTCCTAACTCACGACACGTCTGGATAAGAAGGATGTTCGGATTACTTAGAGACAATAATTTCAGTATTAGAAAATCTTCGTGCATTTGAATAGAGTGTTTTAATAATCCCATTTTTGTAGTATCTACATCTTAGGGAATAATTAATATATAATCATACAAATACAAACGACAGATAAACGTCTGTATATTTAATTAATTTAAAAGCATTAATACAGATTTGTATGAAATCATACCGGAATGATTTGCTACATTAAAATATTGTTTAGGTTAATAGTCCTACAATAATTTTGAAATTAAATTAACGAATTAGTATGTATTATAAAATGGTTATTGAAGTCTAGTCTAAAATATTTTCCGCACTTTTTTCCCGTAGACATGGAAGAATCCACATAGGAAAAGGAATTGAAAATATATTTATGACCGATATGTCGCGGTATATCTCAAACTCAAATACCCGCGCTTCACTAGTGGGAAACCCGAGTAGAGTTAGTGACGGGATCGTATCGATCCATCGATAGTATAAACCAATCCGGTGACCATTTAAAAATCTCCACGATGTCACAATGTTGATCCAGAGGCCTTAACAGCTTCATTTGAGACGATAAGCGTGAGTAAAGGGCCGCAATTAAAGAGAGATCTATGTCCTACTTTACTCATTTCATAGTGTTTGCTAAAACTAGAATTACTAACCACATAAACAGCTTTCAACTTTGCGTCTAGGCAATTTGTACCAAAAGCACTGCTGAAGTTATGGTATTTTGTATCGGTTAACCCTTCATGCGGTTTTTGGGATATAATTAATGAAGGATCTGTAAGACCATCTTTATTTTTTTTGTAAATAAGTGGTTGTAATAGACTCTGAAAGGCATATCTGTACTCATATAAACTTTTATGTACGTCTGTTGGTTTATTCAGCTCGCTCGCTGGCACAATTGCCAATCAATTATCGCAGCCCAGTTTCATAAATCATGTTTTAGTCGCTGTCCGGAGCCGGTGCTAGTGAGGCCGCCGTTTAGTGTTGCTACAACGGATTTTATTGTTGCCAACAATCCTTATTGCTTACGTTTTAAGTCTTTTGTTATAGTACTAATGGTTTTTAAAATAATCTACGATTTTATATGTAAATTATAAAAATATCATTGTTGTCACTTAAAATTATTACATACATTTCATCTTATCAACTGCTAAAACATTTAAATCTTTACAGCCTATCAAGAGTCCACTGCTAAACATAGACCTCCCCCAAAGTTTTCCAAAAAGAACTGTTTGAATCACCTGATTTAGATTTATCATTGTTATGAAGGGTTCCAAGACGGAAGTGACAATTTCTTAAGACTTAAATTAGGAATACTTCAATTTATAACATTTAAAGAGGAAGATTCTTTGCACATAAAGTTAACCATAATTTCTCAAAATATGTGTATAACATATATCGAAACACGAATGAGTATTTCAATATTATGATTGAATTATTAATCATACTTATAGAGGTACGATTGGAATATATAAAAAATATGTACATTATTTTGACTAGCAATAAGGAGATGATGTCATAGGGTAATAAATACAACCTCAGATACAACATATCAGCTACTTCATGCCTACCTCTTAATGTTTAATAATATAGAATATACAAGTCTGTACGTAAATAAACTAAGTAAGACGCTGACGTTTTATTTACGCACAAAAAGTGGTTGGAAGTGCTCCGTGAGTGTTTGTTACCTTCACTTATGAGCGTAAGTTGTTTGACATTTTCAGCTCACGGTTTCGAAATACTCGAAATACAAATTCCTTGTCGCGTGCCATCCTTTGCTGTAAGATGTATTTGACTTAGTCTGTTCCTATATTTGCCTTTGTATATTGAGAATGATATAAGGACTTGAATTTAGAACATTTTGCTTATTTATATACAGATAAGTATTATGTATGTTACAGGCACTATTTCCACAATGACATAATATGTTGAAATCCTTCAAGGCGTTTAGACTATAGAGCGTTTCAAAGAGCTAAACATACAAACGTATATACGTACTTTCTCCCGAAATACATTAATCTACTTATGGACTGTCGAGTTGTTACCAATTGTGTTGTATGTCGTGCTTTTGTAAGGTTTGGAACGTTACGAAAATATTATCTAGATTTATTCATTTGGAATAAAAATATATGCTTTAGCTCCTAGATCTTTATAATATTCTAGTCATTGAAAATAAGACTAATACACTTTTTCGAGGTTCTCTGACAACTCTTGTCTGTTAACTTACTCGTATGTGCCTAACCGATATCAATTGATGTTACTTAATCGTAAAGCTTATCCCCCGAATAACCATTATATATATTCTTACAAACTTCGATTTTGTAATACTATCTGAGTCTCTCACCGCCTTGGTGTTTAATATAACGACGGAAAATATAATTTCACAGGATTCTATTTCGAGATTTGAACCCTCAATCCTAAGCTTCAAAGGCAGGATCGACTTTAAACATTAACCTGTTTTAAAATTTTGTTATTTTTATGTGGCTAACCAATTCTGAATGAGGTTTTTTATTGCGTAGACCACGCAACTTGCTTTCGCCGTATAGCCTTGGCAGTTGAAAGCGAGACACGATAGCACGTAGTACTAAAATAATACCTTTTGTCATTCCTTGCGTCCTAGTAATTTCAAGGCCCGACGGTTACTGCCACTTATATAGGGTCTAAGCCAAATATCTAGTCTCTTAACTATGCCTTGGACACAAAGGACAATGAATAATATATTTTTACGGTCCAAGGAGCGGTGAGTACAATTTCTATAGAATTTCTACGAGCCAAGTTTTTTCCGTGAGTATTGGTAATGACAGCGCTTCAACTGAAGAAGGGACTCAAGTGGGGACCAATGGCATACTTTACTCGTAACAAGATACAAATATACAGAATGTTTTTCTGTAACTTAAAAGAGTTACTTAACAGCTTTCGTATATTTAAGGACGGATGAAATTCTAGACCACAACATAAATTTCAGGACTACAAAGTATAAGCGAATAAAGGGCATGAAATAAGTTCATGTTTTTTTTAGTTTTTTATGCTATTCTAATTATTCATCCAAAATTCTTTTGATACGAGTCTTTGCTTTTTTTTCATTTCCGTTTAACGTGAAAAGGAATCATTAAGGCCATACCATTGTATAATTTATTCGAATTTCTCATGGTCATTAATGAGAAATTACCTTCTGTCGTCTTAGGCTTATCTATTATAATATCGTTAACGTTTTGTCGCTACTCTTATTAAGGCGACGTTTCATTATTCTTGAACATTATTCATTATTCTCAGCGTATTAAAGACGATGTTAATCTTCAATTATAATGTTTATGTAATCAACACGCCCTGACTTCGCACGTTATTATCTTTAAGTATTATATTATTTTAGAGATATTTTTTTGTTTCCTACGTTGCAAACCAACACGATTACTGGTTTACTGGTTCACTGCTTCACGTTGTATAATTTAAATTGTTGTATCACATACCAGTTTATCGAAAACTAGACAGAGTATCGTCAATGAAATTTGCTATGGAAGGTGGGTGAAATACCAGATATCTGTCAACCTAATGGTATCACTGTGATATCACTGACTCTTTATACTCTTTTAACCAGAATACAACTGTTGTTACTCTGTCATCTGACGGTAGAAATAGGCAGAGGAGTTTTAAATAGGATTTTCAAGACCCAAATATTTTTAAATAAATAAATAAATATCTTCACGCAATTCCCAATACAGGGGTAGACAGAGGTCAAGTCTAGACAATTAAGTCCCTTTGACCCACCTTCCACCGAAGATATTTTCGGGACAACGTGACAGGTGGTGAGCCTGTCGCCGCCCTTATGTCCAAGCCAACGATGAAATTCGTACATAAGTTTTTGAAAAACTCATTGGTACTGCCACCTGGGGATCGAACTCGGGTCTCTCGACTCGAAATTCCGACCACCCAACAACTCGGCTATCGTGACTTATACCAAATATTTTACAATATTAATTTTGTTATAGTAGAACAATAATGAAACAAAACATTTTGTTTTATATCCGACTATCTTGGTTTACGATAGAACTGGAAGTAAGGCGTCAAATAAAAGTCTTGAATGTCTAACAGATGTCCAACAAACAACTTTGACTGTGAGAAAGTTCTCGAACAATCCCAGCAAAGAAAACGACTGAAAACTTGGACGAAGAACGGCAAAAGATTATTTAAAACCATAGTATTACTTCTTTTACCAGACAAATTCTCGTGTTCAAACGAATAAAGAAACGTCTACTTTGAATCTGTATCAGAAGCAGAAAATTGCTTTTGTCTATATTATAGTGCCGCTTAGCTGAATCCAGATTAAAAGAAAACCAGGTTCATTATAATAGCTACTGGAAGTTTTAATCTAATCCATTATGCATTCACTCCGTTTATTCTTTGTCTACCTACATTTATTTCGTTTTGCGCTATTCCCCGGCATGCATTTTATCATACTAATTAAGCTTATTTCGTTATGTAGTTTATCAGCAAAATAGAAAATATAATCTCACTGTTGTACGCAATTTCATGGTCTTCAGAGTTCCAAATATTTTTCAACGGGGCATATTAGGGAGATAAGTAGTGAACCTGTTTTAGAACTGTCTTAGATTACGCACCGAAAATTCACATCGTTACTACTTTGGGAATATGCTGGACCAAAAACTCCTGATTCGCAGGCAGATCTCTAACCGCTAGCTGCGTGAAAGTTCATAAAAAACACTTTTTTTCTCAGATGTCAAATTAGTTACATAATCGTGATTGGTAAATGAAAACTGACAGTTTGGTTACGATTCCATTATTATTGAATCAATTGGTTTAATAGAATTGGGCTCCATCGTTGGAAACTGTTGCCATAGTGTTCAGAATAGTGCCATACAGAGTCCGTCTCAAGAACCGTTACTTATTTTTTGCTATTAACAATTTCAGAGGTGCAGGCCCGGGAATCAAACTTAGGTCATCATACATGTATAACAATCTGTTCTAGAGTTAAAGTCTACTGCAGGACATATCGTCATAGTAGACAGCGGATTGGCGATCACAATACCAGATGCCTCAGACCTTAGACCCTATAGCCTATACCAGTCCGTAAAATTTTGTTCTAGTATTTTCGAGATACCGCTATCTCCAGTAGCGAATGGCATTTTGAAGGTATATATTCAGTTTCCCTTACGATATCCTCGGGAAGAAAGGCCAACTCTTTTCTTTCCGCTAGTGTCGTATATTCCTACAAATGTTCTCTGACGAAAAATATGTCGGTACAAATTTTATCAAATCCTACTAAACTTTATGCTTATCTATATTTAAATAATGCACGGCGCTGTTAATCACGTCTACATATATCTGTTATAGAGATTTGATGCGCGCCCGATACAGTCACTGTTATTGATACGTGACACTATTCTTACATCTGTCCAATTTGATTGAGCCTCAATAGCTCCATAGTCGTCATTATAATTCTTCTTCGTCTGCGGTGGTGAGGAATCTCGCGGGTCGAGATATAATGGTCGCATTGTCGCGATTTCTTTTAACTACGTATATGTTGGTTAACCGTTGGGAGACGTGACTATGGACCGTTAAATCATATTGTGATGCTGCTGCTCTGTAACATATCGTATATAAATTTTGAGGTCGTGTTATTTGATTTGTCTATGAATATAAAGCAGCTTTAGGTCATAGAAAGAGTCACGATAACTGAGTGGTTGGGTGGTCGGAATTTCGAGTCAAGAAACCCGAGTTCGATCCCCAGGTGGCAGGCTCGTACCAATGGGTTTTTCAAAAACTTATGTACAAATTATATCGTTGGCTTGGAAATAAATACTGTAACATGTAAATAATATAACATCCATGATTTTCTATAGGAATGTTTGCTACAGCTTGTTATAAAACTTGATATATAAGTTACTTAAAAATGTAAATCAGAGTGGCTTTATCGTGGATAAAGTTTTATTAAATATGTATAAAAGTCATCCTATATCGTTGTCTAGGGTTCAAGCTCTCCATACCAAATGTCGTTACAATTAGTTTAACGATTTAGCTGAGAAAACGTAACAGAATGACAGGCAGTGTTACAGAAGCAATAGTATAAATTTCACAATAACAAAGCAGTAACAAGTATACTGGTAATGTTATTTGACATGGCTGGTAATATTTTTAAATGAGGGTTGGCAATGAATATTTAAATTTTTATTAATTATTCCGAACGCTTAAAGTACCTAAAGCACTATTCGCCGATAATTTGGAATGAAACTCATTTTTATACATGAAAGTAATTCCTTAAAACTTTTTAAGCGTCATTTTAACAGCAGGTAGTCTACCACCGTTTCGCAGTGAGGTTCGTTTTACGATTATTACGGCTGTAATCCTATAAAATTCATTTTATGTTTTATTTTATCATGCAGTTAACTTAGTTCCTGTTGAACTTGGACTAAATACAAAAAATACATAATCTTATTACATATTTAAATATTACGACTATAACGATGTCACATAATCTTTCAATGACCTCTGTGGACTAGTGGCGTACACAACGGTTATCATGGCGTCGCCGTTTCTGAGGTGTCGGTTCGATTCCCGGACGGTTCAACGGGAAGTTAAAAATATGGTTTTAGTAGTGTTTGTTGTATCTTCGTTGTTTCAGATTCCTATAGAAGTGCTCTAGCTACTTACTATGGAATCAGAGCAATGTATGTGATGTTATATCTGTATATCAAAAAAAATATCTTCATGTAATTCCCAATACAGGGGTAGTCAGAGGTCTAGTCTAGACAATTAAGTCCCTTCGATCTACCTTCCACCGAAGATATTTTCGGGACAACGTGACAGGTGATTAGGCAGTAGCCGTCTTTATGTACGAGCCATCGATATTAAGTTTTTTTTGTAAAAACCCATTGGTACGACCTGGGAATCGAAGTCGGGTCTCTTGACTCGAAATTCCGACCACCCAACCACTCGCCTATCGTGTATATCAATTATGTTTATCGCTGATACCATATGGCTATAAAAGTACTTTCTGACTCTTAACAGTAAAACTTCATAAAACAGAACTTCATGTATTGTCGATATAAGCTCATGTTAAAACAACTTTCCTCTCGTTTAAAACGAAATAAAATAAGAGAAAACATCAAACAGTTCGACCTATTTCCCTAAGCAATGCTCGGCAAATTATTTATTGAAGAAATATTTTAATTCCGCAAGCGCTCAGCACTCCGCACGTTCATTCAACCTCCAGTAACGTTTATAGAATAGTTTATAAACGAATCGCTCGGATTTGGGTTAACCGTACCGCCGCCCATAACGCGTGGACACTTACAATCTCGGCGAAGTGACTGGGCGGACCTCTTCAGTCCCGCGGGGGTAACTGGCAGTTCCATTTTCAAAATTGCAACGCAATAAAGGTCGAATTTTGTCTCCTGAAATTACTCCGTCTGCCAAATGAAATGAACACCGAAGAGCTTCTTTATTCACAAGGAATTTCTACCTTATTAAATGATGTTTTTATTGTAACTTTCTTCAATTTTATTTCTTTTATATAATCGTCGAAAGGTTTTACCGCTAAATCCGACAACAAACAATTTAAATCACATTATAGGCAGGTAACGACCCGCGAATCCCTTTTAAAATCTATCGCATGGATTGTTTTAAACATGCCATTTTATAGTCTTGGCTTTACCGTTAACCAGCGGATTCTTAACGCTGGCACTGACAACCAGTGCAGAACAAAAACAAAATAGAAATGTTTACTCAGCACAACGTTAAGAGCAGAGGGTTTGAAAATAGAATTCCATTGCCAAATTTCAGCGTTCAGAATTCCGTTTTCGAGTTAGCACCGTGTTGTAATGTGCGACAGTATTCCGGATTTCAGTTTTCATGATTGTTACGGCGCGCTTCGTTTTATTTGTCTTTTGAATTTCGTCCCTCGATTTAACGAAGACGCTTGACTAGTTAGAAAATAGAGAAAGACGTCCGCAAAGGAAACAATTAGAAATAGTACAATCATGTTAATAAGTGTCAATTTAATCTGGAAGCAGAAAGCATTTTTGATTTAAATTTGAAAAATTTATTCAAGCTGACTTTGCTTAGTGACCCCCAATTCGAAACTCGGTATTAATTCAACAATTAAATGCAATATTAAATTATAAGATTATCCAGTGTTGAGTTATGAAGGAAGCATCGGTAGGAAATGTAGATATAAGGAACTCAAAAAATAATCAACTAAAGTCAGCCCTACTTATAATCTGTCCCAACACTAACAGACGTAAGTACGTGATAAATGGTGAGGCTGTCGCCTGTTGCTGCCTAACTCACAATTACTAACTGTACATAAAAAAAAAATATCTTCACGCAATTCCCAATACAGGGGTAGACAGAGGTCAAGTCTAGACAATTAAGTCCCTTTGACCCACCTTTCACCGAAGATATTTTCGGGACAACGTGACAGGTGGTGAGCCCGTCGCCGCCTTTATGTCCAAGCCAACGATGAAATTCGTACATAAGTTTTTGAAAAACTCATTGGTACTGCCACCTGGGGATCGAACTCGGGTCTCTCGACTCGAAATTCCGACCACCCAACAACTCGGCTATCGTGACTTCATACAAACATATACAAACTGTACATACATTTAGAAAAATTGTTTTGTACCAGCTCTCCACTTCGTATTCCATTCTCTTGATTTAAATTCAGATCACCCGACCGCTCTGCAATTGTGGAGTATTTATTTGTTTTATATACTCAACATGTATTTCAATAAAATAGAGGTCTAATATTATTAATAAAAAGTATAGTGACTGAAATTTTAATAATTAACATGGCAACAACATGGACTACATTCGCGTTTCCACACAATGCAGAATGCTCAATAAGACGAAAGCGCTAACAAGCGACAGAAATACGCCAGTACGGACATTACTAATTGGCATAAATAGAGATGAACTTGAACAACCTGCTTTGTTATTTGTATAGAAAAATGAAAGGCAAAAACGTAGTTTTTATTATGAGCACAAACGAAACCTGCTATTTATTGTATGAGAATAGTTCCCATGTTTCTAGAAATGAAATTATAAAAATGTATCCGAAGTGTTCTATTTTGTTTTCATACCGTTATAATTTTAGTAGTCCAGTTGGAACTGTTTTATTTCTTTTAACGATGCAAACTTTATTTCATTTTTTCATTTATTCTTTTTACTATTCTCAAAGAACCTAGTTATTTTGTTTAATAAAATCAGCATATTATTTTAAATTTAGAGATGTATTTGGATTTCACCCATAGATATGTTTATCATAAAGATTTTTGGGAAGATTCTCGAGTGGCAACCTCTTTTAGACAAACGCATTGTACCGACGATGATACACCACAAGATGGACTGACGAACTGCAAATTGTTGCGGGAAGTCGATGGGTGCTGGCTGGGAATCGTTCTTCGTGGTTTTTAGGGAAGGCCTATGTTCAGCCGTAGAATCTTGATAGGTTGTAAAAAAGAAAAAAGACTCCCTAGGTTGGTTACCAGTGCGCATTGCAATTAGATGTCATTGCACTAGTAGACGCACATTTACTAGATTCAATTGCATTTGCACGTCAGAAGACCTTTTAATAAATACACTTAACTAAAATCATTTTTCATAATTTACTTAAATTAACATGGTAGGCTGTATTATATGAAATTTATTATTTAGGTTTCAATTTTATGATGTACGAGCAGGGTTGTTAGTGGTAAAACAATATTTGCTTATGTTGTGGCGGCCTTTCATTAGTGTGTGTTCAATCAGTTTATTTTGTGGGGTTGAAAAATTGACAGAGTGCGTCAAGAGTAAACATAAATTTATAATCTCGTTTACGGTTAAACGGAATATATTCATAAATTTTTTCGTTAATTAAGTTATTATACATATTTTAAATATAACCAAGTGGTGATCAGAATTCGAGTCAAGAGTGTTAGATTCCCAGAACATAGGCTCGTACCGTTGAATTTTTGTTCAAAACTTACGTGCTATTTATATCGTTCACCACCACCTGTCAACGTTGTCCCAAATTAAATTTTGAAGTGTGAACGAGTGCGTCGAAAGGACTAATTTAACTAGGGTTCTGGTTATAAAAAAAAAAACATTTTTACCAAAATAAGCAAACTCTTGCAAAATCATAGTACTGCTACATTTTCTGAATTTAAATGGCCTTAAAGCGTCTCAAAGACCGCAGCAGCGCCTTTCAGCGTCAGACAGTTTGCTACTTGGCAGCTTTCCTACCGGGTTAAAAGGAAATTTTTTTAATCTTCATCATACAAAGGAACTGGCTGCGATCCAGATATTTTAAGAGAATTAATCCGTTAGTCATATTTGACATTAAAAGCCAGCGGGCATTCTGTGTCGCATGAGCTTACATCCTACAAATAACGACACGGTAATATTGAACGAAATACCTATTGACATAAATAACCGGCGCTTTTGTGCGACTGAGAAAATTAATTAAGTCGGAAGTAGGTCTTAAATAGAGGAAACTTTGAATTACTCATAGTAGAAATACTTGAACGTGAAGGCCTCTAAAGAAGTGGGGTCCGCAGAGGCGGCTTTTTTCTCTCTTGCTCCAGTTGTAGCTTTCTGATGTTTACTTAATTTTGTGGAATAATTTAGTTCGCTCTAAATATGTACTGTACAAATTTCACCTACATAACTACTAGTATTTTAAAAGTATAAAGTAATCTATGAAATATCTATATATGTAAAATCTACTATAGTTTGGTGGAATTACTTAGAGAAGTTTGGTCGATAATTTTGGTGTAGGTCTGGCACAGGGTGACAATTCGGTAATTAAGTTTAGAAAATGAAAAACGAACTGTCATAGTTATGCTTTTGATACATATTTCTGTATGCAGTTGTGAACTTAGTGAGACACGTTTAAGAAAGTTAAATTCTATGTATCTGATCTAATGTTTGTATCTAATGTAATTCAAACCACTTGTTTTAAGAGTATATTTCCGTCTTTTAAAAATACCGAAGTGGTAATAGTATGTGCAGTTACTTAAAAATTGTTTTTTTATCTCTTTCACGCATTTGGCCAATACTGGGTGAGACAGAGATCTACACAGTTAAGTCCTTTTGGCTCACATTTCACCGAAGTCTATTTGAGACAACGTGACAAGTGGTAAACCTGTCGCCGTCCTAGTGCCCAAGTGTACGATACAAATACATATCTACAATTCTACATACCTATAACTTAAATTATTTAATGTAACGCATTCAAAAAATCTACAGCACAACTTTAAATTTAAATAAAAATATATTAGATCTCAGTAAAATAATATTAAAAATACAAATACCAAAATATAAAAATACAAAATTTTTATTAAGTGTGGTGGTTTCCGGTTTAAGGAAAAGCCGCCTTTGGATATCTGAAACTGTTTGAAGCCCTGTATTACAAATGTTTAATGGTAATAAATATTGACTTTGTATTTTTCTTTTACAGGTAAAGGATGCCTTCAGGGTTGCTGATCGAGCTTTTTTAAGTATCTTGTTTTTTTCATATTTTGTATAGTTCTTTGATATAACTTCCTACTCAAATTATTTTTATTGTATTAAAGATTATGAAAAATATATTAAACTACCTATCTTAATCATATATTAAAAAAATTGTTATCTAGTAATATCAATTCTTTTTACTTACAATGCATATAAAAGTAATATTTACGAAAGTATATACCATACCTGTAATAAGCAATATTAACTAATTACGCCTGTTTTACGGTTCGGACTTATCCTCAAACCGCTAGCCTCATTAAATTTTTGCCATTGTATGCTTAAAAAGAGTAGATTCCTTGTTCGGAGATTAATGTATCTAAAAAAAATGTTTCATTGTGTCCCATGATTCCTTGAGTCCTTGATTTCCATTAATATTTAAGAACGTATGTTCTATCAGACGACCACCATGGACGAGTGGTGCAAACACTGATTTTCAAGGTGTCACCATCTCTGAGCCTCTTCACCCGACCGGGAATCAAAACCGGGACGGGTAAAAAAAAACTTATTCTTCACAGTCTCGGGTCTGGGTGTTTGTTGTGCCTTCGTTGTTTTCGATTCAATACAAGAAGTATTTCAGGTGCTTACTTTGGGATCGGAGCAATGTACGTGATGTTGTCCTGTATATTTATTTGTTTATTTATCTGGCTACTACACATATACATAACGATCTGTAGAAGTCCTCTGCAGGATATAGGCCTCTCCCATAAGGGAATTGGAGTTTACAGTACCAGATATATCGAGCCGCAGAGTCTGTTGAAATTTAGGTCTGTTATTATTCGAGGTGGCTACCACGTTATCTGTGGGTAGCCAATAGTATTTCAAGGCCTTTCACATCGCCTCTGACGACACCCATGGAAAGTAAGGGTGGCATATTCTAACGTCGATACAACACGTATCATCTTATTCATCCAACTTCTTATCTTCAATTTAAAATATACTGTGTAAAAAATGTCTTCACGCTAATCCTAATAATGTAAACAGAGGTATAGACATATTTTTGGACAACTTGACAGTCGGTGAGCCCGTCTTTATGTCCGAACGTACGAGCCTACTTCCTATTGAAGGATCGAAGTCGGGCCTCTCGACTTCAATTCCGAACGCCTAACCACTCCTCTATGGTGACTTTTTATATATTACTTCGTCACTATTAAATACTCATATACATACTATCGTGCGTATACATTTACCTAAATATTCAAATATATATCGTATTTACTACATAGTATTTACTACATTACTACTACAAGAATAATTCGTTATGATTTTATTTAAAATAATTATCATAATAAATGGAGAGTAAATAATTTGTTATATTTCTATGAGCAAATTTGCCAACCCTACAGTACATAGACCGATGCATAATATACCTAATCAAATGAACTAACTCCCGATAATGGCGGGCAATTTTATCTCAACTGCGACATTTTCTACCGTATTGAAAGCGCTGCAGCTCAGCGGGCGGTTCGCTAGTGGATCCTTACAGCCCGAATGCAATTACGTATGAATGTTGCCAATTTAAAACCGTCACATTGTCTCATTTCGCCCTCAGGATATTTTCACACCCCTCCGAGGGCTGCTCTTGATTTTGATTAGTGTAATTGTGCATTCATTCTTCTTGTTTTGAGGAAGCTATTTCTGATGTTTCAGGCATACTGTTAGCCACATAAATATTGAAGCCGAGTAAATATAAAAGTAAAGTTAGTAAAGCAAGGCGTCAATAGCTTAGGATGTGGTAGGAAACTATGTCGGAGGTTCGAACTCACCATTCGAGTATTGTCGTAAATCACTCGAGACATAAATGTATGACAGATGATTATATCTATTATTGATCAGTTGTATGTGGTTTTTTTTTTTTAATTCCTTGTGCTTCTTTCCTCATTACCAGTCTAAGTACGTTGCAAACTCTCCAATAAACTGACATACGTTTCCTTGTGCTTGTGTTTGTAGGCACGATTAGGCACACAGTGCAAGTGTTAGTTGTTAGTTAGATAGTTTGCTGACTATCGACCCTCCTGTAGGATCGCAACACGAGAGAAGCACAAGGTGCAATGCCTACGTCACTGCGTCAGTCCTAAACATCATCACGTAGAAGCATATTATGTCTCTACTTCTAGTCGGTATACTTGAGTCTTTGTCATGTACATTGGGCGTTTTTTTTGTAGAGCACGAAAACCCGCTATATAATTAGCATTATTTTTATTATAAATAATTTTAGCATTATTAGAGGCAACTACTGAAATTGATAGATTGTAACAGGCTTTCAAAAATCAACTGCTCTGACAATCCTACAGATTTCTCTACAAATAATTAATTAGCCGTACAATCAAATTGTTTTAGTTCTATAAAAATAATTTAAATGCCGCGTGCTGCTTTTGTTCTTTATTTATTATAAAGAACAAAAGCAAGTCAAGATGAACTTCGGAACTTTCTAACCGATTTTCACGTATTTTTAATGAATTAAAAGTCTTGACTACGTCTACAGGACCCGCTAATACTTATACACATTTGTTAAACATATTATAACTAATGCACATTTGGTAACAAAACACGAAAAATTTATATAAATTTTCTAAAATAATTACATATTTTATAGTTTTAAGACTTTAGTACTGCATAATTTATTAACATACTTTTAAACTATGTTATTAATCATAGTTTAAAATTATATACCGAAAAACACATGTTGATTAAATTCGATTCTTTTTGTATACAAAAAGTCACGATAGCCGAGTTGTTGGGTGGTCGGAATTTCGAGTCGAAAGACCCGAGTTCGATCCCCAGGTGGCAGTACCAATGAGTTTTTCAAAAACTTATGTATTAATTTCATCGTTGGCTTGGACATAAAGACGGCGACGGGCTCACCACCTGTCACGTTGTCCCGAAAATATCTTCGGTGGAAGGTGGGTCAAAGGGACTTAATTGTCTAGACTTGACCTCTGTCTACCCCTGTATTGGGAATTGCGTGAAGATATTTATATTTATTTATTTATTTGTATACAATGCCAGTTCTATCAAATTATTAGGGAAGCTCGACAATGGCCTGAGGCCTACGCTAGGGGTCGCAACTGCACATATGTTGCTTAATGACGTCACGCTCAGGATTCTCTATTAGCCTTCAGTTATGCCCCACGGAGGACTGAAGGGGAGCTCGCAAAGCGTTTTAATTAATCGCTTTGAATGGGAAATACAGTAAGGTGAGAATTATTTAGCCTCTGTACCTTTGTTGTACTTTGAAAAAAGCGACTTTAATTTACATATATACGTAACCGGCTGTAAAAGTCCACTGCTGTACATCTCTCATGTCTTGGCGCAATCGCCTTGCTTTGCAAGCAGAATGGACAATCTCATTACCTGACGTCTAACTTTATTATACATATGTTTAATTTCTATTGCTTTGAAGGGACTTACGTGAAGTGTTCAAATTTTACACTACCGAGTGTACCGAGTGTTTTTTAAGTTTTTATCATAATGTGAACAGACAATTACAATTATATTTATTTTTGAGTAAATATTTGTGTCATTATGAACGATTATAAAATAGATATAATATATAGAATATATAGCATATAGAATATAATATATAGAATAATAAATAGTGATAAATTAACGCATTTCTTATATTACTGAAAGCATTACATAAATTATTATAGTTTATATTCAAAAAATATCTTCCGTGGAAGGTGGGTCGAAGGGGCTTAATTGTCTAGACTAGACCTCTGTCTACCCCTGTATTGGGAATTGCGTGAAGATATTTATTTATTTATATTCAAAAACATTATATTGTTATGGGTCACAAGTGGACACTTGTTATTAGTTTACGTAAAGTATATACTTATATGGTTATGTACGGCATTATATAAGTCCGCCAGATTACTATTTAGTAGGATTCATTAAAGAATAAGTAAAAAAAATCGCATATGAGGTGCACATATGTATTTCAATTCCACGTTGATTAGATCACTACACTATAGTCTTAGGTACCAAAGGTAGGTAAGTATTGGTGACAAATCTTAAGCCGTTACCGAACAGTGTGCAGGAACATCCGTCCAATTTAAAATTACGTTGTAGTAATTAATTAATTAATCTTGAAAATAGTTCACTGTAAGAGTTTCTGTCTTCTTTCGCGTTATGCCAACACGATGTATGATTAAAATTACGTAACATGTCAAGCTTGACGCATTGCGTGGGCGTTAGGGGTCGGTAGCTCACTTGATTAATGAGGGCCGGGATAAAACCACGGGGCCGTGCACTGCGGGACCCCAAAATTTCGCTTCTGTATTTATTACTTATCCATTTTATTGCCATCAACCTTTTTCGTGTTTACATCGAGCGCTCTGGAGAGCAGATCGTAGAATTGTTAGAGGTGATTCAATTTTAAAAGACATGAATTTAAAATGTGTTGATTCTTACTTTATTTATAATTCACGGAGACTACTCAAAGGGTTGGCAATGTTGATTTAGGAGCACGGAACGTGATAATAAATTGGCGAGCAAAAGGAGTAAATTTTTTTAATGAAAAATTAAAATCGACTCCTTGATTACGCCTTTTGATCACTGTAGTTTTCTGGGTTGTGTCAATTTTGCTCAGTTGAAAAGAAAAATAAAGTAGACGTTCCTTTGAATAATTTCCCTGCTCATAATTAAGATGTGCTTACATTGATGAAATTGAATTTATTTCGCCTTTAAAAGCAGCGTTTGAAAATTTAAAATCTCTTCATAAAATGCACTCAGTGCAGAAAGTGCTTTCAGATTTCAAAGCATGGCTTAGATGGAGCAATCTCAGGAGTGGTGACGACGTGGTTTCACGGAGTTTACTCCCGACTCGTGGGGCGTTATGGATCTACGTGATCGCAATACCAACACGGACCGACTACTGTGTTGTTATTATTGTTAAAATGTTGGAATTGATTCTGCCGTTTTGTGGAATTTACGAGGGCGTCGAACGTGTCTAAGATCGGATAGAGAGAATTTTCGCTTAGCGCTAGGATTTAGTTATTAACAGCTTGGGTTGATTTAATTATCGAATATTGTTCAATTTCCCATACAAGGTTAATAACATTTATAAGACTAAATATGGGTAAAATATTAAAATAATAACAAAATAGTGCTGTACTATGGTGCCTATGTTTCTATCCCGATTTAATAAGTTAAACATGTTAATTGTTTGGCAGAAGGGAAAATTCTAAAAATGATAATGGTACCAATCACGTCTCGGGAAAACTATTTTCAAAAAACAGACCACTTGTAGCAGTATTTAATACGCGATAAGTCTGGTATACCAATCCTGCAGTAGAGGTCACCCAGTTACTTCTTGATAAAAACGTAGCTTAAAAAAATGTGTCAATTTTTATTCTGTCACAGTTTGGTAAGTCTGCTTCTTATAAAATTCTTATTAGCTTTATCACCAGGGGACATCCCCCTGACGACGTGAAGGGTGCTAAGAGTGGCAAATCTAGATACACATACCTTTGTATATACAACTACATAATAGCAACTATTTGATTAGGACTTAGCAGGGGCGCGGGCGAAATTGGTAAGGGCGTACTTTTATTGGGGTCTTAATGCGTTTTGTAAATGGGATTTATTTCGGGGTTTCGATGATATATTGCGCTTATTGTCGTTTATTAAACTTGGAATTTAATATTGACCGGGAATATCGCACATAGCCTTGTAGTTTATCACGTCATGGGCTATGTTGCGAAGGCTTTATGAACATTTATCTATGAAAATTCGCTATCGCATATAAGGGTGACTGGCCATAATCGGCACGTCTGGCGAGCGGATTGGCGATTCTCGTACCCTAGACGCTTCTGTCCGTTATGGGTCTTGTACTTATCCAGATCCTGCGAACTGTTGGTAGCCATCCAGGTCTTTGCCCTTAGTCGCCCTTTTTCCCGAGTTTTTACGTTACGTTTTACGTTAAGTGACAGTTACAATAACTGTACTGAGTACGAAAGAGTTAAATTTAACAATGTATGACGTCATTCTCTACACTATTGTTAGTTTTTGAGGTCAATATAAAAGTCACGATAGCCGAGTGAATAAGTAATAGGAGTAAAAGTCAAGAGACCCGAGTTCGATCCTTAGGTGATAAGTTCGTACCAATCGGTTTTTTCAAAATCTTACGTACGATTTATATCATTGGCTTGTACATATAGACGATGAAAGGCTCGGTGAGCCTTGTCACGTTGTTCCCAAAATTGTCTTACCCTTTCTACCCCTGTGAAGAAGAATGGCATAAAATTATATATGCGTACGAAAATATATTGGAGACCTCTAAATCTAAATTAATGTTGTGTATTATTTTTAATATTATTTATTTATCTTCACGCACAGTCCCTGACGGGGTAGCCAGAGAGAACAGATCGCCAAGTGTCACGATCTTTACATACCTCTTTTGCTTTATGAATGAATGAATGTTGTGAAAATTTTGTCAGTATATGTGTGCGAAGTGTCTGGTAGTATATAATCGTACGTAAGTTTCAGAAATGCTCACTATTACGTGCCTTGCTCCTCTCGAAGTCTCTTGATTTAATTTCCGATCACCCAACCAAAATGTTTTTTTTTTTATTTAAAGTATATAATAGTTATATAATCATTTTACACCCTGACTTTTTAATTTATAGAAGTCCAAAAAGTATTTTTGTTACAAAAGCTTTTTTTGTTAAATCCTTTGATCTGTTTACTGATTTATTTATTAATGTTCTGTTGCTTACAAATTAAGTGCCATTAAATTTGATATTCAAGCTGAGATTTCTCGCCAAAGCTCGTTTGAAAATAGACACGGGTTGGCGAGGACCCCAATTAAACGTTCCATTAAAGTCACTCGTACTATGTGAGGAGAGCGCCCGGTTCGCGCGGTTCAGCGATCGCCAATTATTAACTAAGTTTAGATTTATTCGCCTTGGGTTTTTTTTAACCTACATACATACATAACGGTCTGTTAAAGTCCACTGCAGGACAACTGCCTCTCCCATAGGAAGGGTTTGCCACGCTTGGGAGGTGGATTGGCGATCCCGCCATCTATCGGTTGCCGTAACACAATTCTAGGCTGTTTCCCTTAGTCCTCTTACGACACCCACGGGAAGAAAGGGAGTGGCAACATTTTTATACCATTACCACATGTTTTTTTTACCTAAGTTTCCTTCTAATAAAATTCCTATCTTATCTACTTACTAAATTACTAAATTGTAATAAAAAAATACATGTAATTATTAATATTTCTTAGGAGCTTATTTCGGTAAATGTGACAACTGAGACCGTTGCCAATATAATGATGCAAATAGCTTGGACCCTAAGAAGGTGATGGGGTCGAGGTCACAAGACTCAAAAAACTTGGGTGTCGAATTTGAGTCTCTTGAATCCAATTCAGACTAAACAAACATTCACCCATAATTGCTTTATATTTTTGTTATTGAGTAATAGTATTGTATAGTATTCAAATCATTAATATCTTTCTTTATTTTTAGTTTGTAGAGTTTATTACAAGTTTTCCTATTTCTGAAACAGCTGTCGTTAGCACTTATTGGATCTTGTTCTTAGAACAATATGGCTTTGTACGTATTGGATATGGACCTATAATGTTTCTTTCGAATAGTGATTCTTTATTGGTTTGTTACTTCATTTATTCCCATAAACGTGAATTCACATAAATATTGACATTTTTATTTAAGAAATAAAGAATAATATTTTATTTTGGAAACACAACACAAAAAAGACTAACTACAAATTGCATTATTAAAAAAAAATATATAAAGCTTGAAAATTAAAATAATTTTGAGAATAATCCTCCTTTGTATGAGTCAAATTATTGCTTTCGGAACTGGAGCTCACGCGGCATTATTATGTAGCAGTAATATTTTTATTGAACATGCAAAGAACCAATTCTTAGGTTTCAACCTCTGTTGAACGCAACTAGATAAAACTTCGGGCACGATTAACCTTTTACTGATATCTGTTAAATCCTGTGTACGCTTGGATGTCGCTGTTAAACATTTGGAATGCCTACGTTCAATCCCTATTTGTTAAACAACACATATTTATACATATCTAAACACATATATCGCAAAACTCATATTCTACACTCCTTTTGCACTCTTTAAACGATAGATTTTTTAAAGGAGATATGAGAAAGGCTTTTAACTATGCGTATGTTTTTAAGTTCACTTTTTATTACATAAAATTGCTCATTAAATTGATTCAAGTCTAAATATGGAGTTTTTATGTTTTCCTGTTAGTACGTGGACGCAGAAGCATTTAACTCCAAAACGCTGTCGAATATTTTAGTAATAGGAGATTACTATGACCAATCTAAACTTCTGATTTTGTAACGTAAAGTTACTTATGATGCGTCTTACATTAATATGAATAAATGTTTGAACGTAACATACATTTAATAATTTTTCATATGTAGTAGTTAATGCGGTCACGCTAACAGTAATAAAGAACAATAATGAAAAAAAAAATGCAGTTTTTGATAAAAGAAGAACTGACAATCTGTCAAATATATAATGTTTCTAATCTCGTAACACCCGAACAAATATAAATGAAAATTTCCCCCTGACCATTTATGATAAATATTATTGCAAATTCCCCACGGTTTCACATTTGTCGGTTTACTGAGTAAATAAAATACGGAGTGCTCCTGTTGCGATGCCCTTTATACAAACAAGATACAATAAAATAAACACTACTAAATTCATATTCTTGTTAGTAAGCTCATTTCAAACTACCATAACAGATAAAATTGGTTTTGGACGTTAGTGCAGAATGTATTAAAAGTTTTTTTCTTTTAATGTATCATTGTCATTCTATCTATGAAATTCTATCAAGTTCTATTTATTACGTTTGAGGGAAGTGGAAAAACCTTTACATTAGTGTTTTTTCTTGTAAGATTTCGTTTGGTTTTGGTGTTTTGCGCCCATTAAAAATGAGAGAAGGTGATAAATGTGTGCTAGACGTTTCTTAATGTTACACAGTCACGTAGTTTCTTATCTATATTTTAATTTAGCAACAATCACGTGATATACTAGTACTGCTAAGACCTCCGTGGACGAGTAGCGCAAACACGGGTTGTCATGTTGTCGCCAGTTCAGAGGTCCCGGGTTGGATACCCGGTATATATAGAAAGCACTTTTTCTGCATGTACTTGGATCTAGGTTATTGTGGTATCTTCGCAGCAGTTTGGTTTGTGATCAGAGCAATATATGTGATGTTGAACCGATTTTGATTGGGTTTCTAGTTATATTTTTATACTGTTGGGATTGTTATGAAAGTTTGTTTGAAAGTTATATTTTAACTTTCAATGTCGTGTGAAATGCATTAAATATTTTAGAGTGTTTGTATCCAGGTTACTTTCGATTTGGATATTATACGAGTGACCTGACTGAACCTACAACACCTATTATACAACCTTAAATTGTAAATAATATCTACATTTAGCACCAAAATTTATGAATCCGACATTAAACAAAAAAAAAAGTAATTTTGCGCATCACTAAATAGACGGAGCATTGTTTCATAAATAAATCGGCATAACGAAATGACGTATCGAATAAAATCTCGTAATTGGAAGCGAGCGTAATGTGTTCCCGCCTTATCTGCCCATCGCGTGAGCTCAGGGCTGGCAAAAACAGCGCTCGTGTGCGAGGATTAATAGCGGATCAACCAGGGTTCTGTGTGTTTAACACTCTAATACGACGCCTTGCGTCGTGGGAAATAGATGCTGCATACGTACTTTTGCGAGCTTAGATATTATTCTAATTAGTCCAACCCCAATTCCCCCGTTTCATTATATTACTCCCACATTTAATCGTGCAAACGCGGCTCCGAGCTAGCTTTATGTTCTTTAGTGTCAAAGAGACATACTCCTTTGTGGAGCAGTTTGCTAGACAGTTGTGCAGGCAGGCCGCTTCTAAATGGTCACAAAAGAGATGTCAACTTTTTTCTTATGTCCGCACATTGCGCTTTGTTGGGGCGTTGTTGTGTCTCCAAAGGTCCCGTGAAATGGAAGCATTTTGTTATTCTCGTATGTCTCACATCACGTGTGCTATGAATCAGGCCTCAGTTCATTCGTATTCCCCGCCGTATCTCAATTTCAACACGTTATTGCTTTTGCTCACTATTTGCGTATGGGTGCGTAGATAAAATGCGTTTGTGTGTCATACGCACGTCTATTGTTACGAGCGTAGGGTTTTTTGTGCATCATAATTTACCATTGCGGTTGAAACATAGACTTGCGGTGTGTCACTTGCAGTTGGAGAAGGACATAACCTTCAGTTCTCTATTCAGTATTTATGATAGAGTTTTATTTGACATGACTAGTTTATAGGCATTTATTGTAATGTATTATTGAGTTTCCAATCAACTTGTAACTACAAAAAAACGGTGTAAGACCATCTTTCTTCGCGTGGGTGTTGTAAAAGACGTTTACAATCAGAAATAAAGAAAGCATATTTCACATAATTCCACAACTACAATTAATATAGATATTCTGAATAATATACGTACTTATCTTAATCAACTCCCTGATATTAATTTTATACTCATACTTTAAATAAGCATGAGTCTTATTTATCCTTTATGAGATGGGTTGGACCTCTGGGGAATTCTATTACTCTAAAAGCTTCCGACCAGTCTATTCTATTGTTTATAATCCTTTTAAAAAAGTACGCTTGATAAGCGATTGCAATGTTTAGAGGGAAATTGTCATATTTTCAATTTATAACGCCACAAGATACCATTGTTGTTTTTGATTCCATAACACAAGTGTTTAAGCTACTTACTTTGGGATCACAGAAATGTATATAATGTTGTCCCTATCAATGTATGTATTTATTCATTTGAAAAATGTAGTCGGAGGACTACACAATGTCGTTCTTTCAACCGACATTTCAGCAGAGCTTGAGACAGCGTGATAGGTGGTGAGGCTCTCCCGATACATGGGTCCCTTTTGACCCACTTTCCACCGAAGACATTTTGGGACGAAGTGATAAGTTGCGGGCCTGTCGCTGTCTTTATATCCAAGCCAAAGACATAAATCGTTCATAAGGTTTTGATAAAATTCATTGGTAGAAGCCTACCATCTGTGGAATTCACTAGGGTCTTGACTCGAATTCCGATCAACCAACCTCGGCTATCGTGACTTTTTTTAATATATTCTGTGTTTATAATACTTTTAATAGCTGTCATTTTCAATTTTAGTTATTAGGTTATACCTGTCAATCTTGATTACGAACTTGGGTGAAATAATGATAATCATAATGTACTGGGTCAGACGTTGCGGTTAACCGCAACGTCTGACCCAGTACATTATGATTATCGGTACGGTACGGTAACGGTTACGGTACACCTAAGTGTTACCTAAGCCTCTTATAAGCTCCGGTGAAATGTGGATCAAAAGGACTTTATTGTCTGGAACTCTGACTACCTCAGTTTTAGAAACACGTGGTGCACGTGATAATCTGGCTAACATTCCTGAAAATAATTTCTTCATTAGCATATTTAATGTCAGCTTATTTGTGTCTATAATTTCCTTTCGTAATTATTAATAATTTCTTTTGTCAGTAATCCAATGTCCAATCTCAATGGCCAATCTCTTGTGCATCCAACATGGGTAATCAATTGGCAAATGCGCCTGAACTGTTGTTACTTGCCTCAGCCAAGTTTGCTATGTTCACCTACCAACACCTTACTGTTCTAGTCAATTTTATGAAGCGAGCTATAATTCCAAACTATACTGACGTTATAAATAACACGTGACCGAAAGGTTTATTTAACGCTTAATTAACCATTAATGTAATTTCCTCGAATACTTTTAATGATGTGTTAACGATACCTCGGCGTAAGGACCACCCCTTTCCCTTGGGTGTCGTAAAAAACGACTAAAATGGCCTTAAAAATGCAAATGGCTACCGATAGATTGCAGGACCATAATATACTTAATAACCATCTCGAGAAATAGCAGACCAAATTTAAGCTTGGTACTGCGATCGCCAATCCGCTTGCCAGGCTTGGCAATTATGGAATATCCTCCTTGCCAGAGGCCTATGTCTTACAGTGATGAGAGGCAGTAGTGTAACAATTTCTACTAATTATTATATTATTAGACTTATCAAAATTTGCTAATTTTTTTAAAGAGAAACTTGTTTAGAATCGTTGCGATCTCAAACCGGATGCAACGGAAAAAATTACAGGTAAGAGACACAAATACAAAAATGTGTAGGATGAAGCCGGCAAAGAATGAGACAGAAATATACTTACTATTTTATAAATAAACTTAGTACTTATCCTACACTTTTTATATATATTCATCTCATTCTTTTGTGGATTTACTGAAGTTTCACTTCTATCGTGTGTGAATCGCACACATATTTTTTTCGCGCATCGCACACATATTTATTACAGAATTTACAAAAATTACAATTATGAAACAAAGTTACACCTGATTTTTTAAGATTTCAACTCATTTTGGAAATCTTAAAAAATCAGGTTTATTGCGACTGATTAAATATTTTAAAAATAAAATCTAATCTTAAAGATTTTGGAAAATTAAATTAAATTAAATAGTTCAAAAGAAACTTAAAAAAAACGAAATTAATTTAATTAATAAAGTTTAAAAGTAAAATTTTAATTATGTCCCAAATAATCGCGAAGTTAATTAAAAATGTCTAGCAACTTTATTCTCTGTAGAATCGAAACGCGGGAAAGATTAAACAATTCCGACCTTAAAACCCATTTGTTGCGCGTAAGTAATGTATTTAACGATCCCTCCCTTTGAAATCGGCAAAGGCATTTATTCAAAGATATTGCGCGTAAATTTTCTCCCACTTTATTTGAACCGTCGCTAATTGAATTCTCGATACACTTATTAATTTTCGGTAATCTTCATTGACAAATAAACATCTAAAGTTCCTTGTGATTGGAGGTAGAATGCTGTTATATTTTTTATTTCATGTGTATTATTTGTAATGTATATTATTTTAAAAGAAAGCAGTACATTTGACGAATAAACAGTCTCTTAAATTTTATGTAACTTTTGAAATTATGACAAATAAATTTATAGATAAATATAATAATTATTATAAGTTAAGTTAAATTCCATTATATTTTCCTATTAAAAGTTTGCCAGTAACAGGCCTGCTGGAAGAAGCTGTGCCTTTGTACTCATATTTGTTTTTTTTTGTTGTTTCTCTGTTTATTATATTGTGTGTGTACATGAATAGTAAAATAAATAAATAAATAATACACACGTTGCCCCGATCCCGAACTAAGTAGAAAAAGCACTTGTGTTTTGGAATCGGAACCAGGAAAGTGTAGAAAAAGTAGTTTTCTACTTTAAACCGTCCGAGATAGACCTCAGAGATAGACTCCATGAAAACCTATGTATACGCCAATCACCTACGCAGGTCGTCAATGATTTTAATAATCTTGATGTTGTAGTCAACTTTTTGAAATGGGTTTGAGATATTTTTAAAGCTATAAATTTTAAACTTATTCCAGCAAATCCACAACAAAGGAAGTAATGTTGTAAATCTGTTATACAGCTCGGGAAAAAATATTTTACGTTGTAGGTTTGCAATTAAAAGAAAAGTAATCAAAATTATCTTGCCTTATTATACCTCTGAATTATAGGGCCATAATTATATAAGGAACGTCTCTTCCATTTTTGTTGTCTCCTAATTTGGAACACAAAATGATATATCACTAACGAACCATATCATTTTGGAAGGGAATCATTTAGCGTTCGGAATGTGAGCATAAAGAATATGTTCTCGTTTTGCATACATTGTCATAAATATATTTACCGTCCGATTACAGTAGCGAGGGAGCGTCATTTGCAGTCGTACGGCGTACGATTCGACGGTGCGGCTGTGTAATTTCGTTATATATACATTGTATAGACGTGTTCGTATCGGTGGTTATGTCACCGGAAATCACTGACTTGTAGGAATTCAAAGTCGGTGGTGTATGATTTTGAGTACGTGGGTTAGTAACTATTAGCTTGGTAGGACTGAATATGTAATGTTGTCTTGACATTTTTGTAAATAACTTCTTAACTTAGTAGTGCCAAGTGGCAGCTTTTTTGCGACATGAATGGGTCAAATCCACTAGGGCAGTACCACGGTTTCGTCTGATATCGAAGTAGAGGAATCATAAGCATCATGAAGTAACCGAAGGCTCACACCCCACTACCCCTGCTCGCGTCCCAACAACACGTCTAAGGCTCTACCGTGCCATTGCCATCTAAGAATTAACTACAGTAAAGAATGTAAAGCCACCATTTATAGGAGCCAATATTAATATGCTGATTTTTCCAAGATGTAAACCTACATATTGTCTGAATATTCTCGCGTTGGTGACAGGATGCCTATTAATTTTTATTCTATATACTTTTTCTACCCGTGATAATATTCCGGTAAAATACAATATAAATAAAAATATGAACACTATTTTTGCATTTGTCGATTCGTTAAGCATTTGCGTCATGATCACTATCGATAAACGTTTATGATAATATTCTAATAAACACCAACAGTTGCCGCACTCAAAGTCTACATATGCACGTATAGGAATGTCGTAATTTGTACGTATAATAGCAATCCCTCGGCGTCCTGAAGGCCCGCCCAGACATTACCGAAACCGTTATGTAGATTAAGTGCTCTCTGTACGACATCGACTTAAAACCAGCCAGGGCTGAGCCTTAATTTGTTTTAAGGGTCCCTTACAGGGATAACGACAGTTCAACAGAAAAATCTACATTCAAGTCAGAATCTGCTACATTTTAAGCTTCTTATGGGAATAAAAAAGTCGTTTATTATCAATGTTACCCGCATTTTCTTTTTTAAACGATTCAATATATATAGTATTACAAGCCTACCAACGTTATATGTTTGAATATCAAAAAGATAATAGTATATAAAAGTATGTCTTGGGTATTGTCTACGTATATATAAAGTATCCCGTCCGATTTCGGTCACAGCTACTTGGACTATTGCGAGCGTCTATCGTGTGCTCGCAGGTGACTGACGTAACCGATTTTTACGCTGACCGTGCGAGCACATTGGGTGCAAGTCAGCATAATTAACAACCCCTCCGACATAATTGTTTAAAGGCGCGACGGGATAACCATTTCGATAAGAACCAGAGCAAAATTCAGCGAACCGGTTACGGGCAGAAACGTCTAACGTGCAAGATGCCTGATACTGGAAACCCTTTTGGCAAACAAGAAGTGAATGTACTGCAATGAAGTTGCTGCCCTTTATGTATGTCTACAATTTTAAATCATAATTCAAATCATATGGTTCGAATAAGGTATGGTTACATCATTGCGTATTGAATCTTTATAATATTAATAATCTTATAAGTATTATAATATCAGAAAATATAAGTAAATCTATAAAACAATAAATAAATAAAAATTAAGAAATATATTCACGCAATTCTCAATACAGGGGTAGACAGAGGCCTGTCCTTTCGACCCACCCACCTTCCACCGAAGATATATTCGGGACAACGTGACAGGTGGGGAGCCCGACGCCGTCTTTATGTCTAAGCCAACGATATAATTCGTACATAAGTTTTTAAAAAACCCATTGTTAAACCTGCCACCTGGGGATCGAACTCGGGACTCTTTGACTCGTAATTCCGACCACCCAACCACTCGGCTATCGTAACTTTTTAAATACATAAAACAATAATTATAAATGGTTTCGACACATCTGTTTAATAAACCATCGTGCAACGATAAGAATAGTGTCTTAAAGTATCTCAAAAAAATATACGTTCCAAACAAGCCACAAAGATAGTCAGGGTGTGATAAAAAGTGAGATTTACCGCGGCAACAGCGCACGCAAACGTATCTGTGAAGCTCGCTAAATAGGACTTTATTTATTTTCGTATTCATCGGGATATGTACATACAAATAGTTCGCTGATACGTAGCAGCATTGGTCTGTTTCTTAAATTATGTGTTCTGTGTTACATGTATATTAAAGCATATCATCTATACGATAGCCATAGTCGCGATAGCCGAGTAATTGGGTGATCGGTATTTGAGTCAAGAGACCCGAGTTCGATCCCAACGGGTTTTTTGTACTTATGTATGATTTATATCGTTGGCTTGAACATGAAGACCTCTGTCTATTCGTGTATTGGGAACGGTGTGAAAATACTTTTTTATTTATTCATACGTGAAAGGGATGTGGGTATATTACGGTGCAATATTTGTTGCAATTTGTTGCAATATTTGATGTTACGGACTGCGGTCTGAATTCAACTCGAACTCTTTGATAAAAGGTACTCTTTTATCTCGGAAAAAATTTTTCTGAATAAAGGGCTTTGATAGGTTCTACTAGTATATAAAAGGAGCAAAGTAGCTCGTAAAAGGCCGCTGCATGGCAAAGTTCCTTTCCGTATGGAGGATTTGTCATGATCGCAACGCTAGGCGAGTGCCATACTTGTCACTTCACACTTTAGTTGCTTCCCGTCATCGGACTGATTAAATTTCATACTCAAATTGCGGGATAAATCCAAAAATAGCAGTATTTTTGGTGATAGTCGTCTCGCAATTTGTGTCGAGCTATTCTCATATTCATTGATTTCCCTTTGTGTTTAATATCCGATACCTCGCGACACATAATATTTATGTATATAAATTTAACAGTCATTAAATTGAGTAGAACATTTTTATTATCTTCACGCAGTTTTCTGTACTGGGTTAGTCATGGGCCCACAGATCTTTTTGTTTTATTGACCTATATTTCACAGAAGCTTATTCGGAATAACGTGACTAGTGATGAGCTTGTTACGGTTTTATTGTCAAAGCTCATAATAAAAATGTACATATGTTTCGAAAATAAATTTCGCGTGTACCTTCCACCTAAGAATCGAACAGGAGTCTCTTGAATCTAATTTAGAATTTCAACCACTCAACTTCTCGACCATCGTTGCTAATTAAAGCGATATAATTTATTGTAATCGCGTTTATTTTGGTCTTGTAGTCTAATAATTTGTTTATTACATTTAAATTTATACATGTATGTGTCCGGATTGATCCCTCATTAATCAATCAGCGCTGTGTCCAGCTGTGACAGTCTCATCAAAGCTTCACTGAGGAAAATCGTCAAATATTAAACATGAATAAATCAATTCCAGTAAATTTTGACATTTGCTGCATACGTGGGCAAGCTGTATTTATATTTGGTTAATTAGTGTACAATATATCTATTATGACCATGTAATTAATGTTTGTTATTGGGGTTTTTCAGTTGCAAGTACATATACAGTACTTGTTACTATTAGTCACGATAGCCGAGTTGTTGGGTGATCAGAATTCGAGGCAAGAGACCCGAGTTCGATCCCCAAGGCACGTACCAATGGGTTTGTTTCAAAAAGTTATGTACCATGCTATGCCCCTGGTATTGCGGATGTTCATGGGCGGCGGTAATCATTTACCAACACGTGAGCCACCTGCTCCTTTGCCTCCCTGCACTATAAAAAAACCGTATATATCGTTGGCTTGGACATAAACACGGCGATGGGCTCTCCACCTGTCACGTTGTCCCAGAAAGTGTCTTCGCTAGGTGTGTCGAAATGACTTAATTGTCTAAAACTCTGTCTACCCCAGTATTAGGAATGGCGTGAAGTTATTATTTTATTATATATAGAAATTGTTATATGCATACAATATTGTTTCATTTGGATTTGAATACCTCCATTTTCACTCTTATGAATGAAGCCCCCTAACAGGGCTTAAATTTTTCATTTACAATTTTTCATTTATAACCTACTTGTTTTCTTTATTTGAAATATTTTTTCTTAACTTATGGTTTCACCGTTTAGCCATTTTAGTTCTTATGTTAAACCATTTACGATATGTTATGCAGTGTAACTTTCTTAAGAAAATTAATAAAGCCTAATTTAAAATGCTATATATTTCAAGAACAATCTCATGTTCATAACGCTTGTCTACGCCCACAAAGTTTCAGAGCATTCTTAATTGGCCTAGCTTTGACGATAAAATATAGTTATTTTTTTAAATATTGTACATACTATATACGTAATCAAAAGATATGTAGTATATACTACACTAGATTTCTTTTGATTACGGAAACTGCTTCAGTAATTTATTTTGTTGCATTCCTTTTTTTACGCGTATTGTAAATTTCATACACACCAACATACGATATATTTTTGGCATTCAGTTTCCTTTTTATTTACCTGGATCTTTCAAACACTTATATAATAAATCATATACATAATACATAAATATAACTCATAACAAGGCATAAAGCTCTTACCATACGCCAGGCAAGGATCCGCTTGTCAGCAGTGGTGAATCATCTTTATGTGACATGTTCCTTGATGAAGGTCTCTGTCCATCAACAAGCTGTAAACGTGTGTACTATACGCTCCTATCTAATCCTTACGAGACCGACGTGAAAGCGGTAGATTCCAAATGCACTATCGCAGTGAGGTGAATGCGCCTATATGTCTTTGCATTGGGCTGGCGAATTCCTAGAAATCCATCACTCAAGTGGATTTGGAGGGCGAGTTATTATTTCGATTTATTTCACGAGGAGAGAAAAGGACAGATGATTTCCTCTCCATTAGGAATAAAACCCAAGGGCACCGGCTTATTTTACCATGTATATAAAACCTTTTACTTCCACCATTTAAAATCCTTGCAGAGACTGCCATAAAGTCCACCTCCTTGTCTAATAATTTGTGAAAGAGACTAATAATATAATAAAATATATCATCACGCCATTGCCAATAATTCGATCACCCAACCACTCGGATATCTTGACTTTTTTAAAAAGAAATAGAGAAAAGAAAATAGAGACTATATAAAAAAAATATTAATAAGAGCTGTTTAAAAGATATAGATAATTTTTACAGGTATGCTTAGTACTCGTAACAAACATTACCACAAGCAAACAATTCTTATGGCAGCCTTAATAGATTTACCTACTTATTACAGTCTGCCTGTTCATTGAGAGCTCATTGCCCGAGTCCGTACAGCAGTAAATTACGATGTATTGTATTCGACTGGACCGCTATAAAGGGTAACATTGTATACCAAAGGTACTCTTGAAACAGCTTCATGGAAAATGTTGCTTTTGTTTATTTTTTGTAGTACTCATTGTCTTCGTAAAATTCTGAATTAAATAATATTGTCTCATATTATGAAGTACCATCTTGTAGCTTTGTATACAAAATGTACTCTTTCATTGTGATGTTTTCTTCTATTAATAAATTATGTGAAATAAAAAATTACAAAAAAATCAACATCAGCTACTACATTTTGAATGTAAATGTGTCCCGTTTCATATTACATTTCTTGATTTTCATATTATTCCTTATCTTCTTTATTATCTGATCCTATAATGTGATTGTAAAATTTGAGTAATATTCCCGAGAATTGCTGGCTTGCCCAAAGGCTGGCGCATCAGTCAACAGATAAATAAGACAACGTATTAGTGTGATACAACAAGGTGGCAACACCAACCGGCTGGGTATCTGAAGAAGAAAGAATAATACTTCTTCAAATCAACTTCCACGCAGTCTACAAAGTGAATTGTTATGGTATGTAATATATAATGGAGTTATAGAAGAACATACGAAATATAGTAAAAATTTGCCTAATTGTTTCAGTTGCTTTCGAGTGTTTTGAATGGATAAATAGATGCAAAACGTAGTTTGATCCGTATGTATCACGGACGTATTATAATAACACCGTGATTTAATGAGAAATGGTCATTCCAAGTATCGTATCAGCATACCAAGTGCGGTCGTAGAAGCGATCTAATTATTCATTTGTAACATGATCCTACCCCACTCAGGTTGGGTATAAACATATTAACTGTATTAGCTAAACGAAATTATTGAACCGGTAGTGAGACTGGTTAATAATTATTCAGTGCCGTTTGGTTTTGGTGTAATAAAACTGCCACTTTTTGTCCCATGTATTTTTGAAAGAATAAAGGTTAATTACAGAACTCAGTTCTCTCCTGTAAAGACGATTTGCCATAATTGTGACGCTTGGCAAGCGAATTAGTGATCGAAATACCAAGCCCTTTCGCACTATAGACTCTGCTGACCGTTACCGGCCTGCTTAGTCATTTGGTATTTTTTTCCTCATTAGTTTTTGAAGAAACCAACGGGAAAATGGTAAGTGGCATATTCGTTTGCCCTTACCACACAGCCAACTTAGCGTATTAAACAATGATATTTTTCTGCCCGGTGTTCGTCAAAATTGGTGATATAACTACATAGGATGCATTACGTACATTTTTAATCATGTTTTATATTTATTATTCTTCATTTTTATTTATATTATATTAATATTCAACCTGGTACGTTTCCTGAAACAGATGATTCATCTGTTTCCTGAAACAGATGAATGTACTTCAAAGCTCCTTAATAAAGTTCAAATGCTTTAGAAATGAACTAAGCCATTAACACGACATAAAATAGATATTTTCAGGTCGTTTGTTACGAAAAACAGGTAAGTGTTTTCACAAAAATGTTATAGATAGGTCTACAAGCAGTGAAGTTATTTATGAGGCCAACAGCGATTTCTACTTACGACTTTTATGTTTTTTTATTAATTTTCCAAAAAGGCTCTCGAACCTGGCATTGTCACAGTCACGCCGGATCGTGTATGTAAGTGTCTCAAGTTGATTGATGGCTGTGTGACGTGTGGTCCGTCTGTCCGTAGCTTTAAGTGTTTTGTCCAAGTCATAGCATGAACGATTCATAGATGGTTTTTATTTCTAATGATAGTAGCGACTCGCCACATTTAAAATCTTCACGCATTTCCCAATACAGGGGTAGATAGAGATCTAGTTTAGACAATTGAGTCCCTTCGACCCACCTTCCACTGAAGATATTTTCGGGACAACGTGACCGGTGGTGACCCCGTCGCCGTCTTTATGTCCAAGCCAACTATATAATTCGTACATAAGTTTTTGGAAAAACCCTTTAGTACGAGTATACCACCTGGGGATCGAACTCAGGTCTCTCGGCTCGAAATTCCGACCACCCAACCACTCGGCTATTGTGACTTTCTCGGGTCGCCACACTTTATTTTATTATTTTATATAGGAATTAGTCCTATAATTCTATGTATGCATGCATGTATAACTTACAATTGATGTTCATAGAAAGAACTAGTCATGCTGTAACTATTTACCATCTCCGGTAGACTTCGTCTCTGCTAAGGAGTCGGATGGGTCGATACCATTACCCATTTTTGCTGCCAAAAAGCAGTGTAACCACTTATGTTCCGATTACAAAGGTACAGAGGGCTCTCTTGCAATGATAAAGCATCTGTAGATGTCTTTGGGGTACAGTTATCTCTTATCTTCCGTAAGCTGGTTCCTATTATACTTAATTGAAAAAAAAAATAGACGGAGTAAGCTTGTTTGTGTCTTTAATTAAAATGTATAAAATATAAACACAACTTATAATAAAAACCAAAAAAAGAATATAATCTAAAAATATGTCATTTTGTTAATTGAAAACTTTAACCTGTAGAAACTCGCTATCACCTATGTTTTATACTAGAACCACCGTTGGGCGTGAAATGTAATGGCGTGGCGCGATATGAAATTCTTTTAGATTTTTGTTGCGACACTATTATTGTAAAAGTTCTTTAATAATCCTAACTTAACTTTTACAATAAAAAATGATAAAACCTTTTCGTTGATCTTTCCATACCTGTGGTCTTGATGTTTGTCTGAAGTTTAAAGTAAATAACATAATATTGAAACTAATGATTTGATTTACACGACCCCCTAATTTTAACCAAACTTATTTCTGGATGTCTTTCTAGATATCTGGAATTAAGATACTTCAGTTCGTGACGTATCTTTATTCCAGATATATTTTGATTGGTCGCGTGTCTCTTCTCCACGTTTCCACCGGAAATCGATTTTTCGATCCGAGGTTTTCAAGTTCAAGTTTTCTAATATTCAAGGCCTTCACTATGTTTCAAGGTTCACTACTAGCACATTTAGAAAATGGATTATTAATTCTAGCGCCGCTACTGATATAAAGTAAAGATGTACCTTCTATGTCTATTCCTGTTTCTTATAAAGTAAAGATTGTCAGCCATTATGATTATAGTAAAATAAGTAAATAAATAAATATCTTCACGCAATTCCCAATACAGTGGTAGACAGAGGTCTAGTCTAGACAATTAAGTCTCTTTGACTCACTTTCAACCGAAGATATTTTCGGGGACAACGTGACAGGTGGTGAGCCTGTCGCCATCCATAAATTTTTGAAAACCCCATTGATACGAGCCTGTCACCAGGGGATCGAACTCGAGTTTCTTGACTCGAAATTCCGACCACCCAACCACTCGGCTATCGGCTATCGTAAAATAAGTACTTTGCATATTATTTAGTATTTGTTTTAATGAATAAATTATGTGCTCGTCAGCGTGTTATTAGGCAAGCGTGCCCTAACTAGGAAAGTTTTACGAATTTGTTTCCCCCTACAGGGATTTGTTTGTATCCGCAGGCTCGCGATCTCTCCGGCTACGGATTGAAATTGTTTATGAATAATTAATGCGTACTTGGCCTAGATACTTTTACAATTCGCACGCGTAACGTGTTGAAATTTCATGAGTACAGTATCGTTTGATAAGTGATTTTATGATATATTTTAGATTGAGCATAATGTTATATTATTCAGAATTAAAGTACAGATATTTGCCTTAAGGTCTCCCGATCACTCTCTCGCTGCTGTCTTCTCGCGGGCGGAGTAAAAGGCGACTAAGAAAAAAGCCTTTAGTTCGTTCAGCAGAACGTTGACGAGCTGCAGTGTCTGGTACTGCGGTCGCTCATCCGCTTGCCAAGCGTAGCTATTTTTTAAAACCCTCCTTTACGGAAGTGGTCTATGTCCTACAATGGACTTTAATAGGTCATAATCATGAAGTGTAGATATTTAAAATTCTAGCTGAAGAGGGTGTGACTCGAATAAGCAAAGAAAATCGATTACAAAAATTAGTAAATAGAACCTCTAAGAACGATCGAAACTTCTAATGAATACTAAGTGATTAATATAAATTTTTTTGTAGTAATTAACTTTTGTAGCAATTTGTCAAAAGATACAATTTTTGTGAATAATGTTTAGAAGTAATATATTCGAGTCACGATAGCCGAGTTGTTGGGTGGTCGGAATTTCGAGTCGAGAGTTTTTCAAAATAACTTATGTACGAATTTCATCGTTGGCTTGGATATAAAGACGGCGACAGGTTCACCACCTGTCACGTTGTCCCGAAAATATCTTCGGTGGAAGGTGGGTCAAAGGGACTTAATTGTCGAGACTTGACCTCTGTCTACCCCTGTATTGGGAATTGCGTGAAGATATGTTTTTATGTTTTATGTAAGTAATATATTATGACACCTACAATATAACAACACTCTCAACTTGATAACTTTTATTATTTAGATAGCCATGGTAACTGTTGTTATTATAATAATGTACCTATATTAAACATTTGACGACCTCCGTGGACGAGTGGCGTAAACACCGGTTTTCAAAATGTCGCCATCTCGAGGTCCCGGGTTCGATTCCCGGTCGGGTCAATGCAGTAATACCAATTTTTCTACATTTTCTCGGGTCTGGGTGTTTGTGGTGCCTTCGTTGTTTCCAATTCTCATACCACAAGTGCTTTAGCATCTTACATTAGGACCGGAGCTATGTATGTGATGTTGTCCCTATCTATCACGTATTATTTATTTATTATATAAATATAAATAGATGCCTACAACTCACCACCTGTTACGTTGTCCCGAAAATATCTTCGGTTGAAGGTGGGTCAAAGGGACTTAATTGTTTAGACTAGACCTCTGTCTACCCTTGTATTGGGAATTGCGTGAAGATATTATATTTAGATGCCTACAAAATAATGTTTATGAATTTGTGGTTAACTTTAATAGCGTTTAAGCGGGTGACCGGGTTTAGCTAGTATTTAAATAAATCTGAGAAATAAATATTAAAATGATGCACTGATTGGATTTATTATACCTATATTATTAATTTATATGGATTTGCTACATTGTATAAATTTATTATTCTACGAGTATATTATTATTTATATGTGCTATATTATTTATTCAGGTTGTGCTTAAATTTTTTTTATCTTAAGCTGCACTTAAACTTAATAACAGCACTCCCAACTTCCCACACTTTCTTCGCAATACGCCTTGCCTGTATTTTTAATATATTTATAATTCTTGGAATACTAGCTGCCAAAAACTAAAATTATTATTTTATGTGGTCAGTGAACGTTGTTGGTTTAGCTTTGAGATTAAAGTGCTTTCGGGTTCAAAACTTTTCACTTTGGCTTCTGAAATATAATGTGTTTCAGCTAAGATTTGCAATTATTTACTCCAGCGTTTTATCACACTAATATAAAAGTTTCTGAGAGTGTTTGTTTGTTTATTGTTCATTTTGAAACAGTTCGATGATTTTGGGTGAAATTAAAAACTCTTCACCGAATTATTACCAACGCTCATGTGCATATGTACAAACTGAGCTTTAAAAGTGTTGCCGACATACTAAAAAAGTTGTAACCGTATAAATTGAATTGGGTCAGGAAATTAAGGGACAGGAATTTGAGCCTCCGGTTACGTCTCAGGGCTAGATGTAGGTGTAAAACAGAGGCACAAGGTGCCTCTGTTTCCCACCGGTATTCTGCTTCTAACTATACATCCACTCTCCGCTCTCTCTTTTCCCTCCGTCACTTTGCTGCCCTTTTTCCAATTCCTTTATTTAAGATGCTGACAATGCACTTTTTTCTGCGGTTATTTTGGCGTCTGTAATCACTAACCATCGAATAAACTACAAGTCTTGTTTGGTATTGCCACCTCCAATGCATTTATTGATCCCCAAAATTCGAAACGAATTCCCCTTTTACACACACGCGCAAGCGTTCTTCTAGTAAGTCATCTTTGAATGTAGTCATTTGTACCATAAAAAGTCACGATAGCCGAGTGGTTCGGCGGCCTGAATTTTTAGTCAAGAGACCCGAGTTCGATCCTCGGGTTGCGGGCTCGTACCAATGGGTTTTTTAAAATCTTATGTATGAATTATATCAATGGCTTGGACATAAAGACGGCGACGGGCTCACCACCAGTCACGTTGTCCCCGAAAATATCTTCGGTGGAAAGTGGGTCAAAGGGACTTAATTGTCTAGACTAGACCTCTGTCTACCGCTGTATAGGGAATTGCGTGAAGATATTTATTTATTTACTTATTTCACTATAATCATAATGGCTGACAATCTTTACTTTATAAGAAACAGTAATAGACATAGAAGGTACATCTTTACTTTATTTTAGTAGCGGCGTTAGAATTAATAATCCATTTTCTAAATTTGCGAGTGAACCTTGAAACATGTTGTCCCCGAAAATATCTTCGGTGGAAGGTGGGTCAAAGAGACTTAACTGTCAAGACGAGACCTCTGTCTACCCCCGTATTAGGAATTGCGTGAAGATATCTATAATTTTATTTTTTTGTACACCCAAAAATAATACATTTTAGTTCATAATTCATTGATTAAAATTTTTATATATTTTTTCTCTTTCAGGTAAGATGCGGAGGATCTAGGCGTCTGCTTTCGCCTTGTTAACAAAAACATCAAGTAAATTAAATAATATTATATTGTAATATAATTTTTAGCTTTTTAATAACTTCGTTTGTTATTATTAAATGGCAAATTTAATAAATCAACTGGCACGGGCTGGATGATGATTCAGTATATTTTTTAAATTAACAAGTTCAAAGCTGTAAATTTATATGATAAGTTATACCCAGTATTTAATAACAAAATCCTGAGTATGGCTGGCAGGCTCTATATTTTTTCACCATTTGGCCTTCACTCATTCGTTCAACGTGCCCAAACCGTCGAAGCACGTCGTTTTCCATTCCGAACATGTTATGTCAGTCGCAACAGTCGTAATGCATTCCCGTTAATGTTCGTTCAAGTTAAAGATAACGCTATAAAGCTGCGATAATATATTATGAACTACTTTTACTTTATCGAATATAATTTTTTTCAACGCTACAAAGTTATCTTTTCAAGTCATAAAAACCTTGTGACAGTGTGCTTCATTAAAATAATGATTTGTAAAACTGTAAATGACATGCGGAATATTTACATAATGTCGGGAAGTGGAGAGTGCTAGTATACATGCAGTTGTGGCCTTATTTTTAGCACGGAAAGGGCCCCTCGGAGACCGTTACCTGTTGTCGGTCCATGTATTTACATATTAAATTCAACTTTTTTCACTTTTATAAAAAATCTGTATAGCGTTATCCACTTATTGTTAGCGTATAACATAAAACTGCGGGACATATTTTTTCATAATGGAGGATTTTTGTATTGCGGCAAGTGGCTATATGAATGACCGCTGTAACAGACTCGCCTTCAGTTCTTCTTTCGCAGTTATTTTTTTTTTGTTAATTTTATCTTTATATTCATGGAGATGTTTCAGTGTCTTATTAATCTCACAGACAGAAATATGGTGATGTGTTCCTAGGTTCGTAAATAGTGGTTCCGGGATCAGACTAACATATCTGATGTACTATGTATCAGTAAAGACACTTTATTGTGGGCTACTTGATGTAGATAGAGCTTGATAAATTGAGCTACAACATAGAAGAAAGCAAGAATAGTTTACGACCGCAGAGGTTAACCAACTCTAAAACGGATTTCTTTAAAAAATAATCACTAAATTGAAATATAAACTACAAACTGGACTGGTTGTTTTTAAAAAAGCAAAACACGACAATAAATATTTTATAAATATAAATGTGACGTTTTTCACATAAAAAAATCAATTAGTGAAGTGCTACACTCCCGATGTTTATCGTCGCATAAAACATCTAATCTACAATGCGCCGTAAATTTCGTTTTTCGAAAAGCTATTTAATTCTAAAACCCATAACGGAGGCAGCTATAACCCCGGCTTAATGTCATTGAAATATTAATATTAATGCTCCGTATGCATGCATGCTGCACATAATGCAATAAAGCATTATAATGAACTAAATTTTAATTTAATCCAGTACGGTTATTAAACAATGAGTCACTATTCATTATCTGTGAACTCTTAGGGTGCTGGTGACCTTTTAACTCACTAGTAATAAATTTATGAATCCTATGGGGTTCGTTTTTATAGCAATATGTAATGAAAAAAATCCTTATTGTAATGTTAGTCCATTTTAACAGTGGTATAGCCACGCATCAGCTTTTGCTGTTGCATGAATGAGCCGGCTCGACCGGGGAAGTACCACGGCCTCACAGAATACCGGCGTGAAGTAGAAGTCTAACAAACTTCTGCGTTTCGTCTGGTGAGTGCAGGTAACCGGAGCCCACAGCCAATTCTGGGGGGGGGGGGGGCACTCTGAGGCCGGCAACGCATCTGCTATGCCTCTGGAATTGCGGGTGTTCATGGGCGGTGGAAATCACTTACCATCGCGTGAGCCACCTGCTCGTTTGCCTCCTTTTTCTATAAAAAAAATGGTAAACTTTTTAAGCCACTTATAATTTCAAGCAAAACTAAATTAGTTATATTTACTTGCCTGTCTGTAAAATTTCACTGTTAAATATCGAACGAACGTAAGGAGAATTAGCCAAAATCGTAAGGTCCGTTCGGACCAAAGACGCTGCTGCTCATCATCGGTCCGTCTAATTTTTGTCCGGTATTTTCGCAGTGGTTATGCTGTTACCATTGGATAAAGTAGAATAAAGTAGAAGGTCCCTTTTTCCTTTTGTCGCCTCTTACGACATTCACGGCTAGAAATGGGTCCGTGCTACGTTACAACGCGGCTGTTTTATTATAATTTGTCCATATGATCCACGATAAAGTTACTTATTACGGCCGACATAAAGTTGCAAGATGCCGAAAGTTTAAGGTGGACAATCTATCAGAGATCCTTGTGTAACATAAGAAAAAGATTTACAAATTTGAGTGTAGAGAAATGATCATACATAAAACAATATTGAAATACCAATTTACACAATCTTAAAAGAATATTCACACTGATAAATATTTATTGAATATGCGAGACCAATTGAAAGATGGGAAGCTTTTAGTCAGTTGCATAACATTCACGAATCGATTACGCATTACAAACTGTTAGATTTATGGCATGTCTATATTCTTGAAGGAGTGCATATGTAAATTAATTTTAATTGCCTCTTTCCGTTGACCTAAAAAGTTCAAGTGGGCACCGTGTCCAAAAGTGTTCTTGGGAATGCCACTTGAAGATATTTTTAACTTTCCCTTACATTAGTTAGTACTATTCCATAGCTGCTATACACATTAACAAGAATGTATGTATGTTTATATCTGGATATCTTTTGGTTTTCGCAACTCAGTGTTTAGCTAAAAATTTGTCCGTTCCGTTTGGAATTTAATGCATTTCACCCTTCAAAAAAATAAACAGAATTCAGAAAAAATTCAGAAAAATATCATGTCTATATGAGAGAGATTTCGCTGATAAATGTTTGATATCTGTTTATCTCTTTTTAGTATTTTATTGAGTTTCATTACATAACCTCTTTGAAGTTTTCATTTGGAAACTGTAGTTACTGGTAAACTATAATGTCACCTGGAGGATATTTACTGCAGGAATTATTTTAAAATCATATTGACTTTAGTGTTACAATTATTAGTAAGAAGAATTGTACAGGAAAAAATAATAGCGACACAAATATTTACTGAAAAAGTCGTTTATTACGTTGTAAGACTGAGACAGTTTCTAATTTTAATTCTGCGTATTCACGTAAACAATAGTTTAAGTAAGTTATAAGTAAAGTACAAAAAATAATCCATTTAAGATTTTAAATAAAACGGTTTTCGGATTATATCCGTGGTCACCGGGGGACTCAGCATTGAGTCGGATGCTGTAAAGCATCCGAAACGTCGGGAAATAAAAATAGTTTGTAAAAACTAATTAAAAAACGCGAAAAAATCCGAATATCGTTTTATTTAAAATGTGTAGTATTCACGTAAACACAACAAATCATTACATTTAATATTTACTAAGTGCGAAACAAAACGTAAATCTTTACCCCAACATACCGTCAAGGCATTATACACACACACATGCATAGTCAAATTTTATCCCGAAACCCGGTTATCCAGCAGACGGAAAACTAATCAAGTCCCGTCACAAGTTTTGAAAAGCCGCCGGTTAGGTGCTTGTCGGCTGAACCTTTTACATACATACGTAAACAGGCGACGGGCCCACTATGCAAAATGTTTCATTAACTCGCACCGTATACGCTCGCCGCGAAATATTTACGCGCGTATATTTTCCTCTTGGGCGTACTGATCGCCACTTTACGGAACAAAGTTGCGCTGTAGTGGAAATCTTGAGGCGTATGGCCCTTGAGGTCGTTATAGCACTTACACTAATAGTGCCTTCTGCTGAGCTTTTTCGTAAACTCCTTCACCATATGGGGTATAAACTTGTTATGGGGTGTAAAGAACCATTGCAATACAATTAAAGGTGGTTTCTAAAGCAATTGTTGTATTCAAGCCTGACAACTATTTTACTTAGGACTGTTATTTCCAGCTTATTTTACATTAGCTTTTTAATAAAATTATTCATAATATAGTAAATTATTCCTAACATATATAAAATTATTAATCTCTATTAGCTTTTTAATAAATAAAGACGTTATTAATATACGCGATATCCAAGCTTAACAAGGTTACGACGGTATTCCTAATACTGGGGGTGGTCAGAAGTTTAGACAGTTTAGTCCTTTCAACTCAAATTTAATCTTAGCTTATTTTAGGACAACGTGACTGTCCGAGCGCGTCTATACAGAAATTTCTAAAAATTCCATTGGTATCAACCCTTCCTTTAGGATTCAAAATCGAGTCTTTCGATTAAATTTCTTATAACACAACCAGCTGGCAATCATATATACGATATGTCTTTTTATAGGAAATATTAGGAATTATTAGAAATATCATTGTCATCTAAAACCGCCTACATGTAATAATTGATCTGCTGATCTCAGTTGGCGCCGAGCGCACATCTTAGGGCCTTATGATGCCAGATTCTTCAAGTACTCATTTGAATTTATTTACATTGGCAGCTCAAATGTAGAAACAGAACATTTTCGAATAAATATCTTATAACTTTTAATTTTGAATCGATATTTCTAGTGGTGCAATTAATGCACAATTACAAACACTTCGACTGCATGAAACCATTACTAGTAACATAATCAATTAAGGCGCACTACATTATGTAATGCATAAAACAACAAATTTGTCTGTATTGCAATATAGTTAAGTGCATCATTTGCCGTAGTGCACGCTTGACATCGCATACGTCATTTAACGTCCTTCAAACATGATTAATGTACTTCACGAAAACTTTATTTTGTTTACACTAAAGTAATACTAACGATATTGTAAATTTGCCATTGTGCAAATCATCCATCATTTGCCGAAAGTGTCCGTGCAACAATGAAACTATTTACGAAACGTTAAGTATTGCTCTAATTAATTACGGCTGGCTGTCTAAACAAATTAAGCCCGGGAACGGACGTGTTCGCGTGACGTGTGAAATGACGAGTGCTATTTTTCGAGTTTTGGTTTATAAGTATCGTGGGAGCATTTGCATGCCGTGCGGAAATATAAAGCTGAATATTAAAGTGTTTGTGTTGCTCTGCGGACATTTTTATATTTGTCTTTAGATATGTCAAATTCCACTATTTCCATTTAGGTGTGAAATATTAATAGTTCTTCTATCTGCGTTTGTTTTCGTTTAATAATTAAATATTATAATATTATAATAATTAAATATATTAATGAAGTTTGAAAAAGTTTGACAACTATTTGTTTAACAAAAATTACACGGCAGACTACCTAAGAATTATTGAAAAAAAAGGTTGGATTTCGACTTTTAACGAAATTTTACATTATTGAACCTCATTTGATTTTGCAAAAGAAAACATTATCAATGTCATACGTTTAGCCTCGAAATGAACAAAAATAATTTAATTTAAACTACTCAATTCTAGAGAGTACTCTCTACTCAAGACTAGTCACTTTTCAAGTTCACGCCAAGAGTCGTTTCGCTGCCTTATAATCTTATATGCTTTAAATTGATTAATATATTGGATACTACATAAAGGATTTGAATAATATAGCAATGTATCAGCTGTTCTGTAACACACTTGAAGGGTACCGAGAATGTATTCACGGGAATTGAGGAACCATTTTAGTCCTCGGAGTTACCTTCCTTGGAAATTGTTTCAAGGCTGCAGTAGCAAAATACTTTTTAAAATATGTTCACGTAATCCCCAATATAAGGGTAGACAGAGGTCTAATCTAAACAATTAAGTCCCTTAGACACACCTTTCACCAAAGATATTTTCGGGACAACGTGACAGGTGGTGAGCCCGTCGCCGTCTTTATGTCCAAGCCAACGATATAATTCGTAAATAAGTTTTTTAAAAACCCATTGGTACGAGCCTGCCACCTGGGGATCGAACTCTGGTCTCTTGACTCGAAATTTCGAGTCAAAATACTTTTATGTAGACTGTTACTACATTTTTCATTCTAATACAAAAAAAAATGTATAATGTTTTATGTTATAAAATTGTCTAGATAAATGTCTCCATCTGTCTGTAATCTTGACAGAATGCCTTTGGTCAGCAGCGGGGTGTAATGGGTAGTTACGTTAAACATACCTGATACATATTCAGCAATCAAAATTAAGCTTTCAATAAAGCTTTTAAATTAATTAACATTAAAATTCATTTCGCATGTTAACATTATTAATAATGACTAATTACAGACCTATCCCACTGTCCCCGACCGCTCTTTGATTGGGTCATTCGTTTCGGACAATGAGAGGTTGATGTTAATTTTGTTTAAACTGATTAAATCCGTACGTCGGATCTCAGGTAATGCGCTTTTATGGAATTTTACACCTGCCTTTATTTGCGAAAGGTTGGATTAAATGTGCCGTGATAAATACTCCGTAAATACGTAGGTAAACCGGCTGAGCGAAAGTATTGATAAAGTTCTTGTTATGTTGAATGCTGTGACGAATTCTTGAAAAACACATACATTAAAAAACGGATATTTTTCGATTATGATTACAGTTGGATGTGTAAATAAATAAAATAAAATTAAATTACTTTGAAGTTTGTCCTGGAGTTGAACGATTCGATTTGAAACGATCAAAAATTTCAATGGGTCCCGACCGTTAGGTCGCTATGTTCTGCATGAGTATTCATTATTTGTTTTGAGAATGTGTGGAAAGAAAAACGTAAGTTTTACTATAAATAGCTTTATTAAATATGTTTTTTTTTTAATAAAAACCAATTTTACAGATTTTTTCGCGCATTTTAAAGATTAATAAAAAGCGTAAGTATATATTTATATAAAAAGTTATATCATTCTAGTGTCAAATATTCGCAAAAAATTAAAGAAAGTTTTTATGAAAACAATTGGTTATATAACTTTTTTAAATGGCAGTAAAAGTCAAAAGTCATACAGATCGCCATTTGGCAAAGAATTCTTGACGATATTCAAAGTAAGGAAGAGTGTTGTAAATATTGACGCTAATTAACTACTCAGTCGTGATGGCACCGGCTTCAGAATATTCCACCCCCTTTCTTCTCGGGGGTATCGTAAGAGACGACTAAGAGAGAAGCATTAAGAACATCAATAGCTACCGATAAGTGACGAGATAACCATCTGGAAAAAATACCAGACCAAAAATAAGCAGACCATTAACGGGCAGCGTCTTAGGTGGAAGTAGTCTAGTACTGCGATCGCCAATCCGCTTGCCCAGCGTAGCGATTATGGTAAACCTTCCTACGGGAGAAGCCAATGTTCAACAGTAGCCGTTATGTATATCTTATTATTCTTCTATTACGCGCCTATCAGCCGAAGAAATAAACACAACAATTCGTCACGTGATCCGCTACGACACGGACCCCACGAGGTGTACTTATCTCCTGTACCTCGTGTACAGTTACGTGCAGCGATTGTTCGCGTTATAGGACACAGCCGCCGTTACAAGTGCACTCGATTCCGATGATGCTTCATTCGTGGAAGGCCCGACATCACTTAATTACTGAACATGTTAACAAATTTTTTACATAAATAAATTAATTGTATCTAGTATTTACTGTGTAATATTACTCTCCCTGTATAATATTTATTTATTAAAAAATTTGACTATATTTTTTTATTAAGAGGGAATTTTAAAAGTACATTCCAAATTTATGTCGTACTGTGCTTTTCTTGAAAAAAAAAAAACAGTATTACGCCCGTATTGTTACCGTGTAAGAATATAGGGGAGATACTCCTTTCGTCCCGCAGGTGACATAAGAGGCAACAGAGGAAAAAGGATCGAAAATACAAACATCGAAATCGAAAATTGGAAAATAAAAACAGATTAATAGAATTGAAAAAGTTCACTTTTTCTTAAATTTTTATCAAGAGACTTAAAATTGGAATATCTTACAACTTCTGTTTAACTAGTGTTTTATTATTATTTTACAAACCCTTCTGAAGTTCATTGAATAATTAAAGTACAAAAATGAAGCTTCCTAGTTAAAACAAACCACGCTAAACACTCGAATAACAAAATGAAGTCGCAATCAAAGAAAGAACCCTTAAAGATTTCCAGCGTTAAAACAAGACGCCATCAAGTTAGTTTGCAATTCAAATACAAAGGTCGGAGCTTTGTGGATGCAGGCTTAACACTAATGACACTCCAAATCTGTGTCACGGTCTGTCGGTTCGCTCTCGCATATACACTACGTTTTCACTGTAATCTGAACTTGATTGTAGTTAACGCTTATGTTTGAGGTGTAAGATCTATTATTTGTAGCAAAGTGACTGTTAATATGATACATTATTAATACGTATATAATATTAATTATGATATAGTAATGTCACATAGTTTCTAACTAGGATTCCATGTATCTTAATAGCTGGATTATAATGAAATACGCATAGTTTCCATACATAAAAATCATATTTACATGAAAACTCTTATGACTAGGCAAAGTAACGCATAAAAGGGGTTGAGGTTTGTCGAGACCAACTTTTGAAGACCATATGAGCAAATTCTATGAAGTAAGGTAACAAAATAAAAAGAGTAGTGTGTAAAAATGAATAAAATATATTAAAGAAAAGTATAGATCAATAAATAAATGTAACATGCGAAATAGGTATATAGGAATGGATTATGTCACTTGGCGTTCTTTCTCTGTTCCCGTCAGATTATACGTGATCATAAATTAAAAGTTCTCTCATCTATTCTATAAAGCGACAAGAACGGGGAATACCCGAGTTCGATGCCCAGGAGGCACCAAAAGTTTTTTCGAAACTTGTTCGATTTGTATCGTCACCTTTGGGACATTGAGTTAGTAACAAACTCCATGTTTGTTACACCGTAATGCTTGTCATTGAATAAGCTCCGGTGAAACGTGACTCGAAAGTTCTAAATGGACTAGATGTAGAGGTAGTCCGAGCTACCCCAGTACTGGAAAATGCGTGAAGATCTTCTATTCTCGAGTACAAACACAAATTCATCCCAGTAGTATATGCAGGCACGTGGCAAGTGTTAATCATGAAGACTGATATGGAACTACTAGCTATAAGTTCTTCAGGTATTTTACTTATGTGTTTGCATAAAAATCAGCTTTCCTTACTCTAAATTGGTACAGCACAATTTTTATGAAGTTATAATCATAAACATACACGGATCCCGCATTGAATGCAAAAGAAGACCGCAAGGAACGAGCCTTCCTGTTTAAAACGGAAATAATAAAACAATAAATTTCACAAGTCAAGCGAAACATGTTTCCCAACGTAACCACGCATGTACAAGTATAGGAAAACCATATTTAACAAGCCACATCGCCTGCCAACAACGAGCTGTTGTTGGCCGTGCGACTTGGCAAACATTGGGACTTATGAAACCATTGACTAGCTATTTAACCGCAAAGTTTAAATATTTGGTGTTCTATTTCATATTGTTTGAAATTGTAATAAACTTAAATTTGTATGTTTGCGGTGAAGAGTCGGCATAGAAATTTACCACCCTTATTCCTCCCATAGGTGTGACCTCGGAAAGCAACCTTTAAAAATTACAATGACATATGACGGGATAATTATCCCGAAAAATATTAGACTAATATTATGCAGACTGGTTAAAGGCAGGAGTGTATTGCAAGTAATCTGGTACCACGATCGCCAACTGGTTTGCCAAGCTCGGTGATTGTGTCCAATCGTACACAAGTCCTTGTCGCAAAACATAATTCCTAATGTATTGGTGAATGGTGATTAATTTATAAATATATAAGTTGACCCAATAGACTTTAAATAAACCTAATTATTAATAATAATATTTTTTAAAAAAATATTTTCTAATATTTTTTTTAAATAAACCTTATTACTATACTTTATTTTAACAGTAGCGTAAACTTGTGTATTTCGTTATTTGTGATAATTATTCTTATTTTAATAAACAAAAGAATTGTAATTACACAGTTTCACAGTAGGATTCTTATGTCTTGTACACTAATCGTGGATAAGGTAATGGTTGGTATGTCATAGGTATAAAGAGTAGGTCCAGTAGTCTCATAAAACATGTAATATACATATGTAAATAATACATGTAAAATCGTATATCACATAAATTCATATTCATTGTTCCTTGCTCCATTCATCTCCTGTCGCGGAATTTAAGGCTTTGTCCAACATGGCGCTTCTGGGTATCATATTATATATTACTTTCTCTGTTTTTAGCGCTATAAATCTCAGAATCGGTTAAGCAGATATGCATAGTAGGCAACAACAAGTAAAGTATCGCAAAGGAAAATGCTGACACACTTCTAATCTTAAAAACGCATACTGTGGCCTGGTCATCTTGCTCTTAAAAAGACAAATAGATATAATATAAATAAAAATAAACTATAATATAAATTATAAAAATACTTTATAAATACTTAAAGTATACATTTACATTGGGACTAAGTAAACACAGCAGTGACTAAGATGTAAGGAATCTGGAACTGCTATCGACAATCCGCTTGCCAAGCATGGCGATTGTGGCTCGCGGAATGAGTCTATGGCCTGCAGTGGGTCAAAGCCCGTAAAATATCTAAATAATTGAAGAAAGAACAGATAAGAAAAAAGTAGGTATTCGTAGCTCAACTAAATTAAGAAATCCAAAAAGCAACTAAGTCTAAAATTAAAAAAATAGGGAATATACAGCCTCTCTAATGATCCAAATTAGCTTCTGGGGATTGTCCAAAGGCCTCTCGCTTCTATTGTCCAAGGGGAAGGGCTAATTGTGTGCATTGTCCATTTGCTCTAAAGGAAACTCTATCTTGATCAGTTTTATTTCCATTATTGCCCGCCTCCATCGATGCTTTTCACAAAATTCTATTTATTTGTCACAACAATGTCAAAGCTCTTGATCCGCATTATATATTCAATTCGCAGTCGGAGAACGCATAAATCTTGAGGGATGTTTTGGAAATCAGTTTTTGTCTCCAAATCTTTATAATTCACGATCGGGTGAAAATGAATCGCAATTCCCTATGATTTTCTTTTCTGAAGTCTTTACGCTATTCCCAACACTGGGGTGGTGGTTCCACCGAAGACATTTTTCGGACAACCTAACAGGCCATCTTTATGTCCAAGACTTAAAACGTAAATAACTTTTGAACATCATGGGATCGAACTCTATTCCCTAGACTCGAATTCTGATCACGCCACCACTCGACTATCGTGACTCCATTTGTCGTTTTCATAAATCTATAGAATAGATTCCTTTCGAATTTCGGTTTCACCGCAGCTTATTTGGACAGGTGTTGAGTCGGTTGCTGTCTTAGTATTCAAGCTTACAATACGTCAAATCAATCAAATCTTAAATAAGTTTTGCTAACTCGAGTCATCCAACAACTGTCATGGCTCTAGCCTAAGTAGTTTTATTTTAAATATTTTGAAATCTATAATAAATTATGTTATATGACATAATCTTGTATTTTAAATAAATAATGTCGCTAGTATTACTTGACTTAGTTGCTAAAATACGCAATACTATATTTCAACAACTGGTTAAAATAATAATTTGGTACTTCATCGAAAGATCTTTCAGAAATAAACATTTCAAAGTAACTAAAGTGTACCGGAAACTAAAATCCTAAAACTTAAATAACAGTTTAGAACTTTTTGTTTATTTATTTAGTCTTTATTTGCAGAAACTAAATATAAAACGATTTGGCGGACCTACTGTCAAAAGACATTCCCTACATACATATATATTCTTATCTATAACTATCACAAAACATAAAGCTAAATAGGGGTGTCTGTTACTGTACATTAGCTTCGTATTTCAACATGTATACACAGTCAAACCCTTTTTTATTGGTAATGGGTTTGACAAGTGACTGCAAACGTTAATTGACATTACAACAGGTGCTGAAAGTGCATTATCAGCCTTGGAAGTAATTGAGGGCGAGCAGAACGGTTGAAAGAGTTTCGTGCGTTGTTACCGAAGAAAAAGTATAAGATGCTTCACATCTGGTAACCAAATCTATTCATGCAGCAGCAAATCCGACGTCTCCTTTTCCCAATCCCTCTACATGGATTCGTCAAATTTTATTGCAGTCGCTTAAGTGATTAGTCATGGGTTAACAAACAAACGAAACTTCCGATGCAATCTTGATTTATAATAGTTAAGTAAGACATTCGAAACGGTACAGCGTTAGCATTACTGGGCTATCAAGTAGTCAGGATGCAATAAACGTAAACTACAATAAGACTTTTTGCATGCAACGCGAAATAAAATTTATTTTCAAAAAAGTAATTCTGTTTTAAAACGCGCCACAGAAAACAGCGGGAAACAAGTACAGCGTAGTTCACAGAATATATTGCCCGTGAAGAACATCCTGGCAGGGTCTGAACGTACCACGTAGAATCTGCGCCGGGTAAATTCCACGAGATTGAATGATTTATTTCCGTCGCCAATGTGATCCTGTATTGAAAGGTTGTTTTTTATTTGTCGTAAAGGGATTTACGAGTCGCTATGTTACTAGGAGCCTTACCTGAACATCGCCCGATCTCGATCTGTTAATTCAATCTACACATTGTACGAACGTAACTCTTTTTCGGGGCCGTACCGTATTGAGCTCAATTCCATTCCGAGTGATTCGGACCACAGTGGTAAAGAGAATTTCTAATTCCATAAAGTAATCATGTCCACAAAATTTGAACATCATTTTTATTTTTATTTTTTTCCTTTTATTTTCTCGTTGTTTCTAATAGGCTTCGGTGAAAAGTGGGTCGAAAAGTCTTAATTCTCTAGGTCTCTGTTTACCCCTGTGTTGGGAATATGTGTGATACACTTCATTTTTAATTAATTGTTATAAATTATCTTTGTCTATAATTTTGTATTAGCCGTCATAGTTAAAATAAAATAAAAATTTCGTTCAAATTTTTTATTTATTATAGATAGGCATGTTAAAACCAGGCTTAAAGGCGCATAATTCATAGTTTTATCACTAAATCAATACTGACATGAAAGTATGTACTGTATTAATAACATAATATCAGAATTTAAAATTTTGTGTCTATTTGATTTTGAGGGGCCTTTTACTGTTTGTTAGCTTTTATAAGGAGTAACTTAGGTTGTCTATTTTGTGTTATGTTTCAAAACTTTTTAATTTTTTAATTAATTATTATGGAACTACCGCATGTGTTATGTTTATTTCAAAATTTAATGTAATGCACACTAGGCACAAAACATTTATAAATAAATATCTTCACGCAATTCCCAATACAGGGGTAAACAGAGGTCTAGTCTAGACAATTAAGTCCCTTCAACCCACCTTCCACCGAAGATATTTTCGAGACAACGTGACAGGTGATGAGCGCGTCGCCGTCTTTCTGTCCAAGCCAACGATTTAATTCATACATAAGTTTTTGAAAAACTCATGGGTACGAGCCTGCCTCTTGGGGATCGATCTCGGGTCTCTCGACTCGAAATTCCGACTACCCAACCACTCGGCTATCGTGACTTTTAACAAAACATTTACTTTCTTTTTTTACTAACAACATTCAAAAAGTTTTTTCATATGATACAATGAAACTTACTAGTATTAGACCTAACATTGTTGGACACTGAAAACCAGCGCCATTGGCAAAAAATGTCATGGCATTCTAAGTGTGCTCCAGTTTCCAGGTGACGCTTTGACACTAGTATGGATCTGTATTATGTAGATAGGTATCTGTATTATGTAGTTAATATTATTTGTGAACTATGTTTTTTTCTTAATATTTTTTTCTAATCTTTGCTTTAGTTATTATTGAATTTTAAATAAGTGTCACAGCGTTATTTTGGCGAATAAACCTTTCTTTCTTTCTAATACAGAATCATAATTAACTGGTGTCTTTTTACTAAACTCTATTCAACATGTCGACTTCAGTGTCCCAGCAGGAACAGGATTGTTCCAGCGGTCTTTTTGTGCGCAGTTCCCGCTTGATAAATTACGTAGAGGCGGAAAATTAAAATTTGCGACTTGACAATAAAAACTACCGCTGTCCGGACTTCTTTTTCTTTATTTTACTTTAACAAATACATCTCTTATACTTATATAGACGGTGTAGACTATTTAGATCCTGTCGACCCACAATCCTCTGGAGCTTATTTGGGACAAAGTGACAGGCGTTTGGGGATGATGACGTTTTTCTTGTATCAAATGGACGTTTAACGAGTATTCTTTTAAACGAACTTTTTTTTCAACATTAAAGTGCTCTTCGAATCTATTTCATACATAATAATATTAATATTATGTATGAATATTTATTTGTAAATGGCGTCTCAAGAACGTTCTGCTGCTTTATTATACAAATAAAATTACAATTTTTATTCGAAAAAGTACACGATTTCTTTGGGAGACATCTGAAATGTGACTTTTTCTAACGGGTTCCTATCCGGGAAATTATAAAATACCGTGGGTATTTTGATATAATGCGCGAAGAAAGTCTCGGGCTTAATCTACTTGTTCACATTTTAATGCTAGATCACTTGATACCCGAGAACATTAAATATGAATCAGACAAGCGTATCTTAATTTTCAATTTCGCTGTATATATTACTTTACGTTCGTCTCGGTATCACTCGCGTCGTCTTATTAGATTTACTCCATAAGAACTCCACGTAATACGGCAAAATTGAAAATGTTATAGAACAGAAACGATTATTCGATTAACGAAGGCTACCGCAATATGGCCGGATAAAAGTTTTGAATAACACCAAACCAATATCAAAGACGGCGACGTGCTCACCACCTGTCACGGTGTACCAAAAATATCTTCGGTGGATGGTGTTCTCTGTCTACCCCATAGCGTGAAGATATTTATTTAACATCAAAGTCATTGACAGTTTGGCCAGTAGCGTTGACCAGTGCCTTAAAGTACGAGTTGTCTGGTGCAGTGACCGTCAATCCTCTCGTAAAGCGCGGCGTAGAACACGTAATGCGTCTTGAATTCATAAGCAACTTGACTCTGACTTTGAAGTATCGAAGAAGAATATTTATGGCCACATAAAATTCAAAATATGTTCTCTTTTTATGGTTATCGAAATTATAAAATAAAATAAAAATATAATTATAAAATGTACATAAATTACAATTTTGACTTCTGCGCTAGTTTTTTGATAAGATTATAATGTACATTTTTTCTTTCTTAAATTAAGACATTTTCCAAAACACTACCGATTATTTTAATGTCAAAAAAAACTCAACATTCACGAACAACACGACATGAATATATCAATCTGGCACAAACATATTTCTGCCGTACTTAGATATCACTTAGATGTGTTCTTCACGCATAATATATTCTGTAAATTGCGTCTGACTTGTTTTAGTTCTAGTCTCTTCATATAGAAGAATATTTTAAAATATGAAAGAGATATATTTACTTGCATTTTCAAGGTATAATCCATTATAATAAGCATTCTGCTACAAAGATATTTATTCTATAATTATGCTTATATAAATATGATTATTATTAAGACAAAAACATTATTCTTATGTACGTGTTACAAACTTTAAAGTATATATACTATATCCAACAAATAAATAACCACGGAAATGGCCTGCTCTGTTAAAAAATGAGAGAGAAGGCTTGAGAACATCCTTCTTAGTTTACGTCGGTTAAAAGATGATGCTGTTTTGAACTTTGATTCAAAAAATTATACCCTCAATGGTCCAAGATCTGGAATGTTCGCGTTGTATTCTTTTGTCTTTTACGTCTGACAAAATAACTATTTGAACTTTTTGATCGTCTATTTGTCTATTGTCGTATGCAAGTTACGATCGACTGCGATTATTTCAGACTATTCGTTCTGGTTCTAGAACGTTGAACTAGCGCTACTTGCAAATCGTGGAATCCACCTACCCACGCCGACGCCCGAACCCTAGCAATACCGAAATTTCACGCAAACGTTGCTGTTAACAATGGGTTGATAACAATTCTTATACATAGAGGTCATTTTCCTGTGCTCCGTAATATATATCGCTGTCCAAGGCATTAAACGCGGTCATCTTATATTTCTGGTGGTATTCTCCATTCTGTATGAGTTTCCTGCCCATTTCTACCACCTAACAGTAGTGTACTCCGGTGTTTTAAAAGGTATATCGAGTCAATATATTTATATCCGTACGGGTGGGTAGAGAATACATCATTCTACTTACTCACTCAGTCATATATTGCACAGGTCCTAAAGTAAGTAGCTAAAGCATTTGTGTTATGGGGTCGAAAAACAATGTAAAAAAGTGGTTTTCTACATTAACTTGTTCGAAAATCGAACGAATGGTAACTCTACGGTCCTGCCTTAGAGTTACCATAAAAACTGGCGTCAAACTATATAATCATAATGTTATTATTCTGATAAAATATTTAAAGTTACTATACGGTACGATTAAACATCTATTTCATAAAACATGATTTTTTTTTAGAAGCCAGTATTTATCATTTCACTAAAATTATATATCGTGAAGTCACGATAGCCGAGTTGTTGGGTGGTCGGAATTTCGAGTCGAGAGACCCAAGTTCGATCCCCAGGTGGCAGTACCAATGAGTTTTTCAAAAACTTATGTACGAATTTCATCGTTGGCTTGGACATAAAGGCGGCGACGGGCTCACCACCTGTCACGTTGTCCCGAAAATATCTTCGGTGGAAGGTGGGTCAAACGGACTTAATTGTCTAGACTTGACCTCTGTCTACCCCTGTATTGGGAATTGCGTGAAGATATTTATTATTATTTATTATTTACTAAAATTATATTACGTAATTATTACAATTTTACGTGCCGTGAAATTTCCTACCGTGGGGCGACTTCGTGACGTTATTAAAAGAACTGGAAAGTCGTAGAATAAACATTTGTTAAGTTGGTCGTGTACACGGGGAGATAACCCGTTGCTGACTCATTCGGAGTCCCTCATTTATAATGTGTAAATTCGAAATTTACTTTGGTTGTTTTGTTTATTTTCATCTTCCTTCTGGAATATTATTTTATTTTTTAATTAGGGTCGAATTAAGACGATAAAAAAGGGCAACCGGGCTAATCAGAGGTCTAGTCCGTGCTACTGTCATTTCACCAGAGCTTATTCCAAGCAACGTGACAAGTGATGACCTACTCTCAGGAGTCCCCGGGTACGAATTCAGATCCCCCTACCGCTCAGTTATTATCGTGAATATTTTGGAGATACATTAAGTGATAAAATTCAAATTGCGAGTATCTAATAGTATAATACTAGAACTTCGCACATTTCACAGTTTCGTTGGTTTCACCAAAAAACGTTCGTGGCTAAGGGTTGCGAGTTCGCATCCCGCTTCGGGAAAACATTTGTGTGATAAATATGAATGTTTGCCTTTGATGTATATATGAATATTCATAAACTTAGATACGTATATAGATAGTCACAACATCACATACATTGCTCCGATCCCAATCTAAGATGCTAAAGTACTTGAGGTATGCGAAACAACGAAGGCACCACAAACACCCAGACCTGAGAAAATTTGTCTATCTATAATATATTTGTATGTTAATATATTGATTTCACCGTTAACTTGGATACTTAAACGAACTTTGGCTCACCACCTGTCATGTTGTACCAAATGGGTTTCGATGAAAACTTGAATTCTCTATCTAGACCTTTAAAAAACTATTTAAAAAAAAACTACTGTATCATGGACCCATATTGTCCAATCTTTCTGTAATCATTTTGTTCGGCGGCCTTTCATGTACGAAAGGTACATGGTACATATAGATAAATGTTTTACCGTACTTAATCAAAATGAAACTCATCCGCATATTGTTTTGTTGCTTAGATATAGTCGAGGCTTTCCTTTCATTAGCCTCTTAGTATAACTGTTAGAAAAAGAGGTGGCATAATCTTAAGCAGAAAATTAAATAAATTACTTTTTACACAGGTTATCACATAAGCCGCGGTAATAGTTACGATGTAATTTAATGTATAAGTGTATAAGTGAAAGTCACGATAGCCGAGTTGTTGGGTGGTCGGAATTTGGAGTCGAGAGACCCGAGTTTGATCCCCAGGTGGCAGTACCAATGAGTTTTTCAAAAACTTATGTACGAATTTCATCGTTGGCTTGGACATAAAGGCGGCGACGGGCTCACCATCTGTCACGTTGTCCCGAAAATATCTTGGTGGAAGGTGGGTCAAAGGGACTTAATTGTCTAGACTTGACCTCTGTCTACCCCTGTATTGGGAATTGCGTGAAGATATATATTTATATATATTTATTATATTTAAGTGTGATAAAATAATTCCTCGTCGTTACATACACCTGACTAATTACTTGAAACTTGTCTGACATTAACAAACGTCCCATCCCTTTCATATATTACATTTGAAATTTCTATCGACGCTAGTTTAGAAACCACAACCCTATTTACAATGTAATTAGGTACTTCACATTTGCGATCGCTAATTAATTGAATCAAACCTAACATGTCATTTCTCTCGTTACGTTATCGTTTGAAATTCGATAATGTATGAATTCGATGTGATGTTGAGTGTAATGAAGCAAATACTCAACGTTGCTTTCGCCGTCAATCACGAGCGTTCAAATATTTTGACGTATTGGCATTTAAATTACTTACACAAGGAATAATTGATAAGTAAAGAAAAACCTCATAATATCCTTAAGATACATAGTAATAGTCTATATGATGTTACTTAGTTAATTTTAATGTTAATAAAGTTTTAATGTCGTTATTTATTTAGTTTTTAGCTTCTAATAACTAATTTATTTATTAATTTTTAATATCATTCTGCCCTTAACGACCAGTAAAAGTCAGTGGACTTTTACAGGATAGAGCCTCTTCTGTACAGAAGGATTTGCCATAACCTCATGCTTGGCAAGCAGATTGACTTTCAAATTCATCTTCAAGACTTCTCCTTGATTCGTCTCTTACGACAACCATGGGTGAGAAACGCCATAATCACATGGTACTTTTTATGTACATGGAACATTTTTTGTTACATTTTAAATTAAAATATAGGATGTTTGTGTAGTTATTAATACCATGAAAAGTACTAACTTTTCTTAAATATCGGTAATATAGTGTAGAATAAATATTATACTAAATTTGATGCGCCTTATATCATTACTAAGTAACAAACGTTCATCCTCCCTTAGCTTTTACAATTTTAATTATTTACTCAATGGAACCCTATTGTTTATTGTTATTGTTGAATTTCATGCTCATCCAGTTCTTTTTATCAGCTCACGAATACGCAGTCAAAAAGTTCTGCGTAACAACGGTCCCTTTACCTGGCGTTTTACGACTTACGACTATGTCACTCGTGTACATATCGAATCTAAAGTCGTACGTGATATCGTTTTCATCTTGCTTTCCACAGTTTATTGACATTGTTGTTTTCTATCGACGGCATATGTATATATATATATATATATATATATATATATATATATATATATATATATATATATATATATATATATATATATATATATATATATATATATATATATATAAATAATACGCTAATATTACGCATTATTTTTAAATGTTTTGCTCTAATCAAGTTTATCTTTATCTATGGCAACGTAGAAGTAAATTTGTTTTTTGGGATCATAGAATAACAAATAGTTTCCTGTGGCTGACACTAAGGCTTTTCGCCTATTTGTTGTTACATTTTTTTTTTATATAGAAAAGGCCGGCAAACGAGCAGGCAGCTCACGTGATGGTAAGTGATTACCGCCGCCCATGAACACCCGCAATACCAGAGGCATAGCAGATGCGTTGCCGGCCTTAGAGCCCCCCCCCCCCAAAATTGGAGGAGGGGGGGGGGGCCTCCAGTTACCTGCACTCACCAGACGAATCGCAAAAGTTTGTTAGACTTCTACTTTACGCCGGTATTCTGTGAGGTCGTGGTACTTCCCCGTCGAGCCGGCCCATTCACGCAACAACAAATGCTGATGCGTAGCTCTACCACTGTTAGATGAAGGATTTACAACATTCTAGTAAATTTTGTTCATATTCTGTTTGCTTGCTTTCTGCCGTTTATGCCGTTTGAGCTTAGGGTTTAATAATTATACCTTTAAAGTGTGCTATCGTTAACTTAATTATAAATATTTTTTAAAATAATTCGGACGGAATTTTTTCCTTCGATAAACCTAATTTAGTTGATCATTGCTTATATCTTTGTTAGATTTGTAGATGCTGCGTGAGTATCGCTGGCCGTATTTCTAAACATGTAATATTTTTTTACGTAGCGTTGGTTAAAAGATTCACAATTCAAATACACATAATCACTATTTCGCTATGTTATCCAAACAAATATACCACTCATCTGTGACGTAGGAAGGAAACTCATTCACTCTTTTAATAATCCATAATAACGAGTTTAAATGCCTTCATTAATTCAAATGTCGATGGTTATTCAATTACATTTGGTTCGTGAAAGGCATCATAATTTTGATTGATAGTGTCGTGTGCGTAGTGTCTTAGTTCACTCGAGTGCACACATAGAAGGAAGCCCTTTGTAAGCGTATTACGTGATCTGGTTTTAATTTATCTTTATGATCCCTGGCGGGTATACACACGTTAATCGAATAATACTGCCTCTATACTGCGCTCGTGAGGGTCGAAAATAATGCATTAGCGACATCTTTAACAACTTTATTAAATTTATCTATAATTTGATGTGCTAATATTTAATCATCGTGAGTAACGTTCATGTGTTAACAATGTTTTGACAAAACAAAGTTGCTCGCAACTTCACCCGTTATAGTGCAATTTCTATGTTCGGGTAAAAGTTTTTTTTTATGTCTTTCTTGGTTCAAACTAGCTTTGTATTACATTTTTATATCTTTATATAGGTAAAAAGTCTTTAATTTTTTTATATGTGCCATAGACAGGCATTCACATTTATAATATGTATAAATGTGTATATTATAAATTCATAATATTTGTAATAAATAAACTATTGACGAATTTACCACACTTCATAAGAAAAGCCCAAAAGGCAAAGACTTCCTGGAGATGTCTTACTGATACCTTATCAACTATAATAGTCCGCTGAGGGATTTAGGCTTTAAATAAAAACATACTTTATACCTCAATAAATTCACGATAGCTGAGTGGTTAGTCAGAATTAGATGTTAATCAGACTAAAGACTATAGTGAGTCAAGAGACTAAAGTGAATTAAGCGACTGACGGGCAGCAGCGTCTAAAGTGCAAAGGTATGCGCTAATCCGAGCCGAGCGTGCCGATCATGACAGATCCTTGTTACAAGAATTCCCATTTTTTTATTCAATTAAATTTAATTCCAGTTGCTGAATTTCACCGTCGAAATTTACGGCCATAATCTAAAATTTCACCACAGTGATGCTTGGTATTCTATTTCACCACAGTGCGTTTTTCGCAGAATTCCTTCCACGTACTTGCACTTTATAGAGTGTGCTGAGCACTCTATACCTTCAAGAAAAGAACCTATTTATTTATTTATTAATTTATGTACACACAAAAATAAAAAAGAAGAAATGTAATAAAAGGAAAACGTTTGTACAAAGGCACTGCTTATTTCTTAAGAAATTTCTTCCAGCAGACCTGTGACTGGAATGTGGGTAAAAGTAAAGGTAGATTTCGCGTGTACAACTACATATATACAAACATACACATACACCATATTCATACATACATATATAAACATACATATACAAATAAAATGCATACAAATACCTACAGACAAAAATAATAATAAGATAAATACATATGCATATAAAATACAATAATAAGTTAGAGTATCAATGACATATAATGTTCTTTGACTCTTCTCTTGAATAGAGAAATGGTTTTGCAATCGCGAATATTTTGCGGAAGAGCATTCCACAATTTTACTGCATGAACAGAAAAGGAGGATGAATATGACGCGCTCTTATGAGGAGGAAATTTAAGAAGGGTTTGTAGATGGGTTCTGCAGGGGACATGGGATGGACGAGCGAAGGAGAGTCGCTCGCGAAGGTAGGACAGGGATGATGAGAGGCGCAAAATATTAAACAGTAGACATAAAATCCTAGTGTTCCTACGAAAACGAATTGGGAGCCACTTGAGATCTTTGCGAAGACCTTTTCAAAGGCCGGCAACGCATCTGCTATTCATCAAGTATTGTATGCGCTTATGGGCGACGGTGATCACTTACCATCACGTGACCACCAGCTCGTTTGCCCCTTATTCTGTAAAAAAATATAGCGTAGCAATATGTACAGGATTGCATTTTTAAGTTGGTCTTTCATAATGTCCATTGTTAATGTAATTCATTACAATTAATAATATTCTTCGTGTTTGCTGTCTGTTTAATTATATTAAGTGGTACAGATAGTAAATATTTTTTTATATATTAAAAATAGATGACATTGAATAATACATGCTGGTGGTATAGCTCATGAAAACCGACGCCCTTATTATATCGAGCGTATTTACGGTAATTACTTTAGAGTAGTCGATATAACACTAAATATGTTGTCCTAATTTGTTTATCCACATGTCATTTACAAGCAAACATGTAAGTAATACTAGCTTAAATAATAATTAAAAAATCGAGGTCATAATTACCTCGAGTATTTAATTATATACTCTAGTTTTTTATAGCGTTTCGTTATCGTGTAAAGTTGTTTCTTGTTTTTTGGTTATAGAGCTAAAATATTTAGATGTATTGTATAAAATTTATTGGTGGTGGAGCCTACCGTACCGGCTTTTTTTTGCTGCTATTTAGGATAACTTGACCAGGATAATAACTCGAACTCGTAGAGTATCATCTTGTCGTCCGATGAGTGAGGTAACCGGAGGCCCACATTTTTACCAATACTATTATGATGTGCTTAGACGACAATAAAAGCTTTCTATAAAAGGTTCTCCGCCAATACTATTCCCATAACCATATTATGAATGGTAACTGCTTTTGCAAAGAAAGTTATTTTTAGTTTATTTGCATTATTCATGAAGTCGATTAAATTTTGACGATAGCCTAGTGTTTCGGTGATCGAAATTCGAGTAAATAATTAATATCCTTGGCTTTCAAGCCAAGGTTATAAATTATGTTCACATAAAGACGATGGCAGCGTCACCACCTATTACGTTCCCCTGAAATAGGTTCCGGAGAAATTGGGCTCGAAAAGACTAAATTGTTTAGACCTCTGGCTGCCCTATATTGGAAAATGCGTGAAGATTAAATTATAATAAAATAAATAGGCTGTTTTTTTAATGTTCTTATATCTCTAATTTCGTAACTCAAAACAAAACGTTCGTTCTGCGACTATTTAATGATGCCAAGTATACATTTTGTTAACTAAAAGAGAAAACTCTAAAGTTAACGAACCGAATTTGACCACACAGAGCTAAAAAGCATTCCACTGATTTTTTCACTTTTAAATGCAATTGAATAGTCAGTGTCGACGCTTTTGTAGCATTCGATGTATTAAACTCTTTAAGAGTATTACAATTTTTATTTATTAGTCTGAATAAATAAATAAATATCTTCTCGCATACCCAATATTCACTCCCTATACAACAGGAAGACAGAGGTCTAGTCTAGACAATTAAGTCCTTTTGACCCACCTTCCACCGAAGATATTTTCGGGAACACGTGACAAGTGGTGAGCCCGTCGCCGTCTTTATGTCCAAGCCAACGTATCATTCTGAAAATGTTGAATATTTAAAAACAATCTATCTATTATTTCTATGAGGTTATGAGGGACCAAATTTTAAGAATTTAGGTCAAGGGAACCTCAACTTTTGAAAATTCGATGCTCCGTACGCCGTATCTTTTTACTGGCGTTAGTTAAAGGCTTTCTTTTTTTAGAACATAACGAGTTCAAATCGCTAAAAAAATTATAATCCTCTATAGAAGTTTCTTTAACTTTTTTGCTTTAAGCTTTTTCATTATACTTAATAATAATAATAAGTAAAGAAGAAATGATAAAATGATTATATTTACTTGGTTTTCGCCATAAACTCGTGGCAAATATTAGAATAATTACTTATTGTGTGTCAGGTCATCGAGATTCATAGGTTATGCACTGCGACGCAAAATTCGTACATACACATACAATGATACCGTTTATCATTTATATCGTGTTGACATAATCTACTCTTGCAAACAGTTGCGATACAGTTTGCAGTGTCAATTGTGAATATTTAAACGTTCGTTATTGAATAAGGGATTTTTCACAATAATATAAAAAAGAAATCAAATAAGCCCTAAATAGGGAAGGTGCGGAAACTACCACACTATATTCTGACGATTGCTGAAACATTATTATGCGTTAAAAAATACACAATAGCAGTCTAATTTGCCCAGCATGATATTTATGGAACTTCAAAGGCTCCTGCTTTGTGTTCTAATTTTCAAGCTTGGTACAGTCAAAGTGACTGGACATAAGTCTTGACAACTGATCAAATGATCTCAACTTCTTGGTCACTGATATTTTCTAATCATTGCGTATAAACATAAATTTAAATATAAATTAAATATCTTCATGAAATTCCCAATGCTGGGGTAGACAGAGATCTATTCTAGACAATTTCGACCGAAGATATTTTCGGGACACATGCTAGTTGGTGCGCCCGTCGCCGTCTTCATGTCCAAGCCAACGATAGTTAGTTATATAGTTATATAGTTCGTACATCAATTTTTTAAAACCCCATTGGTACGAGCCTGTCACCTGGGTATCGAACTCGGGTCGTTGAACACTGTTGTCAAAACACAGAGAATTCTATTTTGGCGCTAGATGACGTTTATGATTGTTCTTATTTATTTATACATAAGTAATGGTATAGAAATACTTCAGAATATAATACACCTTCAACTAAATACGCTTACTCCAATGTACTTACAATCACGTCTACTTGTCTAACAGGAAAGAAACTCTATCTACTTACGTTCTTAAGTTACACGCATATGTGGTAACGTGTAGGACATATAGGAGTTTATAATATTTGCATAACACAGATAGTGTCTCTAGTAAAGTTTATTGAACTGTTATCAGGCAGGTCTCCGGTCATATTTAACTTAGGGTACCAATTGATAACAAATATGTTCAATGTTTGAACTATTGATATTAGGCGAACTATTTTATACAGGACATGAGTCCCTAAATTCTAAAAATAATACTGTCGAAATATTTATTTTCTATTTTACATTAGAACTAAATTATTCAGTGAAAATAGTTTCAACCATTTTTTGTCATGGAATTTATTTCATCATCTGTTATCTGTATGTATATCTATAACATTATATCATTATTATTATTATTATTCCTTACAGTCCATCAAGAGAACTAGCTCCTCTAAAATATGCTACAAAAATGTTCTGGCCACCTGCATCTATAGACTCCCCGCAACAGTTAACAGATCGTCACTCCATCTTGTAGGGGATTGTCTTAAACTACGTTTGCCTAAACGAGTTTGACACCCCAGAACCTTTTTTCCCATCGATTTTCAGTTCGTTCGGCTGTGGCCTAGCTATTGCCAATTTAGCGCGCTGATCTTTACGGCTATATTGGTTACCTAAGTTCAGCTACTGTGGATTCTATTACGCAAAGAAACACCGAGCGTAGCCCTTTTGGCATAGACATTTTCTCGGGTCGGGTGTTTGTGGTTTGTCGTTTCCATAACCCAAATGGTTATGGAATCGGAACTTTAACTACTTACTGATTACTGCTACTTACGCATTTTTCAACTTTGCTAATCTGGTTTTCGCTTTTTACCCCACTCCGAGAGATACATAGTCGTGTTGCTAATTTTTTTCCCGAATATTATATTTCTATTTTAGGCGTTAAATTTTTAAGTCAATTGTCTACTTCCATTTACCAGAGCTAACGAAGACTTTGACTTTGACTTAACGAAGACGTAGACTTTGACTTTTCAATCAAAACTAAAACCAAAAAAACCACTGAACCGATTTGATGTGATTTTTTAGTTTTTGTTTTTTGTATTTGATTTGTTTTTTATTTGTTTTTTGTATTTTAATGTGTTTTTGTAAATGTTAAGCTTTTTTATATTTTAAAATAAAATCCGTAATCAATAATAACGCTGGATAAAAGAGCCAGTATGAGTATAAACTGTCCTGCAACAGTTATCAAAGATACATTTATTAGGCCTCTAAAGACAAATGTTAAAAGAATTACAATAATGTTCCAAAATACTAAAAATGTTGCATTTATATGTACTTGTTTATGCAAATACCATAGTTAATATTACAGTAATCTCAAGATATCAAGTTTGATAGTAATATAATTTTACAGTTTTCAAATTTTATTGTAAAAAGTTTCATTCGTGAATAAATACAGTTTATTGTAGACAAAGGAATAAACGAATAAAGGTACAATAAAATAAAAGGCAGCGTGGTGCGGAATAATATATTTAGTACCTTCATAAAGTTAGAAATGCCTATAAACCGCGAGGCTCACGAATGCCTTTTTTACCGAGACTAAGTCGATAAAGCTTAAGCACATTAATGTCACTAAGCCGTGGTAAATAACTGATAGGTAGTTCAGTTACCTCCCTCACAAAAAGTACTTAAGTGGTATTAGGTTATATGGTATAATTTTTTTAACACACATTTGTCATTACGGGAGATTTTCATTACATGATTCCGAACACTAGCCCACCTTTCCGTATACATCCACAACCATGTGTAAAATACCACTGCTGGACATAGGCCTCTCCCGAAAGGAAGATTTGCCATAATCGCCACGCTTGGCAAACGATTTGGAGATCGCTATCGGATAAAAAAATCCAATTGCTAAATCAATAAAATTAGTTTTCAAAAAATTTCATTTACAACATAATGTGATATTAATTATTCATCCGTTGACTGCATTATGCGGCAAAATAACGGTTAATCCCCCAACCTTCGTGCCGATAACGCCTAATCATATAACGGTGACCAATCTCCATCAATTCCTATTCAAATATCGATTCAGGAATTATACGTATAATTACACGTATAACTTTGTCCGTTTTGAATTAACAGCTCTTATAACAAAAAATATAATAGTTCGAGCTTTACTCTGATCTTTATTATGATTAGCGTCTTTGGCGTAAGAATTTATAACCTCCCTTTTACCCAAGGGTTTCGTAAGACGCGACTAAGTCTTGAACAAGCAACGGCCACTGAAAGACGGTAGAATAACATCTCAAAATATATCAGCAGAATCTAAGTCTGTCAGCAGCGTCTAAGGTGATTGGTGTCTGATACTGCGATCGCCAATCCGCATGCCAAGTGTGCGGATTGTATATGACTGACCTATGCGCTGCAGTGGACTAATGTGGCCTACATTAGTCGTTACAATAGTTAAATTACAATAGTTACGGCGTTACAATAGTTAAATTATTAAGTATATTAGGTATGTATACATCGAAGTTTCTTATACTATTACACTGTCGGTCAAGAATTGTAACGCCGACCCGAATGGACAAAGAGGTGTGGTAATGAGCAAAGTTCCGTTTGATCAATTTACAATGAAAGTCAATCGTGCCGTGTCCGAGTGTTTCTGAATGAATGTAAAAGAACGGCCGAAGGTTTGCTGCATTGATATTATGATAAACGATAGCCCGTGCGAACGCGATTTATTATCCCTACAAAGTATCTAAGATATTGTATTGAATATTGTATTTATGTCTAAAAATAGATTTACATAAAATACATAATGGCCTGTTCCGGTGGCTTTGTGTGTTTGTTTTTGTGAGTTTCGGTGATGGACATTCTTTACAGCTAACTGTCACTAATTAAAAAATATCACATTAATTTTGGTATAATACGCGGATGGAATCATGGGCAGAATGTAGTAAAAAACAACTCAGAGTAACCGATACTTGTAAACAACCGAGAAATAACACTAGACATTTATTAAATTCAATATTCATAAGATTAATGGTCTATTAAATACGTAGTTTATACTAGGAAGATCTAAGTGCCAGCTTTGGCTATTGCAGACGTGCAGCTTCGCACAATACTGGTGAGAAATTGAAGCATTTGTTATGTGTATTGAGTTAGGAGTCCGTAATCGATATCCGTATCTATCAGATCCTTTATTAATGGCATATCAAATGGCCGTGTGGCAACGGCGTAAGAATATTGTCACTCCCTTTCTTTATGTGGGTATCGTAACAGGCGACTAAGGGAAACAGCCTTCTATATCGTTATCTACGTCGTGACAACCGAAATATGGCGGGATAACCATCGCTAAAAAACTATCAGACCAAAATAATCTGATCAAAGATGGGCAGCAGCGTCTGAGGTGCGAGTGGTCTGATACTGCTATCGCCAAACCGCTTGCCAAGCGTGGCGATGACGGCAAATCCTCCTTTTGGAAATGGCCTCTGTCCTGCAGTGGACTTTAGCAGGCCTTTATGTATGTATGTATGCAGGTGTGCCGATTGTTCGCGGTCACCTATTCCTGTAAAATGTACAATTACATTAATATACAAAACTATAAAAATGAAAAATCACTAATAGAATTCAGTAAACTTCAGTACAGATCACTAAAAAGAAGTTTACAAATCGAATGGAGAGCAAAAATAAACAAAACTTACCAAAATAATCCGATTGAATCGTAGTTAATAAGCAAGCCATGACCTACTTTAGTTTTTAGAGTTGCTTACGCTTGGGATTCGTCTGCGCTTTTGAATCTCATGTGATCCTTATGATAATAATGTCGACAGAATACTTTTGATACTGTTCGGTAAGTTTTTTCTATTTAAGTAGATTAAATTTGAGTGGCTTTGAGGACAAATATCAATTTGATTTTTGATGATTTCTCTTCGACTTTATGTTGCACTACATCAATCGATTACAAATGTCATTAATAATAAATAATTATAAACGGCTAAACTCGCCTCTAATCGATAAAGATACGAACTAGTTCCAAACCTGTCGAAGGTCCTTCATCAGGGTAGGTGGTTTTTCAAAAACTTATGTACGAATTATATCGTTGACTTGGACATAAAGATGGCCACGGGCTCACCACCTGTAACGTTGTACCGAAAATGTCTTCAGTGGATGGTGGGTCGAAGGGACTTAATTGTCTAGACTAGACCTCTGTCTACTGCTGTGTTGGGAAATGCGTGCAGATATTTATTTATTTATTATTTAATTATTTTCTTGATGTATTCCTGTCTTAGAAGCTATATATTGAAACAGTATTTGCATAATTAATTAAATTTGAGTTTCGAAGAATAAACTTTCCTACCGCGGATGTGGAAATCATCGCCCAATCATTTCCCTAAGCACACTCCGTCTAACCGGTGCCGGATAACCCGGTTAAACACATAAACGGATAAACATACTGACGTATTTACTCACTACATTCACACCGTTGGAGTTTAATTGATATCGCCCACGGTCGTGTGAGTGCATTCATTTGTACAGATTGGTGATTCATTCGAACATCCGTCTTTGTGATGTTAGTGCTATCTAAAATTTACAACACATCGTTTTCGTGTTGATTTTAATCAGAGACTGTGAGTTTTATCTTACCTTTGTTTATTACATTTGTTTCAATTTTGTATTGTCCTATTTTTGTGTTACTACATTAGTAAAGTTGGTTAAAACTTTTGGACATTTTATTGCACGCGGTGGGCAGGCGATACCCTGAAGTTCAACACGGTTGCGAAGTACCATGACATTCTTAAGCTTTTTTAGTGAAAATTTAATGATAATCAATTATGAAATATCGGTTAGGAAATACACTTAGTGTGTAAGATTTCTTTTGCTTTGTTTACCCTTTGTAAATTTTTTCCCATTTCACGAAGTAAATCATAATAAATGATAATAATTTAGATTAATACTGTTTGTTATTATTTCTATTCTTCTACACGAATCCCAAAAGATATTATGGTATGTTTTTCACGGATTTACCATCAACAAAGACATTAGTCAAGGAGTCCTCGGGGCGATGCAGCAACAATGCAGATGACCTTTTTATGACCACGAATCCTGATGCGTGACCTTAAAAAGGCAGCCAGATGTTTATACCGCTGACTCAATGGACAAGCGACACGTTCGTATAAACTGAGTTACAAAGACAAGCAAGGGAGTTTGAGCTCTATTGCTATGGCAAACAAGATGCAGGAGTACGATATCTTGACAGTGATTTTCGTGAAATTGTGAACGTTGGGATATCGTTACGACTTTTTGCAGTATATTGTTAGTATACAATAGCAGATTACAAGGCAGTATTTTCATAATTTTGTGAAACACGAGCTTTTTATTATAGTAATATTATGTATTCAATAATATGTATTCTGCTTAGTGTTACGATAGACGAATGTTTGGGTCACCGGAATTTGAGTCAAGAGACCAGAGTTCGATCCCCATGTGGTAGGCTTAAACCAATGGGCTTTTAACTTATGCAACTTATGCGATATCTATGTACCGTTGGCTTAAACATAAAGGCGGCGACAAGCTCACTGCTGGTCACGTTCTGGGACAACGTGACAAGTAGTGAACCAGTCACCCAAAAGGGACATAATTGTCTAGACTTCTGTTTATCCTATTATAGGGAATTGCGTGAAGATATTAACTTAAAAAATAGTCTAATTCTTGGCTGATTATCTCACAATTTTAACCACCATCTGACCATAAAAGCATTTCTACATACAGAATACATTTGTAGCAATTACTGGCAATGACATGGAACTTTGGTCTTTATATTTGCAAGTTTACATTATCACTGTTCAAATATTATTATTATTTATACTTATTATATTTGAGTGACGATAGCCGAGTGGCTGGGTGATCGGAATTTGAGTCGAGAGACCCGAGTTCGATCCCCAGGTGGCAGGCTCGTACCAGTGGGTTTTTTCAAAACCTATGTACGATATATTATATCGTTAGCTTGGACATAAAGACGGCGACGGGCTCACCACCTGTCACGTTGTCCCGAAAATATCATCGGTGGAAGGTGGGTCGAAGGGACTTAATTGTCTAGACTAGACCTCTGTCTACCCCTGTATTGGGAATTGCGTGAAGATATTTTATTTTTATTTTATATTATATTGATGTTATATATCTGAAGTTTATAGGAAAAAGTGTATTATTAATCTACCGACTATAATTTATGTGGAATGAAATTGCAACCTTACAATAAGCTTTATTGTCTACTTACTTAAATTTTAGCATTATAACAAAAAAAGACGACTGTTGACATTGTAAAAATCTGACATTTTTCACTCCAAATATGTTCGCGTGTAACCGGTATTTCGTAAGCGAAAGAAAAAGTTCCGCCGGAAAAATTCCGATCGAGCCCAACCCGAACGTTCGCTAATCAGGAACAAAGGAATATCTTGAAAATATCCGATTCACTTGTTCACCATTTTTTCGCCTAAAAAGAATCCACGTTCTTTGATGCTTCGTATGTATTAAGTAACCTGTTGTCGGAATATTGTTAGGATTTTTCAATGTTTTACTAGCCACAATAAATATTTCTTTCGCATATCATATCGAAATTCACTTGGAATCTTTTATTTTTCCGGTTTAAAATGCAGTATATATCTCTTTATGGACCCACCATACAAGCAATCAAAATTCGTTAAAAGAAATATTTAGATGTCTCCTGCACTTCCTGTGCATTTCTCAGGATATGAAGTCACCTGTATAAAATACTGTGTCGTTTTAGCATTATTGAGTTACATACAACTAAAAATTTGTAGGAGGAAGGAAGGGATTTTCCTCCAGGCAAAACGAATCCTGCAAAACTTTAGAAAAACTCATTTCCACGACTGCTCCTTACAGTGACAGAACTGGAATCTTTAAATATATTTTAAAAAGTATTTAATAAACGGATCATATTCACGAAAAAAAGCAGCCAAACTTATAAACTTCGAATAGCTGATTCAGAATTCGATATCCTTTAAAGAATTAAATAAACGGTTGAATAGTGAAAAAAACAATCCGGCAAAACATTGAGGGCTCGAGTAACGAAGATAAAGTTGTATGTATACAGCCACCTGCTCTTTCAATGGCGAGCCCAATGAAATCGGGAGATTGTATATAGGATATTGGTTCGGAGCACCTGTCTCTTTCGGTCAGGTGTTCAGATAAAGGGCGGATGGTACCAGCTGCCGCCGCCGATTGCTTTTTTTCTGTCATTTACGCCGGAGGCTTCGTTCGTCCTCTTTATTTGCATTGCGCGCTTCCATATTGTTCAATTAGCCAAACATTTCTGTTCTCTTCAATATTTCTGTTGAAGGTTTTTATATTATATAACCAAAACTATGGCATGGCATCGTAAGTGAAGATGGACGTTATGATTGACCAATTTGAACAAAAAGCTGTTATTATGATTTTTCTGTAATAATTAGATATAAAGTCCCTTAGAATTTTTTGTGAATGGTTTAGAGTACTATAAAGATGTAGTACAATGATTTAAAAATCATAAATAGTTTTTGGTATATTGCGATTATGATAAATCTGCCAAATAAGTAGAAAAAAAAAAAACAGAGTCGGACATGTCGAAATTTTCAAGAACATATTCTGCGATTCAGCATGTAACTATCTTCTATTTAGCTTCATACTTATTACTTTTATACTTAAAGCTTATCATGTACGAAAATTCAAATCATTTAAAAGTTCTATAATCAGAATGAAAAAAGGTAGACCCTCTACTTTGGTTTGCAGTTTTAAACACAAGAATTAATTGACGTCTTTAGGCCCTTAAACATTTTTGACAAAGACGTTCAACAATAGCATAATTTATAGCATTTAAATCATTTCCCATTTTTTTTGTTGAAATTATACGTTTTCTGAGTTGATTTTAGAAATGGTACAAATACGCAAACTTAGGAAATGTATGTACTGCTGTTAATTTAAACAGAAAAAAACGAAGACTATTAAACTCATTGAAACGAAGGCAGAAACAAATAATTTTACTTTTCACAGTCAAAAGTTCGCAGTACACACTCCTATTCTACTGTATGTATTTTATCAATTACAGTTTATGACCAAAAGTAAATATGTTTCCAAAGTTCTCTTGCTGTTTCATTGGCATAAATTTAATTAACAATTCAATTCTTGACAAAGAACTTTGAAGGTTTGACGGCGTGACTTGTGCCGGAATCAATATTGTTATTACAGAGATGACTTCGCCCTATCCTTTGTGGACGATAAATTAATTTATAAAATGGTTCGAACTTGATATTAAGATACTCAATTCCTAGCGTAAAATTAAATTATCAGATACAACAATTATAATTATTGTTAAGTAATTTAATTGTTACAAAATTCGATGACGCGTCTTTCGATTTGCGTCTGACAATTTCCTAAAATAATGTTTAAAATATCAAAATTATTTCATTATCAGCCAGTGACGACCGCGTTGTTAAGGCATTAAGTTGTTAACGCAACTATAGCAATGAGATCTGTGTTTGAAAATAAATTAAATTCTTTGCTGGTGTCCATAAAAGTTAGTATGCCAATATATACCAATCTATATATCTTATTTCTAACTAGTTTAAATCATTGAAGCTATTATCCATGTATATCACGACTATCGAGGGCAATTAACAAAGCTGTTAGCGCAACTTTAACTACGCAGTGAACTAAAAGAGAAATTGCTAATGATGTGAAAGCTCAATGTTTTCCTTGTTCGATTCCATAGTACTTATAAGGCAGTATCTCGAAAGAGTTAATAATAAAGGTATTCTTTGTTACAGGTATATATGCGTCACTGATGACACAACATTTTGGAATGCAGCTGCCTGTAACGTCCGGCCTAATGGACTAGGCGGTATTTTAACAGCATGTTTTTTTTTATTTTGCTTTTATTTTGTGCCTGTCTGCCGCAGAGATTTGCAGTGGCTTGTAGGAAATTGTTTTATTTATAGAAGTTAAGGCTCATTCGTTGAGCGCGATATTTTGCTATTATTTAAATAATAATTTTATTAAACTTTAGTGACTATAATCAAGGTTTATTTATGCAATTTGTGGAATACGATGCTGTTTGACAATATGTTAGAGTGATATTGGCTGTATGGTTTTCAATAATAGAAAATACATTTCAATAATGAATGAATAATAAATGTGTTACTAATATAAACCTAATATAGAATTGAACCGCACATTGACGACCCGATAGCCGAGTTGTTAGTGACCTTCCTTTTAAGGTTTCTAAGGGTTGCGGGTTCAAATACCGCTAGTGGCCAACATTTGTGTGGCGAATACGAATGTTTGTATTCGACTCATGAATGTTTACATGTATATACGAATATTTTTATATGTAAATATATATGTTTGGATGTATATAGTACCATTAGCTTGGACACTGAGACGGCAATATGCCCTGTCCTTATCACCTGTCACGTTTTCACAAATGGGCTTCGGTGAAAAGATGGATCGAAAGGACTTCATTGTCTAGATTTCTGCCTATTCCAGCATGAAAAATGCTTGAAGATTTAAAAAGACGTGACTATATCTTGAAATGTGTATATTTAATTTAACCGTTTCAAACATGTCTACGAACATTTGTCTTTAAAATCCGTTAACGAACAAATTTCCCATTATTTTTTTACAATAGATTACTACGATATCAAACATAAATCATCTTTTGTGAAAAAGATAGGCAACCCTTTGCAACGTGTTCCAAAGATGATATCTATTCTTGATTTATGCGCTCCAGTTTTTAGACTATAGTGGGACTATGAAATATTTTATGTACGTGACCATTCATGAAATTAGTAAAATTAAAGTTATCGCAGCTAGTCTCGACTAATTAATTTTCTATAAAATTGTATTACGTGTTGAAAGTTTATTATCCTGCCTCAGGTTTTCCATTATTGTATTCAAAGCTTTTTCCTTAATCAGCTTTTACGTCACCCTGGGGAAGAGATCTGGTAGTATACTCTTTCTTAGTATATGACATTTTTTTCTCTTTTTCACAATAATGGTATAATCTTTCAGGAATCTCGGTATTTCAAATAAATTCCCTCAACTTATTACTACAACTTATCCATCGTGTACATACATTCATGAATATGTTCCTCTATGTAACGTTATAAAGCATTCTCTTAATCCTTGTCTATTGTCTAACAAGCGTAAGTCTATCAACGTCCCAGTTTGTCCGAGGCACGTTTGGACGCCTGCAAACAATAAGTGCGAATCTCTGTATGGTTGGCTATTGTGGCGTAAATGCATATCTCAATCTAGACAGAATGACATATTGTGCGTTCAACCGCAAACAAAGACCAGCAGTCGATTGATTACACTTTAAGCCAATACTTTTACTGATAAACCTCTATGGGAACGGATTATCGTTGATAATATTGTGAGTTTGATATTTAATTCGTAGTGTAGTTGTTTCGAATTCAAAATTAATGTATCATATGCCAACTACTGTGCAAAGGCCTACTCTCAAATATTATTCGAGAGAGATTAGAGCAGCGTTTGTACATATAATTATTCACGGAATAATAACAATTATTCTCTTCGCTCTTCCCGCTTCCTCGCTATTTCCAATATAACTCCAATACAAACATTCATATTCGTCGCACAAGTCCCTCCTAGCCAGATTCGAACCGCAATTCTTAGCTTTGAAAGCAGGGTCAGTTTCAACCAGACTCTCGGTCGACTTATCATTGTTATATTTAACGTTAATCAGTTTTCTTTTTTGTTTTCTGAATATGAGTTACATAAATTTTTCTGTAAGTCTTTGCATGATGTTAATATAAATAAAAAATAAAACCCAATTTATCTGAAAAACACCAACCGTCTGAATAGGCGTCAGCCAGCGACCCTTCATTTGGCTTATAACATTAAAAATAAGCATAATTTTTCAAACCCAAAAATAATCCTAAAAACGTCGCTGTTGTGAAGGGACTCCGTAAAATTTAATGTCGGAATATTAAAAAAAATGCCACGGCCAGATGCCCGCGTTAACTCACTGCACTCTTAACTTGTTTTGGGCTAAAACAACATCTGGCCTGCGTCCTCAAATCTTGTTCAACTATTTTATTTATGGGCCTCGCCGCGCTCACCTGTTGGCGCCATGTGTCGGGTGTTTTTGCAAATAGCCCGCATCGGTTTGCTTCGATTTATAAATATTCTGCCTTAAATAATGTATAAAATTTTTTTATTTTTAAGAAAAAAGTTAATAATATTTATCATTCAGCCTGTCATATACTGTTTAATATACAACAAACCAAAGATTAAAATTACATGTCTTGCACAATGAAAATTATATCCGAAAATATAAATTCTGATATAGCTTATTCATATTTAGTTTAAGCATGACGAAGGTCCTTTGCAGTTTTACTTTATTAAACATCTACATAAGATGATGTAGCAATCATTTTAGAATATTAGTCCAGACACAACTTGAATAAAATAATGTTATAAAGATGCGTTGTTACCCACGAGGATAATGATGGAAAGGCTCTCATTATCCGTTATTATCCTACCCCGATATACCTTCCAAACGAAATACAACATAGTCAACATATACAGTTGTGAATTCTTTTTGTTAAATTCGACATACATGTTACAAGTTCTGTAACACAAACCGAAACACAACGCTAGTTACACTACCATTTAATGGCGGAAATGGTTTTGTAACTGACCCAGCTGACTCCTGGGATGCTATACTAATGGCCAAAAAAACCTTTCAAACGGAAACCATGTAGACTGATGATCACATCCTCTATGTTTAAATCTACAGCATACTTTTCTTAAAAAATCCTGCGTTTAACACGCGCAAACACCAGAGTTCTTAGAGGCTAAGGAGATAAAGAAGAATTAAAAAAAAATTGTTTATGTATGATTTGTATCGTTGCTTGGATATAAATGGCGTCAGGCTCAGGTGGTGAGCGTTTTAACTAATAACCTTTGATGGAAAGTAGGTCGAAAAGACTACTTTATCTAGACGATAGCCAGGTGGCAAGCTCGTACCATTGGTGTTTTTTTCAAAACCTATGTTCGATTCACATCGTTAGCTTGGAAATAAAGACGGCGACGGGCTCACCACCTGTCACGTTGTCCCGAAGATATCTTCGGTGAAAGGGGGGGCGAAATGACTTAATTGTCTAGACTAGACCTCTGTTTACCCCTGTATTGGAAATTGCGTGAAGATATTTATTTTTATTTATTTAAGAACTTTACAAGCTCCCTCTGTAAAGTGATAACCCTACATCAATTAACACAGTTACACCCAACTAACTTTAACTAAAGCGTTCAATACTTTGATTTATGTTACCCTTAATGATCAGTGTTTAAAGTCGACGAGTTTCTGTAGCGCATTACCGCTGTTGAACAATAAGCCACATTCACTTTCGACTTTCAGTATTTCTTCATCAGATATTCTTGTAAACAAACATTTGCTAAGGTTTCTACTGGGACTTATACTCATTTTTGAAATTAATCGCGTGGTGGTGTTTATGTTCTTTTCGTGAACTGAGTCTGTGTTTAAAAGTCACGATAGCCGAGTGGTTGGGTTATCGTAATTTGAGTCAACAGATCTGAGTTCGTGTTCGCTCGTTCGTCCGAATGTTTTTTTTTTAATTTATTTACGATTTATATCATTGGCAAAATGACCGCGAAGGCTCACCACCTGTTTCGTTTCCAAAAAAGGACTTAAGTGTCTAGACCTCTGTCTACTCTAGTATTGTTTTAGGAATGGCGTGAAAACATTTTTTTAGTCTATATTCTTTATTGTACAAATAAGTTTTAGTATTAATCGGAGTTTAAAATTTCTAGTGGTTTTTGTTTATAAAATTGTTGTGGTGGTGCTGTACTGGCGGTTTGTAATCTAGACTACACAAATACAAATGCTAAATAAATGTTTATTCTTAATCTTATCATAAAAATAATGGGGCTGAATCTTAGAAGAGAATTCGTTTAATTTAATGAAATGTATCATAAATTGAACGAGAATATATTCTATAAATAATAAAATAAAACATTTTGCATGGCGTTTATTGATCTAATAATCATTAATACATACTATTACAGTTATTGATAATTATTATCAATATTAATTTTTCTTTATACATAGTCTATATACAAATCTCCCGCATTGACGTTGTAAATTAAGGCAAACATTTTAATCAGGGTACAAGTTCGTAGTAGGACTGTTTTCCGGTCGTTGTTATAGAGTTTTGTATCTAATAAAACAATGATTGACTGTACGGAGAGATGGGAACGTGACTGGAATTTTACGTTCAATTTTATATCTGGGCATAAAAACAGGGCCTGTGTACGACGTGAAAGATTCATAACGCGCCACTGCCAAGTCGACTCAGTACATTCGACATGAAAAGTGTGTGATAATGGAAAAGCTATTTACATAATTAGTAATCACCAACAAAAATTGCATCTTTTATAGAATAAAGTAAGTTCGTTGTAGAATATTTCAAGTAAAGAGAAGGAAACTTCATCGGGGTTTACATTTTTAACTATTACTGAATAAAAAGCTTTTAATACCTGACACAATCGTTCATTTTTTTATTATGACGTTGACTGTACAAGCGGTACTGTCGCGAATTCTTTTCGTTAACGCTTCTCCTATAAAGAAAAACGTTGTTTCAAGGTTTCGCGGATCCAGTTTAAGGGTGGCTCAGTCTGTAGGAACATGATCTGATGTAGACGTGAGCTTTGTGTATCGGCGCATACCTATTCACTGTTTATTTTATGCCTCATTATTTAGGTCGTATGCTGTGTCGGTTATTTATATGCGGGTGTCTTTTTTACGACACTTCTAATAGGTCACGTTCTGTGACTGAATATGACAGGGAATTATTTCCGAGAGTTTTAAGAAGTTTTGTGATTTATGCATGGAATTTTTTAGCTGTTTTTATTTTATTAACATTTCTGAAATGGCCTTTTTTGTAAACTATTTTGTTATGTAACTTGGAACTCTAAACAGATGTAGAGTAAAGTATAGTAGTACAATAATTCACTTTTTGGACGAGAATAAAATAGAAGTAACATATTCAATATCTAAAGTATTATAAGGCAAACGCAACAGGTGCCCTTGGGGACTGATTTATTAAATTGGTGCTAAAATATATGGAAACGAAAACAATTAACATTTAATCATTATAATACATCGCATTGTTTTAATTATGGGTAACGCTTTACAATTGGTATACCTTGTTCATTAGTTATAACGCCTGCGGCCGGCTTATACGAATTTATATCTATGTTTTAGGGAGCGGAGATTTAACAGGCCTCGGAGGAATCCATTAACGGCCTCAGATTAGAAGCGTGACCCTTGCGTGATGCTAGTTTTATTAACGTCGGGTCTTATATCCTTTAATACGACCCCGGACAACAATCTAGGTGTTTTGTTGCTACCAAAAACAGTTTCATCCTACCCTTTAAATTGTTAATCGATTAACAATTTGTATAAGCTACTTAAGTTATAATTTACTTTACATTTTATAGGCGTTGTGTTGTGTTTAATAACGTTATAAAAGTACGGATTTTATTGCTTGCCACTTCTAGTATAGATAGATAGATAGATTGAATACTCTTTATTGCACGCACACCAACACAGAAAATATACAATTTTAAATTTTGTAAGACTGTGGTGACACAAATGGCGGTCTTATCGATAAAAGCGATTTCTTCCAGACAACCTTTGGATGGATCGGATTGTAATAGAAGAAACAGGTGTGGGCTTATTGCGCTGAGTTATATCTATATTTCATTGTATTTTTATTAATATACTATTAACATATATATACACATACTTACATATATACACAGATACATAGAAAAATAAATATAAACAGAATTAAATTAAAGAGATAAATAATAATCGTTTAACAAGTTTTTGAAATGATGTTAAAGTTTTGGCATTTCTCACTGTCAAAGGCAAGCCATTCCATAGACGGACAGCTTGAATATAAAATGACCTGTGTAGAAAATTTGTGTGATGAATAGGCATTTTCAATTGTAAGTTTTCTGATGATCTCAAAGTTCGATGATGAGAATCGCTCAGCAATTTAAAACGATCCTTCAAGTAGGTAGGATATAGGGGATTAAACAGCACGTTGTATAGAAGGGAGAGAATATGAGTATTCCGGCGAAATATGAGTATTCCGGCTAGTATTTTCGATATTCTTACTTAAGTGTTTATAAAATTACTTGTTTTTTATGCTATAGAGCTAGCATAGTTTATCGGGATTGTAAAATTCTGTTTAAGCTTGGTATAAACGCAATAGAATTATCTTATCTTATAAAATATTTTTCAGTTTATTGGGAACGCATTTGCGGAAACTGCATCTGGGAAATAGGTAATGTGATTCTCCGTCAGCTGGGCCGTTGATAATGGCCTGTAAATACTTGCTCAATGGATATTTACCTCTACTTCATCGATAAGAACGTATTTTCTCGTCGTTTCTTCTAGTGGTAATTGGAAATGTAATGTACCGGTGCGATTATTTACTTCTACGTAGCTCTTTATTAATCTGGTTTTAAATAGAACTTATTTTTATGTCTCAAAGTATAAGTAAATATTAACCAGTAAAACGAGCAACTAGATGAAGCTATGACAATCCGCATTCAAAATGTATTCTATACTGTTACGTACAGAATATAAATAAAATACATAACTTATTTAAAAGTCATCATTAAAAGTGTTCGTCACTTATAAGAATTTCAATACTATGTGTTAATTATAAATCTGGTATAATTAAACGCTTAATATAACCTAAAGCACCCAGGACCACAAATTAGATAGAGATACCTACATTTATCAGACCTAATCCGTTTAATTAGCACCGGAGGAAACCCTGTCCATTTCTCACTAAGCAAGCACCTAGCACCTGCAAAAGTTTAATTAAAATTGCGAATTGAAATTCTAACGTTTCGGAGGTCCGCTGTAGCTCGCGCTTTGTTTTCATTATCATTAACCACTCGGCGATTTGTCTTTGTTAAGAAAACTGGATCGTAGCGCGAGTGGCAGCAATCCTCATCAGCAGATTGCCTTCGCTTTCTGGTTAATTGAAAGAACGTACCTACTATCCTTGACTATATGCTACAACGTTTTATTAATATTAGTCTTAGTTTTTTCATATCTTCCGATTTGCAAAACAAACTTATCGTGTATACGTGAATTAAAAAATATATTTATAAAACTTGATATTACAATCTTAGTCCCTTTAACCTATTTTAATTAAAAGGTAAGTTTTATATTTTGTATTTGTTCAGTATCGGGAACTGTGGAGATTGTAAATCCGCAATATTGTGATAGACCCTCATCGACTTCGCAAAGCACTCTGTTATTGAGAGAAATCCCCTTTCAAAAGTTTAATACTATCAAGCTACTTATTAGTTAAGAAGTAAAGGAAATGGTCAAGACGCTAGCAATTCTTTGATAATTTAGATAAACACACCGATTAACTATTTTAAATTGAACCTGAGTAGTTGGCCTCGGCTTAGTCTCCTTTTTAACAATGTTTGAGAGTAAGGCTGCCGTTTTACTTTTTACTTAAGTTGACAACGTGAACATGAAGGTTATACAAACACATTATGTTCGCATTTAAAATATGAACAAACACCGACCGTATTACTACTACCGTATTACTGACACAATTTCTACAATAATTTATATTGCGAACATTTATATGAATTTCTGCCACATAACCATACTTAATCAGTCAGATAGTGTTGGGGTGATGTCACCTAAAGAATATGTCATTGTCTTTCTAACCGTGGGTGTTGTGTGTGAGGCGACAAAGGGAAAAACCTTGAAGATGATAATGCCTACCGATAGATGGCGAGTTAACCGTCTAATAAATACCTAAGTATGACAGGCCGGTGATGGCCATCAGCGTCTTAGGTGTAATCGTCAACGCACTTGCCAAGTTTGCTTATGCAAAGCTCTGGTTAGTGAACTTTAACGTGAACTTTTCTAGGCCGTTGCGTAAGTTTTCACCAGCCAAGCGGTCAAAGTTAAAAATTTACTGGCCAAAACAGACGCGACTTACACACATAATAACAAGTCACGCATCAATGTTAAGGGTTGGTGTTGACGCTTTAAAGTATCTTTATGTGGTCGATGTCTTTTAAATATTAAATATGTAAATTTCACATAGGTATCGTCTGAATACTCTTCGTAAATGCTAATTCAAAACTAACTTTATTCGTTAAGTAATAATGTCACTGGGTTTGTGCGTTAGTGTCAGAAATACTAAAACGGGGGAAAATATGTGTAGCTTTGCTTAAAACTTTGTATCGTTTATCAAGTATTTAAGAACGCTTCTAGTTTAACACAAGTAAATTTTTTTCTTTCGTCTATTTCAGTAGCAGATTACAACCATCGATAGTCATTTTTGAAACGGTGGTGTCATTTCGTAATAAGATTCATGTAACAGAGATGTAATAGAATGTAGTGTATATGCGTCTTTTAGTTGGAGTTTATTCTACTTCCTGTCTGGAAATCTGAAATTTAAGACCGGCAATCAAATTGGTTCTAACTCCGTTGACTCTTTATTAGTTTTCTAAGACGCGCTCAAGGCTCGATCACCTGCAGCCATCGCTTACAATTATGTCGGAGGGGTGCCGACTTGCGCTCAATGTGCTCGCATGTTCAGCGCAAAAATCGGTAACCTCAGTCACCTACGAGCACACAAACGACGCTCGCAATAGTCCAAGTCGATGTGGTCGAAATCGGGCGTGATACTATATATCAATGTTTGTGTATAGTATCCCGATGATTTGGACAGACATTAAATCGGAGCCCATTGACGTAAATAACTCAGAATACGTTAAAAATATGTTGAATTTAATTAAACTATTTCTTAGATTTTGATTATATTTAATTGTTGTTTAAAATAAAAAATTATGTAAATTTAAAAAAAAAAAAACAAATGTGTAGGTTTGTCAAGCCACTGTGATTGATTTGTTCATATTGTGTTGGTTTGTATTTCTGTAACGCACATGAGTTTTAATTGCATGTTTTACGTAATTCAACGTTAAAGCGTGAATACCAATTAATTATTCTCAGTATTTGTCGCCGAATGCTTGCATTTGCATGACAAATTACGGCCAATAGCCAGATTAGTCTGTAATTGTGCGCCTAATTTATTATATATGTTGTTTGAACATTTAAAATATTTCCATTGTGTGGTCAAACCACTGGTATGGTTATTGTTAAAATTGAAGTATGAGCTGGGGATTTAATGTTTTGACGTTTAACGTAGAGCCAGCCTGCGGTTGGAGGACATGGATGGGTTATGCACATTTCTGTGTTTTTATACCGGTATCTAGTAAATTACACAAACATTTTGATAAATATTTTGCGTATAATGTTTTAAATTCCAAGTTTTTCTAGATTAGTGTAATTACTACTGATAAAATTCATTAATAAAAATGGATTTTTTTTTTGTATATGTATATTCCAGGGTCCAGGTAAGTGACAACGGGCTCCTATCGACTACAACACCCATTGTTAAGAAGATTTTACTTCTTCTACTTTAACAAATAGAAAATAATCTTATACGACAATGGCTACCGACAGACGATGGGCTGACCATCTCTAATAACATACAGTAGAAAAATTTAGTTGACCTCTGATGGGCAACAGTCTCTGAAAAACTTCTCGTATTCAGATCACCAATCTCCTTGACAATTGAGGCTACAATAGCAAATCAATCTTACAGGATAGGCCTACGTCTTGAAGTGAACTTTTAAAGGACGCTAAATACGTTAAAAAAGTATGATGCCTGGAACAAATTAAATTTTAACTACCAGCAGGTGTATGTGCACGTATAAAATATTTATTTTCAAAGTATGATAAACTGTCAAAGAATATCTCTCTTGGTTTAATAAATGGTTAGTCATTTAAGACCCACGGGAGCTCCAAACTTCGCTCGTTCCACCCGGTCTGGTACCGCCCATAGAGACTCCACTAATTATTTAGTCGGTATTGGGTACCTCGAGGAGAACAACTTTGCAAGTTTGAGCTTGATACTTTTTGGTCATGTATATAGGTTCAGTGAAACATAAGAGTGTGTATCTATAAAACACTTTATTAACTGTGTAACAACTCATCCTTACTCTTTACGTTTCTTGTCCTAAAGGGCGATTAAGAAGAGGTAATTGTATATATTGTATATAATTTTGTATATATATTAAACTTATATATTACAAGTTTTGAAAACTTATAAATAAGTTATCACCGACAAAGTGTAAGTTCTTATGACTACCAGATATATTGTCTGATTTCTCGTCACGTTTAATCATAAATGTAAAATTTCTAAGATGATTAATTATCTTCTAGTTATCAGTATTTCATAAGAAGTTAGTTATAGAAAGAATTCATTTAAAACTAATACAACCACATTGTTTTTAGTGCGTTTACGATGGATAGAAGGTCTAAGTTGTAAGGTGTGCGGTCGCCATTCGTACAGTTTGCTAAAGGTGGCGATTTCGGCCATTATTATTAAATTATTGAAAAGTCCTAAACTCCACTAAAGTAGTTCCTGCTGTGATTATCCGTGTAATAAATAAAATACGCCGAGTATTATACTCAATCTGCAATAGAAGGATCGATCGTCGGAAAGGCCACCAAAAAATATTCCAAACCAAAGGTATTCGTGGATAATATTTATCGCTAGGACTTATTTTGATGATCAAATAAATTCCGTTTGTTCTTCAAAAGTGAGTCAAAATTGTTATAAATAAAGCAGTAGATTACAAAGAAGCTTCTTTTTCTTGTAAGCTTTCTGTAACGATTGTGAAGCTTGACCTCAGTATTAGTAATGAATTAAACTGACCCCTAATTAAGATTTACAAGTTAATAGAGATAGATAAAATAAAAGAGATAGAGAGCGAGAGATCTATTTCACAACTAACATTTGATACAATGAATCATTGCGACGTATACGAAATCTACAAAAGAAATATTTATAAACGAATACAAAAACATGAAAACATGAATTTATCACCTCGCATCGCATTCGCTAGATATATAAACGTTAATTACGATAGACAATAAACACGTTATAACGATTAAACTCCAGCAATAAACTGAATCGGTACGCAACTGTAATTCAACAAGTAACTAACCGTAAACATTTTAAATTCATCATTCGTTAAAGCAAACTACCGATAGTTTAAACACAGATACAAGCGAAACAACAACAGAAGTATTCGAATAATGGTTTTAACGCAAATTTCAGTACGCGCCAGGTTACAGATATCGATTGTGTAATGGTACAATATGTACGGTATATTTAAATGCTCCTCGATCTAGCGAAGTGTTGTTCATTAAAAAGAAAAATGAAGTTTTTTGATGGCGATCCGTAACAACAAATCCGCGTCGGTTCGCAACAATGCTGTCGTCCATTTTGTTTATGGTGCCATTAGTTAATACTTTCGGGACGGCATTAAATCCTTTGTTATTAGTTGTGCAGGCCTATTTTTATAGTTTTTGGTGACTTATGTGACGTCGTTGCCTTATATTTTAAGCTATTTTTTGAGATAAGGTGGATGACGAGAAAGGGTATCAAATGATGATCAGTGATTATCGATATTCAAGAATACCTGTAACACCTTGGGTCAGAAGAATTCTGAGGCCATTCTTATTATTATCCCGGTCTAACCGGCTCATAAGTACTGCAGCAAAAGCTAATGCTTGGACCCACTGTGCTGAAGCGGTAGTTAGTAATTTACTGGTTTTATATGAGGATTATAAAGAATTAACTGATTTTTCCTATCATTCTTAGTCAATTCAAAATCACGATAGCCGAGTGGTTGGGTAATCTGTATTCGAGTATAGGTTCGATACCCAGGTGGTAGGCTCGCACCAATGGTTTTTTTTTTATTTCAAAACTTATGCAAGATTTGTATCGTTGGTGTGGACAAAAAGATGGCGACAGGCTCGCTGGCTGCCACGTTCCAAAAGTTCAGACCTCTGCCAAGTCTTACCGCCAATTTGCTTTAATCGTTATGCTTTACTGGGATTAGCGATATTATAACAGACGCCTATTAGGTTTCTACTTCAAAGTTCCATTTTAGAGAGGGATTTCCTATAACTGCCGGAAGCAACTAGAATATTCCAGACCTTAGCCTATTAGAGATGTTAAATTTTCTTATATTTTTGAATTAATCCTTAAAATTATAAAAAACTTAAAAGTATGTAAGTTTAGATGATTCTTCCATTTTCCCCCGAAGCGACACTAATCGACCGAAGAAGTAATTTGTATTAAATTTAGTAGATAGATGAAACACTATATAGCAACAAACACGCAACTTTTTATCTCTTGTTCGCCGGAAAGAGATCATTAGCAGGATTTTGCTTAAAGTGTTTTGATTTTTACTTTAGGAGGCCGGAAAGTTGGAGAAGTCACAAGATGTTGCTTTTTCAGATCAGTCTTCTGATGTGTCGCTTTGACAATCAAGACAAGTTCAGGAACTGAAAAGAAAGTTCAAATGAAAAAAAATACGTCCCTAACGGATGTATCAATTTATTTTGAAATATGTATGTGTTTATGAACTTTTAAATTATATAGTTATAAGGACATCATATTTATAAAATGTGTCTAGTTCCCACGTAGTAGAAGTAAAACATTCAGAAAAAGTACGCAGTGGTTCATTATATGAGGGGCGACAAAATCTTATTACGTTTAATGACTTTTTTTGAAAGTTCTTTTCTATCATCGCTTAATTCATTTGGGGTTTTGTACGTGACTTTCTCGTTTCATCTAGTTTCAAAGTTTTCATTTCGAAAACATGAAATCGCATAATCATATTAATAGCCGAAAAAAACCATTGTTGGCATTTCTACGAACTCTTTGAATATCATAAGATTTATTATTTCGAATTGGATCTCTTCGCTTACGCCACACGAGGGCTCTACCATATTGTAAATATTGCTCTGCTATACATTTAATATTACAGTTTTCTTTATACAAACATCGTGTACTTTACAACACTTGAATCGATTCCGCTCAGCATACAAATTACTGTGTGTAAAGTTATTAATTGAACAAGCGATCGAGTTTGTGTCTGTTGAATTACGTTTAAAAAGCCTTTACGAATACATTGTGTAATTATTCCTAAATAAAGATTTAAAAACATTTTCATTTCTTCTTAACGTTATCATAAAGAATATTCATAGAGAAAATGTTACCGTAGACAAATGTCTGTATTTCAAGTGATTTGTGTATTATTTAAAGTGAATTTACCCTCGCCACATATTCCATGTACATCAGGTCTTCCATTAAGTTCCCAAACTCACGTAACTTTACAGAGGACAGTAAAGTGGAAAGGGTTTGATTTATTGAATTATTACTCGATTTGCATACTTAATTTATCTCCGGCCACATTTATAAACGAAAGATAAACAAAGATAAAACGTATTTTGTGTATCCCGACCAAAACTCCCTACATAATTGAGTGAAAGTACATTTTGTACCCACGAACAGATTTGAGTGGGATCGACTTTAAATAGTCATTATCTATCGCGTATGGGAAAGAACCTTTTTATTATAATGCTTTCAGTCTTGTTAGTGGAAGTATTTTCTTTTACGTTATAAGTTGAAATAACAATAAGCACTGAACAGAGGAAATTCAGAGGTCGTTATTCGAATACTAACATTAATGCTTTTTATATAAATAAATCATCACAAATCTTCACGCCATTCCCAATACAGGGACAATATATCCTGTAGTGGGTTTTCATACGCCGTATTGGATGTTTGTATGTATATAAAAAAGTAATATGACAACAAAAAATAAACAGTTCAAACAGTGTGTGTACAATTTTAAAACAACTTCCTGCCTTTCTAAATATGATAAAATGTGAAAAAGAAATTTATTTGGGTCCTGTGTTATCCTCAAACTTACTTTCACTAACACAATAGTACATAAAACATTGGAATAGTTTAGTTCGTGACCTGTGGCCGGCGATGGGCATCGAAGCGAGGTGCGCTCCGTGAGAATCCCGCCCTTTGCCTTTAACGCGTCACGAAAGTTTTTTTAACGTCTATTTGGTATGTTCACATAAAAATATTAGCTTTCGTATATCAAAGTTTGAAAAAATCAAACTTCAAATTATTTTATAACTGGTGTAATATAAATGTGATATATTATATAAATATAATAAACTGTAACGTTATAATAATTCTGAATTTTTATTAATTATTTCTGGGCTTGTGGTCAGAAATTAAGTTAAAAAACAAGGTCGGTATATTCACCCTATAACTATGAATCATATCTTCATACAAATTAGTTCAATGGAAGTATATGTCACAAATATTAACGATTCCCTTTCCCCGAACTAGTTTTAATATTTCACTAGCAATGTGGCAGACTACGATAACGATGCAAGGTGCAAAATGATACGAAACTGTGGTACTGCTACGTGAACTAAATCTAAATGTAATGTTTTTTAAACATCCTTATTTGCGCCGAGTGTTTGCCGCTCTCAAACACTCGCAAACTGCAAAGTTAAATTTTATTTATTCAGAATAATTTGTGCAATTATATAAGTATCTACATATAATAATTCATCCTATTATTCCTAATAACATTATTACTTTTTCTGAAGTAATTTTGTAATGTTATCTTCATTTCATCTTCACGCCATTCCCAATATAGGGGTAGACAGACGTTTAGATAATAAAGTCCCTTCGATCCATCTTTTACCAGACATTTTCTGAAACAAAGTGACAGGTGGAAATCTCGTTGGAAAGCGAGGCTGATCACCAGGAGAGTGGCTAGGACCAAAGAGGTTTTCCGAAATGTGTTCGATTTATATCTTTGGCTTCTATACACTCAACACCTGTAACGATGTCCCAAATCAGCTTTGGAGAAATGTCGATCCAGTGACAACTAATTAAATAAAATTATCTAAACTACCATAATAATTTGGAAAAATAAAAAAATGTATTGAAAGCACTATACACAGTGATGTTATCTATTTCTTCTTGAAATATTCAAGCAATATCAAAATAATTAAAAAAATATATTCCACACAACTTTTGTCTACAAATGGACATGGGTATCGAGTTTTTTATCATTCCATTGTTTTACTATATACTATAGCTACCGAATTGCTCCACTCGCACTCCCAAACTAACAATGTCCCTTGAAACTTTTTTATTTCGTTTAATTTTGCGAAGTTAATTTTCGGAATATGTAACTTTTCTAATTCAATAAAGCATTTAAATATAATTTTGACGAACTTCGTGGACACCAGTTTTCATAGCCAGTTCTGAGGAACAGGGTCGATTCGTCGGGTCAATGCAGAAAACATTTTTTCTAGATTTTCTCGGGTGTATGTGGTGCCTTCGTTGTTTCTGATTACATAATACAAGTGCTTAAGCTGCTTACTTTGGGATCAAAACAATTTATGTGATGTTGGTCTTATCTATATTTATTATTATATTTAATTATGTTTTTATTTTGGTGCATAATGATTTGATAAATTTTTAAAATTGTAAGAGAAATGAAGTGCTATTTCACTTTTATCCGTGAATGAATACAGTTTATTTTCACTTTATTTTTGGCACCCATCACAAAATTACAGTGTGCAGACATGAGGCCTTGTGTCATTCTCTACTATTCAACCTCGTGTAACAATGAAATATACATTATTACAGGGATTGACTATTGAACCTCTGCTGAAGGTACATATTCGGGGTTCAAAGAACGTCCATGTTGTCGCTTCGTTTGGTAAACGATTTTCATATCGCGAATCACAGTTTTATCGGGAAACGTTCGTTTGAGTGACTTATTGATCTAACGTTCCAGTGCAACCTGTGCAAACTCAGTCACCTGCTCTTATTTCTTTTTTTTACAACTAAAATTGGAGCAACTGATTGTGATATAAGCGTATAATGTGCTCATATCACCATTGAAATTTTTATTAGGAGTTTTAGTTGATACATGCTGTATGCATCATAAAATTTATATATTACAACGATTCGCGTATAATATGAATAATTAGGTATGTATAATAGTTGTAAATTCTTTCATTGAATAAAATATACTATCTAAAATAATTATTTAAGAATAGAAAACAGAATGCGGAAGTGTTTTTGCCAATTTTGCTTAGCATAATCGATTTAATATAACGTTCTGAGACAAAAAGACTAAATCTGACTGAACAACACATTATAAACTCGATATATACGAATGAATTCATCTTCAACTTATTTATCTTCTCGCATATTTCAAATGACAGGTTGCACAGAGTTCTAGACGGCTAAGTGCTTTCGACCCACGTTTCACCGAAGCCTATTTGGAAAAATCTGATAGGTAGGGAGACTATCGGTATCTTAGTGACTAAGCTAAGCCAACAGTACAACATACTTACGTAGATATATATTCATATTTACATATAAAAAATGCGTAACATACAAAAAGTTGATTGTTTAATTGTCATATTTTAATGAAAGATTAGTTTAATATTTTTTAAAATGTTCAAATAATAAAAATAAATATATTTATCATACAGTTTTTTGTCCCAAAAGAGATTGAAATCCATCTCTTTGCTAGGCTAAGCTATCGAATCGTCACTTTCAAGACAATATACACTTTAAAGAAGACTACGTTAAACTTGTTTACCTTGTAATCACGTAGGTTATTCTGAGCTAAATGGAAAACTGCAAAACTTGGAAAATAAAGAGATCAGAGATAAGTCACCCGTTATCACTAACGATAGATCCGTTAAGCTGTCGATAAAAATGAGTCAATTTAAAAGCGCTGAGAGAAATGTGAACAGCGCGGATTAACAAGATTGTCTATTCATGTAAAAGGGAAAGGAATGTGTTGCGTTCGTAACGCATTCCGCTGAGTATGTTCTTCTCGATCCAGATAACTTCGGCGTGAGGGTATTGCTGGGGTTTCTCTTTTTCGCTTTTTGATTCCGCTATTACAAGGAAATCCGTAATTATGCTGATTGCGTACGACGTATAATTCGAGCATGTGACTCTAAATCTATAAAATTTCCCGGATTAGTTTGTAAGGCAGATTTTCTTTATATTTACATATTTCGTCTTGTACCTTATCTAATCTAGTATATTCTTCTACAGTTTGGTATAATTTTAAATAAATAATTATAACTGGGTACAATTTCTTAAAATATTGTTTTGATATTTGAAGAGATTTTTTGCTACTTAATGTGCAAAACCACACCTTGTGTGGGTTTGCCATCGGCACGCGCGAGTATTTGCGTATGTCTTTCAATAGTAGACTCTGTATGCTATTTAATAAATGGTAAGTAGCAGGTGTGATTTCCCGTAAATATTCACTGGAACCTTTCTTACTCTTGTTTAAAAAAATAGATATATATTCAGAGCCAGAAAGTCCCAAAACATTTTATTTCAATTTACAAATACGTGATTTATTTAACGCACACTTAGCTGACGTTTAATCCCCTTAAGCATCTCCAAATCGTTTGCTAAAGCTAAGGGATCTATTGTTGAATAGCATTTTTCTGTTTTATTTACATAAACGCGAGACAGGACACATAATGTCGATTACGAAGTCAATTATTCCATCTAACAAGTCAATTTTAATTACGGATGACCCATGATGTCACATCGGACATATCAAAGTCGGGCCTATTGATTTTGTAATTTAAGTGCAATTTTTAAAATACAAAAATATCTGCAAGGGAAGCTTTCTCTTTTTATTTTATTATTTACTTGTAGTAACTAGACGACTAAGCTTCGCTTGGTAAGAAGTAGCCGGCGTTATATTCATTTTAATAGGTAAATTAAGTGATACAATTTTTATCGTCCAAAAAAGAAATTTTTAGGCATCATATTTATTTAGACAAACTTGAAATATAAAAGATTAATTAAATATACGCCCAAGTAAGTACTTAAGGTAGTTTTCGAAAGAGTAATGTAAAATAATTTATATACAAGTAGCTCATTTAAAATTATAAGAAACATTGCGTGTCTCTTTTCGGTTATAAAATAAAACACCAGCTCATTTGTTTAACACATTTAGTAATAAGCTACAAAGAATGCAGACTTTAATAAATATTGAAAACCATCATAAATGCAAAATAAAAACTGTCATTTTACTCCTTTATTGTGTAGTTTTATTGATTTTTTAAGAAAGTAATTTTGAACTTTTTGTTATTAAATCTATAAGTTTTTTTTATAAGTTTTTTTAAAGCTTTTTTTACCTTGGTATGAGATTTTATCTTCGGAATGGAAACTAAGACGGCTACAGATTATCACTTTGTTCCGAATAAGCTCCGGTGAATTGTGAAATTGAAAAGACTAGACTGTTTAGAGCTCTAACCACCACTATTTTTGGAATTTGATCTTGAACTATTGTTATTTGTTGCTACTAGCATCTTATAACCTCATCAAACTATTTCAGCTCTATAAAATAATTCTATTAAGTATAGCAATTTAAATTTGTAATATCATGCCTGTATTACACTTCAGCAATTCAGCGTTCATTAACCTGTCACATTACGTCTTGTCAACCATTTGCAATTGACACTTTCTGCCAAAGCGTATTAAATTTTATGCCTCACATGATAAAGTCTCACTTTTATCGTACCGGGCATCGTATTCTTCACATATTCGAGCAGAAATTCTCGGCACGTATATTCATAAAAACATTTAATTCCCAAGGTAATTATCTTCTACATATTAATGCTCCATGAGACCATTTCACCTTGTGTATGTTTTGTATTTAGTTGACTTTTATATACTATTTCACTTCATAGCAAGACTATTTTTACATAACTGTCCAGTTTCAAATATAAGTAAACTGTTAGATTAAATTATTAGACGGAAATTAGGAATATCAAAGATGTCTATGTGTATGTATGTATGTTACCGTATGTAGTCGAATGAATTCACAATGTCTTTTCATTCCTTGTCTTGAAAATGGTAATGGGTAACGATAGGTGGTGGGATAACCATCTCGAGTAATACTAGACCCAAATTAAGCAGACCTATGACATGCTTGAAGTGCCATGTTTAAGATTTTAGTCTCAATAACCGTTCATATACCCTCGAACCATGAAAATCATGACTTTAATGAAACCGTTTTAATGAAAGTAAATTAAATTAATCTAATATATTTTATCTAGTGACTTACGAACTTATTTTGTGACGTATTTATAAAAATTTATATATCGATTTCCCGGAAACTATTCAAATGAATTGACCAATATTTTGGATTTAGATAGCGTTTTACGTTCTATGCGTACTCGTGTGTGTGGTATAATATATGTTCATTTAGATCGGTGTAATCTATGAGAAAACTAAAAAAAATTAGAATATATGGTAGCGCCATCTATTTCTCACCAAGCGAAACTTGGTCACCCAATTTTGGCTTTGTTTAGTAATGTTATTATATGGTGAATATAGTCACACGATCGCAGTGGTTGGTGTTGCTTTTGGTAGTCTTATCAAAAGCGTGTTCTCATCCTTTCATCAAATATCTTTGTTTATAACAGTTGTCAGAACTAGTTCTCATTTTTTTTCATGGTACGTGTTAAATTTCCATCCTGTTTTATTAAGATAGCTACTCGTATGTTTAAATGAAACCGTTTATCTGTTCACGTTGCAGATAGAACAGAAAACAATAGGAACATTAAAATCCGATTTAAAAGTAATACTAAACAAAACAATTCTATGTTTGTTAGGGATGTTTTGTTTTAAAGCACCACCTCTGAGCGTAAATTCTGAGTCATAACTTGCTGTTTAAGACCGAGCGTTATCGTGGACAGAGATAACGGGCCTAGCCCCTCTCACCTTTGATGCCCTTATCAAAAGTAACCAACCTAAATACGTCGCCTTAGTGATGTGCCTTTTTAACTGTCGATAAATTTTATAATTACTGAGCGTAATTTCACCATGATTTCATTCTACTCAAAATGTCTCCGCAGTCACAATAAGCGCCTGTCGATTTGAAATGACGTGCTTAATTAAAGAGGCCCATTAAATGCGCGACAAAAAGCTTTTTTTGTAAGGGACCGAATAAATAAAGACTGATGGAGAATCTGAACGTCGAATTAATTAGAAAAAGTAAGTAGCAAGTCCCGAAATAATTTAGTCGTGACGTTTAAAATTACCAATTAATTTTCATCATGGCTGTGTTTGTCCGTTTTTGTCTTTAAATTTATTTTTTGTTACTCATGTAGCGAACAAGGATCTTGAGTATTCTTTTGATTTTATTATGTCCAGGGATATTTAGTTTTCACTTGACACTATAAATACTAACAAAACTTTAGTTAGGCAAAGAGTCACGATAGCCGAGTGGCTGGGTAGTCGGGATTTCGAGTCAAGACCGCCACCAACAATACCAATGGGTTTTTCAAAAACTTTTGTACGAATTATAATATAAAGATGACGACGGGCTCTCCACTTGTCCCGTTGACCCGAAAATATCTTCGGCGGTAGGTAGGTCGAAGTGACTTAATTGTCTAGACAAGATCCCTGTCTACCCCTGTATTGCGTATAATGCTTGAGTAATTGGTATAATGGTGTGATATGAAGATAAAATATTAGTTGAAAAAAATTCAATGTTAGTTTAATGAAACAGCAAGTCACGACTTACTCATATTTGCTTTTTAATATTTATATACTATTCTTTTTTTGTGATTATAACCTAGAGGCCTTTTGTAGCACGAATCAGTAGCTTTGATCGGGACAGTATTATTCTAGAGTACCGTCAGAATGCCCATGAATACTAACTGAATTTACCTATCAGCATACGTTACGAACATAAACAAGAACAATTGTGCGAATCTGTATCCAGATCATAATAGCTCTTTGCTTCGTGTATTTAATCGGAATGGTTTCATGATAATATTAGTTCAGGTAGATGATATCATATCATTGCCGGTTATTTTTACTGACTACTTTTATCAAACGGCATGTAAAATTCCATTCCCTTTTTGGTCTCTCTCGAAGGATTTACCTCAATCACCAAATCTCCACTCTTCTACATCAAGATCGATGCCCATGATTGATCTGTTTCATATTGTTCCGGTATTTTTCGAAATGGTTATCCCGCCATCTTATTAACGCCTTGTGGTTTTAAAGGTTTCTCCCAAACTCAAACTGACCCTCACGGAAAGTAAGTGGGTGGCATAAGGAAAAAGGAAAGAAAATTTATTGCTCAAATACGCCACATCATGCTCAAAATCAAACAATTGGAATATTTTAAAACATTCAGTACATTTAGACTTGCATTATGAATTCTCTCTGGCTACGCCTGTAGACATATTGAAAACCTTTCTCTTCGACGTCTCTTACGACACGCAAAGGAAGAAAGGGGGATTCACGGATGATCACTCTACATAAGTTTCTTTACTCACTAAAATAAGTTGACAAAATCAGTATAGACTATTCAATGTCTTTTTGACAATAGATTCCCTAAGTTTCATAAAACAACCACTCAACAAACATGCCTACACTTTAATATATCATTGGAACGTGCCTACACTTGAATATTCAAATAAACTATACACAATGAAATCCCCTCGCGCGGTCGCGACCTCTCGTGGGTGGACGTATTCCCTTTGGGTAGGCAAAGGAAACTTGACAAAAGATTGCTATGAAAAAACTGGGTTCCGATGTATAACATGATGCGAAATGCTTACCTTTTCTAGCCACGCGTAGTTTAATTATATTTTTGAATCATGTAACGTGTTAATCACAACGTTACGAACTATTTTGAGTTTAAAAATATTAAATCTTAATGGCATTCTATTTTTAATGTAGCTACATTAAAAATAGAATGCCATTAAGACGTTATCAATATTATTATTCTGGTCATTGCATACATAACGTTATCAATATTATTATTCTGGTCATTGCAGTCGTATTAGTTAAAAGACACAGAATTGTACCCATTTAGTTTACTTTGCAGTGTTTTCTTAAAATTCATCTCGGCTTGGACGAGTCATTTATATTTTAATTTGTCACCCTGGCGAAGGTTAAAAAAATCTACCCTAAAATACTCTGACATTTAACAAATTAGCCTAACGTCGGCTCGCGACAAGAAAATTGAAATCATGCTTAGACGAAATTAATTTGAAAAATGTATTAAGGAGTTGGTTTTCCGTTACGTTAATTACTACTTTTGTTTCTGAACATTTTCGATTCATGTTGGGGGATATCAGCGAAAGAATTGAACCCCGGATCTCTCAAGAGACGATTTAGGAAGACTAATCGTTGTAACTCGATTTTGCCTACTGACAGATGGTGGAATACTATCTCAAAATATTTCATTTCGAAGGAGGATTTTTATTCCATTGCCTTTTTTTGGGCTTCTTCTGATTTGCCTCTTACGACAAAGTTGTTTCTTTTATTGTCTTACTGATATGAGAAAGCTTAATATTTTCCTTTCATATTTAATTGATTAATTGATAAATAAATAAATATAAATAAATAAATATAAATATCTTCACGCAATTCCCAATACAGGGGTAGACATAGGTCTAGTCTAGACAATTAAGTCCCTTTGACCCACCTTCCACAGAAGATATTTTCTGAAGAATTGAAATTGAGAAATAATTGTTATATAGTTTATGTAACGTTACAGACAATAAGCAGTTTTGACATTAAAACAAATACAAATGTCAAAGGTTTCATATAACTTCTTTATTATGTTCTTTATAATAATAGCGAAATCTCCTCTCACAATTAAATCACAAAGTCTCAGTAAAATAGGTGAAATGTGCAGAAGAATTCAGTATAAAAGTGCTTTTTTAATTTAATTATATTTTAAATAACGTTATTTTTATATAAAAAATAATTATTTGCCACACGTATGATAGTGGAATTGATTCATTTCTAATAGTTTAGGTAAAGCTTATTAATTTGTTATTATATAAGATAAAGTTTATGAAAAATGTTGGAGACTACACCGGAATTTCCGCAAATTCATTAGAAATCTACCTGCTAATATGCATGAAGACATTTTCACTACAAATATTCTTACACGTAATATAAATCACATGCTCCATGCGTACGAAATCATTTGTACAGATAAGTCATTTGTAGCACCAGTTAGATAAGGCATCCAACGCTCGGATATCACTTGTAGTGCAAACACATTCATTCTCTCAATGGATGCTCAATAAACTCGCAAATTGTCCTCCAGGGGACGCACTCATCCCTTCCTGAACTTTGACTAATGGAACAGTGTAATTGTAAGAGGAATATGAAATGCTCTACTCAGATGATTATGTTGTTACATAAATCTATCCGTTACCGTTTTAGTTTATGAAAAAGAAATAAGCTTCAAGTTTTTTCGTGTAAGATATAAATTTTTTTTATATTAAATATTTATCTTCACACATTTTTCCAATACTGAGTAGACAGGAGTCTCTACTCTTAAAAGGTCCTTTCGATCCAACTTTCATTGAAGCGTACTTGGGGCAAGGCGATATGTGGTGAGCCTATGTCAGTCTTAGTGTTCAAGCCAAGGATACGATATTCTTATATATATATACATACATGGATACATGGTTAGGGACCACAATACATCTGATCCTGAAGTAAGCGGTTTAAGCACTTGTATTATGAAATCAGAAACAAGGAAAGTACCACAAACACCCAGACCCGAGAAAATGTAAAAAGTGTTTTCTATATTGACCCAACCGGGAATCGAACCCGAGACCTCGGAGCTGGCGACACCATAAAAACCGGTGTGTGCGCCACTCGTCCACGGAGGTCGTCATATTTAGATAGACTTATATTCATACATTGAACATCAGATACATGATAATTCATCAGACATGTTTGCCCCTAGCGGAACTCGAAACCGCAACCCTTGGCTTCCAAGGTAGGATCACTACTAACTAAGTTATCAGATAATATTAAATACTAAACATTATACATAGCTACTTTAAGTACTGTCCCGTAATAGTAAATAGTACCCGTTTCGGAAGACTATATGTAGGATGTCGTTGGAAAATAAGTATATATTGACAGAATATTATGAAACAATAAAGCCGTATATCTTTTGGGTATCTAAAGGTATCTAAAGAACTCAAAGTAATGCCTCAATAGATCACTGGCCATCAAATGCCACTGCACCATATAGCACTGAACCACATAACAATATGCTGACTATGTCTAAAATATCCAGCGGCCCCCTGAGCTTTTATATTAGATGTGAAAGGTAACCATTAAACTAAAACGTCATTAGTTCGCAATTTATTCTAATAGCGCCGCCGCCGCGAAAATAACGTAATTAAAACCGAAAGGAAATCTTTTGACGTCCTCTAATTTACCATGTCAATCCCACCATCAATCAAGTCCGGGCGAGGCTTAAAACTGAGCCAACGTTTCAATCACTCCCAGTTTTTTTACCACGTGATAACTCACTGCTTCTATCAATCACAATTGGTTATTTTCGACGCCTACCGTATTGTTTTGATGGCTTCACAAAAGGTCCTTTTGTCTCTCCACAAAGCTGACACAAATATAAAGGTATTACGTCGCGCTTTGTCAGACAGTGAGTTTAATGTAACTTTATTGTGACTTTTGAGCACAGACGTACCTGAGATGCTACCCAGTATCATCGCGACGCTCATTATGGTTAATTAATGGTAATGGCTGAGGACATGTGCCTTAATTTAAGAAATAAAATTATTTCAATTAATTATCCATTAAATTGTTGACCTCCGTGGACGAGTGGCGTACACACCGTTTTTATGGCGTCATGGTCCTCTTGAGTTCCGGGTTTGATACCCGGATGGGTTAATTCAGTAAACCACTTTTTCTACATTGTCTGAGGTTTGGATGTTGTGGTATTTTCTTGTTTCCGATTCCATAAAGCAAGTGCTTTAGCTACTTATTTTGGGACGAGAGCAATGTATAAATGAAACCATATGATGATTTCTCTATTTATTTATGTATTTATTTATTATTATTATATTAATGAATGTACACGGAATGTTCAATGAATTTCCCGAGCATGATTGTTGCTTTGTTTAAAAGCAACAAAGCAACAACCATACTCAGCGGGCTTTGCTTAGAGGTCTTCATGCGTGACAGAATCAAGAATAAAGATGTCCGAAACAGAACTATAAGTGAAAAGATAGGATAAATAGATTGATTTTGATATCAGTCTTTAAGCAGTACAGGAAAAGGTAGAGGTGTAAGAATCTTAACCATTCTTTTAATAGACGTATTATTATATTATTAGATATTTAAAACCATGTCCAAGGAAAAGCTTCTCTTACTGTCACATTTTTCCAATGTTGTTTTTCGTCCATCTCTTGCAGCGAAAAACAGTTAACGGAAATTTGTTTTGATATGTTTGGGTATGTATTATCTCTTCCTTCCCCGGTGGATTTTTTATTCAATTAGGATGAAAAATGTCATACCTGGTGCACGTGGCTACAAAAAAAGGCTACCGATGCTTTGTAATTTATCAACCCTGAGGACAAATATGGAATATCACGTAACCTGTAATTATACTGCGTCTGTACCTTTTAAACCAACTTAAGAACAAAATAACTGTTACACAGCTAATTGCTAGCAGAAATGGTTAAATTTGCAGTATTAACACAGACTCATAGACGATTCAAAAAAGCAGGCCATTATAAAAATTCTAAAATTTTGAAGACCCATTATTAAACACATTACATCTCTTAAAGTCTTGGTGTTGCCGTTTAAAATGGAAATTTATATTTTGATATGTAATTAACAAAGAACTCATCAGATTGTTTATTAAGATTCTGTCGTCGGAAAAAGGGAAAAATGAAATATGTTAAAGTCAACCTGCTCGTTTCCCTACCCTTTTGTAACACTTCCGCCTTGAAACGAAATTCGTTTGACATGGAATTTGTTTTTCAGCTCGTGCAATGTTTCAGTTAAAGTGTAAATTCACATACATTACACTTAACGGCCTGTGAATATCGACTGTAGAATATAGCATCTCTCCTGAGACAGGGTTTAAAATAATCAAACGCTTGGTAAGCGGATTGCCAATCGTGGTAACAGGCATCTTGCACTTTAGAAGCAGCTACTCGTCACCGGTCTGTTGACTTTTGTTCTGGTATTTTTCGAGATGGTTATCTAGTCATCAGTCGGTAGTGATTGCACCAAAATAATAGGCACTGTCTCTCTATCTCTTTCTGTCGGTAGACTGTGACATTTTTCCCAATACGATACTCACGGGAAGAAAGGAAGTGGTATAATCGTATGCCGATACCAATTAGTGTAGGTTACACATAGCCTTTCACATCTATAAAACACTAGGGTTCTTATTTAGGTATGTATTTGTTTCAATATTCTTTATAAAAAAAAAACATTTAAAATACTGTCACTGATTTGACTGAGATATATCGAGCGCTATGAAAGAGGAATAAGTATGATTTACTTTTTATTTCAAATAAGAGTTTTCTTACAAAAATTTCGATTACACGAACTAGGCCACGAACAGCACTTAGTATAACTTACTTAGTCTTTGAACTATACAAAGAGAAATATGTATCGAGGCGTTATGAACACACTGGCATCAAAACTTAATAATGCTGCCTGGAAACCGAAATAAGGCCATTTGTGCGTCTGTCTGTGCTCCCGGGAACAAAGCGTTTGACGCTCGCTGTCTTTGTATCCGTCTCCGTTAGTATGAGCTCCAGTGTATGCAGTATTCGATTACTTCTGGTTGAATACATCATCCGCCGCCCACAATATGGCTGCTTTCAGATGCATCTAATCCGGTTCCATCAAAGCGTTGTGAGTGTACAGTGGCGTTATACATTACTGTACACAATGATTTTGAATATTTGAATACGTATAGACGAGAATTACTGACAGATATAGTATGTTATATCTGTACTTTGTGCCGAGGAATTACTAGCAACGAAAAATATATTCACGATAGCCGAGTGGTTGGATGGTCGGAATTTCGAGTCGAGAGACCCGAGTTCGATCCCCAGGTGGTAGGCTCGTACCAATGGGTTTTTCAAAAACTTATGTACGAATTAAATCGTTGGCTTGGACATAAAGACGGCGACAAGCTCACCACTTGTCACGTTGTCCCGAAAATATCTTCGGTGGAAGGTGGGTCGAAGGGACTTAATTGTCTAGACTAGACCTCTGTCTACCCCTGTATTGGGAATGGCGTGAAGATATTTTTAATATTTTTTTAATAATAATAATAATAAAAAAACTATTCATTATTCAGTTTTTTGGAAATTTTGCATTTGTAATTTTTGCAGTTGCATGTAAAAACTGAAGCTCCGTTAACAAAACTTAACAATATGTAAAATAATAGCTACTAACTAGCTGCTAATGTCACTTGACAATTTATTCTTTTTATTCAATAAGGCTAATCCGTCAGGGGCGACGCGTGATTGTGTAATACTAATAAAAAAAGCGGTTCTTACTGTTGCATTGATGACCGTTCATCCAGTATATTATGACGTTCTCGTAGAACCAAATTGTAGTAGAGACTTGCTGCGGTTCTGCGTTTTATCTGGTAAGGCAGTCCTTTGGTAGTCCTAAGTCCTTAAGGGTACCTTACTCTTCAGGAGATATTCAGAGAGGTTTTATACTTGTGTGGCTTACATTTATTTCGTGGCCACAATAACTCAATATAAACATATTAAACCAAACGGTACATAAATTAATAATTTTACATTATATTTGGAGCTAGTTAGTTATTTTCCAGACGTATTTTATTACTGATATTAATATCTGTGGTACTCTAGTGGAAACGATCATGCTGTCGGCTGACTTCCTAAATTATTATATTTTTCCTACATAATTTAATTACAACTCATCATGATGCAACAGTTCTTACTATGGTTTGCTAAAAATCTGACCTCGTCTAAAATTCCTTCCTACCTTTACCAGTTACACGTCAGCTGACTTAATCCATGTTAAATATCGTTATTGTATCCAGGTAAATTAGTTTTACCTCGCGTTATCTCGCTGTAATGGAGCGTATACTGTAAGCCGCGTTAAGTTTAATTGTTACGTAAACACTACAGTCAGATACTTATATGATGTAAGCTGAATAATAATTATACTAAAGCTTAACCCCTCTGAAACACTTTAATTACCTTAAGATAAAGGAAGTACTTAATATTCTAAACGACTTTAATGTATTTAGTTTCACAAAACTTTCAGTAATTGTGGCGATTCTACTCGTCTTATTGGACTCGCATTTTTCCTATAAATAATATCGATGTATCTGTTTGTAGTAATAGCTTTTCACTAAATGTGGTAGTAGTGAAATAAATTATACAAATTAAAACAAAGTAGACTAACACTAAACTAAAATTTTCAAACAATCTAGAATAATAAGACAATCCGACACACAATATATGACTTTCAGGATGCTTTTTAAGGTTAAACGTGTCCAGAGTCACATAATCGGAGAGTCCCATATAACATAATTTAAATGTAACTTAAAAGGATTGAAAAATATTTTTTTGTGTTTCTTTCTTAACTTTCTTTCGTTGGGTTCTGTCAGGCGAGAACGCCCAATTATACTTTAAGTAGATTAATAGCTCATTGACGAGTTGTCTCAAAGAGCGGCTTGCATGTGCTGAGCTAAATGAAATAGCTCAGTGAGCCAGATTATCGTTCATTAGCACGCCGTCAGTTGCAGCGTGGACTACGGATCTGGTTGAATGAGTAACGATTAAATTTATTTTTAATAAGATTTTAAAAACGTGCTGACGCTGTTATTTGGATTGACGTGTTATTCTCGGTTCAACTTAACAATTCATACAATACTTTCCCATGTCTATTATGTATAAATAAATATATGTTAAAATAGCATCCATGAGTTTGTGGCTGCAAAACTCGATAAGTAGTCGATGGATTGATTTGATCCTTAGACAGGTCCTTGCCTTAGTGTTCTCGAAAAACTTTGTATGCTCAAGTTCCCTCGGTAATGGGAATGTATTGAGTGTTAGGAATGTAATTAGTAGTTATGTGAGTTGACATTGTAACTGTTGTTGCTATTTGTAAAGATTACCAAAATTACTATACGCTATATCCATTACTAATTAAGTAATATAAATTTATAATAAATGCAATATATACGATTGAGTGCTATAAATTGAACCCTTGTTTTAGATATTTCAATGTATTGTATATTTTGTTTTCTTTCTTTCTTTGCAAGCTATCAAAAAAATCAACTGAAGAATATATATCTGTCCCAAAGATTGCCCACACCCATTGACTTTCAGTCAGTCCATGTTGTTTGCTGAACGAAGTTGGCACTCGGGATACTATCTTCTCAAATGGTCGTCAGTACTGCGTGCACTGAGGCCGACCCAGTGCCATATCTACGTGCTGATTGTTATAAATATAGCTATATATAAATATATAATATGCTGATTGTTATAAATATACACAGGATAGCCGAGTGGTTGGGCGGTCGGAATTTCGAGTCAAACGACCCGAGTTCGATACCCAGGTGACAGGCACGTACCAATGGGTTTTTAAAAAACTTATGTACGGATTATATCGTTGGCTTCGACAAAAAGACGACATCGACCACCAGCCACGTTGTCCTGAAAATATCTTCGGTGGAATGTGGGACAAAGCGACTTAATTGCCTAGACTAGACCTCTGTCTACCCCAGTATTGAGAATTGCGTGAAGATATTTAATTTTAATTAACTTATATCTTAGATATTTCCTTTTGAGATTTAATAGTTAAATTATTGTATAGTCAGTTTATTTCTTAGTAAGTTCATAAAAAAATCCCGATAGCAGACTTGTTGGGTGATCGGAATTCTAGTCGGGAGACCCGATCCCTAGGATTTATGATTTATATCATTGGCTTGGAATTAAAGACTGCGAAAGACTCACCACTTGTCACATAGCCCAGGAAATGTGTTCGGTAATATGTATGTCGAAAGTATTCAATTGTCTAGATGTCTATCTACCCCAGTATTGGGAATGGTATAAAGAGATTGATTATTTATAGTCTCTACTAACGCTAACTAAGAATTTTTATTTTATATTTATTTAACAATCAATCCTCAGATCAAATTATACAAAAGTAGTGACACAATAGACAGATCCGAGATCTTGTTACGAATACTACGCAACAATCACCAGAAAAATATTTTTTGAAATATGCTATATAAATTCGTAGCGAATATTTATAAATGTCCCTTTGTAAGCTTATTTATGCTCCCACATTGTTTCATTCTACACGTAGTTTTGATAAAGGACTTACTAGGAGACCGTTTGTGATGGGCACATACGAGTATTATAATTAAAATCCTGAGAGTCAAAGGATTATACGTAGATATTATACACCTAACATAATAGGATTTCAAAAAGGTATTTTCAGCTTCAAGTGAAAGTAATTTTTATCATTCTTTAAACATTTTTAAGTGACATTCTTATATATAATATTGGTCGTTGGTGTGTGTTTATGATTTTGAATATTTATTAAATAGCGTGATAGTCATGCTAGTTTTTTGAATAAACTATTGCATGGTTTAAAAATTTACAAAATTCATAGTCATAGATAAGATGTTTTAGAAGTGTAAAATTTGAAATATTAAGTCAGGTCCTGTGTAATAGCCAATAGATGTCGCTACCGTTCCTAAGAGGCGGGTGAGTAACGGTGACGCGGAGGCAATTGCTGTTATTACTCTTTCTCCACGGAACCATTCCTTATGGGATTGTCATTTGGCATTTGTCCTGCATTGAATTTATACACAACGTTATTTATGTATGTTGATTACATAATATCGTGCAATTAGAAGATACAATTCCTCATTTTATATCCCACTACATTTTTCCTACCACATGTTCATCCACACCATCCACATCCACTGCGCATGATCTACAGCAACATCTTTTATAAATTTTGCTAGCTCTATTTAAATACTAACTGTATTTCGGATTCGTATATTATCTATTTCTGTTATTTAAAGATCTGCAAAAGTTCACTGCCTTTGTAAATGTTATGCCGCAATCGCCCCTCGAATTTTTACAAGTAAAAAATTTCAGAACGGGATCGTTAGATCGTTAGATAGTATATAGAGATACCAAATATCCCTATAATAGTATATAGAGATTACAAAGTCACGATAGCCGAGTTGTTTGGTGGTCGGAATTTCGAGTCGAGAAACCCGAGTTCGATCCCCAGGTGGCAGTACCAATGAGTTTTTCAAAAACTTATGTACGAATTTCATCGTTGGCTTGGACATAAAGGCGGCGACGGGCTCACCACCTGTCACGTTGTCCCGAAAATATCTTCGGTGGAAGGTGGGTCAAAGGGACTTAATTGTCTAGACTTGACCTCTGTCTACCCCTGTATTGGGAATTGCGTGAAGATAATTTATTTTTTTAAATCCCTATATTTGGTATCTCTATATACTCACAAACTTTCAAATTTACCTTTATGACTTGATCTCCTCGAGGGAGATTTATTTAATTTTTAAATATTGCTTCATTTATAAATATATTTTTTTCTTTGTTCACAGTCAGAGAATACCCTTCACACCACGTGACGAGGTTACGACATTCAAGACATCTCGATGGATACATGCCTATTCACACATCAGCCGTAAGTAATATAGCGCCGTCTCCATCAAAAATCTACTATAAAATATTAAATCATACCATAACATTACGTTTCCCCTTTAAAGCTTCGTCCCCCATAGATTTTTTTTATTGTTTTTGTGCTTATTACTTACGAGAAATAGAAGTGAATTGCATGTATATAATTTAGTAAACTTAAATTGTCATGGATTGCATTACATGTAAAAAATGTCTTTATTAAAGCTTTCGAGGATAAACGTAAGTAAAATAATAATAAAAGATCAATTTAATCTTTTAATACTGATAATAATATTAATTTTAAATCACCTGCAGGCCAAACGGAAGGTACACAAAAACAAAGTCACGTAAGCTTTTCATCGTATATAGGCTTTGTAATTTACGTGACCTCTTAAAGAATATCAATATAACTTTTATTTTATAGTGTTAATGCATGTGTTTTTATTAATGTTATATTGTTTTCAAATTATTTCAATACAAATTATTGAACAATTTATTGTAAAAATTGTAACTTTCATTGTATTTGTGTATAATAATTCATTACTGCTGTCCGGATGCTTTTGTGGACTCCATTTATAATGAAAAATTTACTTAATTTTTTTTCCCGAATACTGCTTATCTTCATATTGTTTCTTGTAATGTCAGCACAAATGCATGATGTTTTTCAGCAGTCAGCAAAAACATTGGACAAAGGTAAATTGAATTACTATTGGCCTATTTCTTAGAAGCATTTGATTTGAACCATGTTAAATGTAATACAGCGTTTTACGAGGTTATATAAATAATATCCATCGTTTTAAGACTGAAAATAACTTAAAAGTATTGTAATAAATTTAAATATTATTAAATATCTATTATAGTTCTAAGAAACTATTCCATTTTCAATTTAATATCTGAATCTTACCTTAAAATTTAACTTTTTTTATTATTTATATTAAATAAGTATTTTTATTTTTATCTTTTTAAACCGGTAATTCAAACCATATGTATATTGTCTCTCAGATATGGGCCCATAATTTTCGAGAGCTTTTGTTGTATAATAGTGAACTTAATAACGATGCGGGGGCACATTCTAACGCGATTTCAGTTCGTACCGGGGACATCACCAAAGCTAGCAGTGAAGGACAACCACAAGCCACTCTTTACCGAGTGTTTGAACTACAAACCCACAGTTAAAGAGGAGCAACCTGTTGGGACCTATGTATTCACGGTAAGTAAAATACACTTACTTTTTGTTTTGGTTTTGCAACAAAGACATTAGAAATACTCCTTGTAATGTAATGTACTGCTTTAACAGTGCAATCTGACTAGACATAATAAAAAGTAGAAAAAAACAAACTTAATATTTATGTGATATTTTAATAGTTCTTATTAATCTAAAGAAGTCACGATAGCCGAGTTGTTGGGTGGTCGGAATTTCGGGTCGAGAGACCCGAATTCGATCCCCAGGTGGGGCAGTACCAATGAGTTTTTCAAAAACTTATGTACGAATTTCATCGTTGGCTTGGACATAAAGGCGGCGACGCGCTCACCACCTGTCACGTTGTCCCGAAAATATCTTCGGTGGAAGGTGGGTCAAAGGGACTTAATTGTCTAGACTTGACCTCTGTCTACCCCTGTATTGGGAATTGCGTGAAGATATAAAAAAATTAAAATATCACACAAAAATTGAGAGTTTGTTATTGGATTGGATTGATATGAGTTTGTTATGGAAAATATCGTATAAATCTTATATTTCATGGTTGTTTTGGATTACCTGACCTTATAGGCTTGTGTCCTGTAATAAATAGCCTATTACAGGACACAAGACTTTGCTATAATAGTTTGCTAAAGTACCAAATATCTTACTATTTAGTAAATAGTAAGGTGATTTTGTACGAATAGGTCTGTCTAATGTTACTCTGTTATTTTATAGCACCATCATTTCGCCAGCTCTTTCTATCATTTAAGATTTTCAATACCTTTTTTATAGCAGCGCCGTTGTCACCAAAGGAAGGAACTTCTACTTCGAACTATGTTTCCGCGGTACTTACCCGTATTATTTGTTGAAGCTTATAGCAGGATGTTACGTTTGAGTGATTCCTTTAAATTTATCGGACATATTCGATTCAGTGGCCGAGTCAGTTATCCGTATATTACTTCACGATCCAAATATTCCTGAATATATTACGTGGAAAACGTTCAATACGACATCAGTATACAAAGAAAATTTAATAGTAGCCATAACGTATTCGTACAACATTATGCGTACTATATTTGGGATCAGAGTATTGTATTGAGAATTTCGAGTTCCGAGAGACCCGAGTTCGATCCCCAGGTGGTAGGCTCGTACCAATGGTATTTTTTTAAACTTTTATATGAATTAAATCGTTGGCTTGGACATAAAGACGGCGACGGGCTCACCACCTGTCACGTTGTGTCGAAATTTTTTTTTATAGAAAAGGCCGGCAAACGAGCTGGCGGCTCACGTGGTGGTAAGTGATTACCGCTGCCCATGAACACCCGCAATACCAGAGGCATAGCAGATGCGTTGCCGGCCTTAGAGTGGGGGGGGGAGGCCCACACACCCCCTCCGCCAAAATTGGGGGAAGGGAGTGTGTGGGCCTTCGGTTACTCACCAGACGAAACGCAGAAGTTTGTTAGACTTCTACTTTACGCCGGTATTCTGTGAGGTCGTGGTACTTCCCCGGTCGAGCCGGCCCATTCATATAATAACAAAAGCTGATGCGTGGCTCTACCACTGTTCCTCTGTGGAAGGTGGGTCTACCTTTGTATTGGGAATTGCTTGAAGAGTATTGTATGTTCACATTCACTTATTTATTGTATAATAAATATGAATATATTTTAAGTTATTCTTTCTAATAGGCCTTAATGACAATGAGATAGGTATTGTAACAGAGCAAAATAAACACGGGATGAACTCGCGGGCAATCGCTAATTTTTTTTAAATGCACGTAAATCGACGAATGTTGTTTAATCAGGTTCTTGTTTGCTGATAACAAGGTCATGAAGTCTTCGGTTTGTTTTATTTTGGCAAATTAGATGACAAAATTGTTTTAAACTTAGAATGAAAAAAAAATTTTTTTTTGATATTAAATTCGTTAAATGACTGTATCAAAAATAAAAACTTTACTATTAAGTTTTTTACACCGTGTTATCTTATTCTAGGTTCATGCAGAAGATAGAGATCCGCCCGAAATGGGCGGTACAGTTACGTACAAGTTTGTCTCCACTCCTGGTGAGAAGGAGAGATTCCACGTAGACCCCGAAACGGGAAGAATAACAACAGCTGACGTAAGTATTTATTTTACTATCATTTAAATTGTAGCTATTTTTATGTAATTACTAGACGTATTTTTTATAACTGACCATTCTTATTCTCGTCTACTTAATTACCTTGCAATTTTTTTTCCAATTAATGATAATTAAAGATATACTGACATACATAGCCTTCATAAAGGATAAAAAGGTAGGTGGTCTCTATTACCTACTCTTCATCAAATGTTTAACTAGAAGTTAATAAACAGATTTTCGACCACGACGAGCCATCGCGTGAAAAAGAAGCATACATAACAGTACGGGCGAGCGACAACGGTCAGCCTCAATTGGACGATGCTTGTACTATCAAGATTCTTATAGAGGACATCAATGATAACCAGCCGGTCTTCGACAAAGTTGTGAGTATTGCGATTCACCATCAAAAGTGGAATAGCCAAAGGCACATAGGGCTAGTTTTAGTCAGCGCTCTTCCTTTTATAAAAATATTGGTAAATGACAAATTCATAGGCATTTTGCTGCTAGAAATTAAAGAAACAGTATAAAAAATATTCCACATTTCATGTCAGCGACGTATATAAGCGTAATCAGATGTTTTGAAAATTACATGACAATTAATAAAGAACTTTTGTATTATAATTTTTCGTGCCTGATTGGTTTTTCGATATTCCTTTGTGGTATTATTTACAAAATTATATTGATATAAATTTTGTAATTTCTATAATATAACTTTATATGTAAGAGTTTCTACATTAATGACCTTTGGATGTATTCTTAAAGTTTTAGGTCTAACATTACAAAGGAATGCTGATTGTTACAGATTTTCTGTCTTTTGAACTGTTATTTTGTTATACGTATTTGTGACTAACTAAGCATTCGTTTATTAGCCTCAAACCGTGGCGCAGACTTTATTAACCCTTGCCTGTTTTTCGAAGGTCTTCCGTGGAGACGTTTGGAAGGTTTGTCTAAAAGAGCAGAGATTTCACAAAATGAGAGAAAGCGTTTCGCACAAAATATTTAAAGTTAACACTAACTAACATTTGATTGTTACCATTGCTATTTTTTGCCGAAATCATACCGTAGATTTAATTTTAATTTTTAAAGTTTTTTAAGCCCTGGTAACAATCGATAAATAAGACTCAATACATAGTATTTTATTTCTATTGCATGTTGCTGCATGATTTAGGATCATAAGCCGCCACTCAAGGCGTTATCGGTAATAATTTCTTATAATTGGTGTGTTTTTTAATTCACTTAATTTGCACATTTGTAGTCGATGTGTTTTTTTAGCTAGGCTGCTCTTTCCCCCTAGGCGCATTTTACCACACTGCACGATTATTATTATTTTGGATAAGATACTATCTCTTAGCTTTGGGCATGCTTCGCGTAGAACATGTCGAAGTGATTACATTAATGAGCTATATCGTGTGAGATTATTTAATAAGTCCCGATAATATCCGTTTATTCAAATTGCAATCTATTAATTTCTAATCTAATTTAAAATTTAATAATTTATGAAAAAAAAATACAAATATTGTTACTCGGTCTCCATAATCAATACTGTCGCATTACATGTAATTTGACAAAATTTAATAAATAATTTTTTTATCCAGTCGTATTCGGAATCGGTGCCTCAAGACTTACCCAGCGGTCGTGAGGTTATGAGGATATCTGCCACTGACATCGACGATGGCAATAATTCTATCGTCCACTACAGCTTGGACTCCAATTCCCCTGATCAAGCCTATTTTTATATTGATCCAGATAACGGAGTTATATTTTTAAACAAAACAATAGATGTAAGTATTAACGTCTATTTATCTCTTGTTTTTCTCTTTTTCCTTTATGTTACATATTATTTTGAGGGAATTTAAGATGAACGAAACAGCTGGTTTAAATATTATTTTAATGCCAATATACAATACTATTTATAGAGATTTTTTTAAATTCTGATTTGCCATACCGTATATCATCAAGTAATAAAGTTAACGTTATTGGATATTTCGCGATGATCATTTTACAGATAAGCAAAGAATCTACTGGCTTGGCCGGATTCCAGAAATAAAATATTTTAGGTTCCCTTTAATGTCGTTATGCGATCACTGCGGTATCGTAAACGGTAAAATATCTTTACAATAATTGTGATTTTGATTTCGTTTCTACAGAAAGTTCCCGGGTACAAATTTAAGTTGAGTGCCATAGTGAAAGATATGGGCGATCCGCCTCAGCAAAGTTCTATAACGTTAGACATTCAAGTCATAGAGTCTAACAAAAAGCCCGTCTTTCATAGAAGTGCCCGATGAACCGATAAGATTAAAAGAAAATTACGCCGACTTCAACACACCTATAGCTACAATCAGAGCAGTGTAAGTATTGATTAATTCCTTCTACGTAAAATTTTTCCATAAAATTTTGAAAGTTTTTCATTTCAAGTATTTTTAAATATAAAAAAAACATTAAAGAAGATGAGCTTCTAATTCCTTATAATAATTTCGTGTAAAAAAATTATTTTAAATATAATAAAAACTGAACTACTAAGGTAAAATGATAATGTTTCTTTAGGTCAAATATACCTGAAGAGAAGAAATTGCAGTTCGAATTAGTAATGGGCCAAACAGAGCAAACAAATAAATGGCACACATTTGTCTTAGAGCCGGAAGCCGATTCGGCTTACATAAAGCTTGGTAATCATCTGGATTATGAGAAAATTACCGATTATACTTTAACTGTTAGAATACAGGTAATAATTGATTTCCAATATAACGAAATTTTGTTGTGTTAATTTATAATTGTGTACTCATATGTGGTTTGCAACAATTTTACAGAATAACTACAAATTAGCAGCTGAAACAATTATACAGATAGAAGTGGAAGATGTAAATGACAATATTCCTATATTTAGTGAAATAAGGTCAGGTAGTGTGCTAGAAAATGAACCACCAGGGACACCAGTTATGCAAGTCCGCGCTTTTGACGCTGATGGTACATCAGCTAACAATCAAGTGACTTATGAGCTTGGAGATCCATCTGATCCTTTCGCTATTGACAGTATTACGGGAAACATAACAACTTTGAAAATGTTCGATAGAGAGGAAAGAAGCTTCTACAATATTAAGATTATCGCAACTGATAATTCTGAATCGGCTCTTATTCCGGGGAAACATAATGCCGGTCAACAAGTGTTTCTTATAGAAATCGCCGACAAAAATGATAATCCTCCTCATTTCACACAAGACACTTATGTAGCAGAATCAATAGCAGAAAATGCAAACATTAATGAACTCGTCACACAAGTTACTGCTGTGGATATAGATACAGGTAAAGTTATAAGCTCCACCTCCTTTATAAATATATAAAGTTATTTTTCCAACTTTGTTCTTGAAGCTTTACGGTCTCTTATAAATTAATTTGAGATTATTGGCAGTAGAATTCGTAGCGTAAGATAAATTGTTGTTTACTTGTTTCAATACTTTCTATCGTTTACCTTCAGCCACCGACATTATTGAAAATTATTATTTATGTCTGTAATTCTTTACCTGTTTTCCTGTTTCGGATTTTTTTTTAATTTATAATCGAACGTTCACTTTATGTATTTCAACGAACATTGAACGGAAATATATCTATTTTATTATAAGTGGACGAGTTGTAGATTATCAACATGAACTTTTGCACCTAGCTTCCTTTCAACACAATTGAAGTGGGCAAATATGTTAAATGAAATAATTAAATAAATATCTTCACGCACTTCCTAATACAGGGGTAGACAGAGGTCTAGTCTAGACAATTAAGTCCCTTCGGCCCTCCTTCCACCGAAGATATTTTCGTAACAACGTGACAGGTGGTGAGCCAGAACGATATAATTCGTACATAAGTTTTTGAAAAACTCATTGTACGGGCCTGCCACCTGGGGATCGAACTCGGGTCTCTCGACTCGAAATTCCGACCACCCAACCCACTCGGCTATCGTGACTAAAATGTTAACTTGAGTATTTATGTAATTAAATATGTATATACATAATACTATTGTACCGTTACTTTGCATACTATGACCGCGATTCTCACCACCGGTCACGTTGTCTTAAATAAGCTTCAGTGAAAAGTGACTAAAGACTATATAATCAAGATCACTGCCTACGCCAGAGAAATTGGGGCGAACATAAGTTCTGATGAAATATGGTGAATACAGACTAAACTTCTACTGTCTAGACTAGTGACCACTAATAATCCTAGTAATGTAAAAACGGTAGTTAGAGTGTAAATAAAATTAAGGGCAGAAGAAAAGAGAAATTCGTTTAATTTACGTTGTACTCACGTCTAATCTACAAAACCAATTTTATAAAATCTTGCTTCACGTATAGATTAAGTGTTTAAGTCCATTTTATGTTAAACTTAAAAGCTATTTATCATTCAGAGGGAATTTAATTTTAATAACTTGACAACATCGGCTTTGAAACCCACACATAGCACAATATTTACACTCGTAGCAACAAGTTTTGAGGCGTAGGCATTGTGGCCGTGACTTTTGCGGTTTTCCCAGGTTTCATTACAGTTATGTTTTGTATTTTAATAACAGTCGTAATATAAATTTGCAAATTTTATTGCAGCATCTGTTGTCACATACAGTATTGTGGCTGGAAACACCTACGATGCGTTTCAAATTCGAAACTTCACGGGTGAGATTCGAGTACACAACGAATTGGATTATGAAAACATAACGAGCTACAGTCTTGATGTTAAAGCATTCGATGGACTTTTTGAAGATTATGCTAAAGTGATTATCAATATCGAAAATTTGAACGACAATCCGCCAGTATTCTTGGCCAATTACACGAAAACTATTGAAGAGGAGAAGTTATACGAAGGGTGTATTGTTAGGGTAAATATATATAAAATTATAAATTATTGATTATTGCAAGCATTGTATTGTTTTGCTTAGGAAAATACAATAAAAGAAAGTTTTTAGTCTTAAATTACTATGTGACTGTAACATAAAAAAAGGTTTCTGGGATGGAATTTAAAATACATTTTCTTTCCGTGGGTGTCGTAAAAGGCGGCTAAGCGAATAGCTTTGAATATTCCAATGTTTATAGACTGATAGCAGGATTATCATCTCGTGAGATTCCAGACCAATAATTGAGTATATCGGTGACAAACAGTAACTAGCGCCAAAAGTACGAGATGTCAAAAACTGCGATCGCAAATCGCTTGCTCTTACAAGTTGACTTGTCGTCTCTCACCCAAATAGGTGAAAATTTTAATGGTCTCTAATCTTAACGAAGTGTTTGTGATACGTCTGAAGTCTTGTACAAATTCGAAATTCTTATATCAATGGATCAAAAACAATTTAATCAAACTAGTAACATACACCATTATGCTGAATTAAAATTCGACGTATAAGTATACCCAAATTATCATTTGGCTAGCTAAAAATATATGTAATTTAACCAAATAATTATTTTTAATAATACTTCATATTTTAATAGGTTGAAGCTTACGATCCTGACATCAAAGACCGTAACGCGCCACAGAACATAGTCTACTCACTTGTGAAGCACGAACAAAAAGAGTTCCTGCAAATTGACAATGATGGATGTCTTCGGTTAACCAAGCCATTGGATCGCGACCAGCCCTCGGGATTCACGCGATGGCAGATTTTGATCATGGCTGCCGACCAGGGAGGGAGGTTGGGATCTGATAGCTTGAGGTCTACAACCGAAGTTATATTGGAGCTGACCGATATCAATGACAACGCGCCATTCCTCACTAATGTAAGTATATTTGTAAATTTACTCTTCATTGTAAGCAAAAAAGGAACAAATGCTGAAAGCATTCTTCCACCGCGGTGTGTTTAATATTTCTTTTCTTCCATTGTTTGAAATTTTCCTTTCCGCGTATTTTTTAAGAAATTTTACTTTATTAATTGAGCGCTGAAACATTGAATCGAACAAAAAGGTTTTCGTACCAACAGCTTCAAAATGCGATACACTATCAGACTATCTGCTTTGTTATATAAAAGATATGAAACTTTTTTTTCCATGATTGTTCTTCAACCGAGAAAGAAAACCTACGCTGGTATGTTTGACATTAGAGTTATAGTTATTATTCTTGAATAAGGTATACTAAAATTGGCTCCTGTCAACACTTTAATCGCGGAATTAAGCTAGAATTCGGATACATTAACTAAAGAAAATTTAAGTGAATTTCACTGTTTTTGTGGAAACGAATATGCTTAAGGGTATATTAAAATAAAAACGAAATATTTGTTATTAAATAAACATTATTGGAATCACGAAATGCAAATAATGATGACAATAAACAATATAAAAGCTTAAAAACTATTAGAGGAATGATCCACAACCGAAAAATGGTTAAAATAATTTTCATTATAATTACGCGTTACCCTAAGTTGCGTTAATAAAAGATCGTGTTCTTACAAGTTACAACTTAATTTTCAAGTCGTTCACAGCACGGTACATTAATTACATGTTTTTGTGCTTTGTGCGATAAAAAGCACGCAATTTCACGTTGCCAGCTACAGTCGCCGCTCTTTATAGTTCGCTTTAAAAGAATAGCTACCGGCAAAATTTAATGGACCCATCAGGGTAAACCTTTTTATGGCCGTTGTTGAGAAACACCAAGACTTGTTAAGTTTTTATCAATAGAAATTGTTATATTATGTAAAAGCGACAGGTCACTAAGTCATATACTGTTTTGTCATAAATATCTAAATCTAGTGTACCTATGAAGATCATATTTCGAACTGAAATGGATTATTAGTATGAGTCATTTTAAGGAACATTCCAAATAAGGTTACTCCGTTACGGGGACATATCTTAAAAGTAGTACATATCATGCTCCTGATTATTTATGACATAATCTAATAATAAAATCATCTCTGTATATTTTTTTTAATTACATATATTAAAATGTAATTAATACTTTTAAAAATATTACCATTACCAAAAATCATGAAAGTTTTTTTGGATTCCTTTGAAATCACCGGATATAAAAAGATTAACTCAGTCAATTAACACCACCAAAAGAACATAAATATTACCTCTACGTCCATTCTAAATCAACATAACTAATCCGTATTAATTAACGACAGTGACACTATATATTTCAAGGAAGTCACGATAGCCGAGTTGTTGGGTGGTCGGAATTTCGAGTCGAGAGACCCGAGTTCGATCCCCATGTGGCAGTACCAATGAGTTTTTCAAAAAACTTATGTACGAATTTCATCGTTGGCTTGGACATAAAGGCGGCGACGGGCTCACCACCTGTCACGTTGTCCCGAAAAATATCTTCGGTGGAAGGTGGGTCAAAGGGACTTAATTGTCTAGACTTGACCTCTGTCTACCCCTGTATTGGGAATGCGTGAAGATATTTATTTATTTTACTATATATTTCAGTTACAACAATATTTAGGAATATCAAAATTAGATGATAAAATATAACAAGTTAATGGCCTCGCATTTTGTATTTGCAGGATACCATAAAACTTAACTTTTGTTTTTAAATGATAATTCTAAATAAAACCATTCAGGGGCTTAGATTGTTTTCAAAACGGACCTAACCTTTATTTCATATGACAGCTTTATCTCTCCTTTTGAATAAACTTGGGAGCATCTGTCCCCTTTTCAATATTTAAACTTTGCCCCATAATGAATTGAAGCGGCAACGTCCCCCTCGCCAACGTTTTACAGCTCCTAATCTACCTGAACTGCTGCGTTATGAATGGAAACGTTCAAGAAACAGTGGGTACCAAACTTTCAGGCGTAAGATTGCTAAAAAACAACCAACAATTTTTCTCCTCGCGCACAAAACTTGGCCCCCACAATTCTTAGGCCGGCAATTACAACATACCGCGAAACAAAAGAGGGGAAAAAGTTATCGCTCGCTTCCCGCCCATTCTCAAAGCGATCTCGTATTTCATGATTAAGAGCGATTGTTCAACGTGAGCCGTAGCGTCAATTTTTTATGCTAATTCGCCTCTTCCTTACACTCTATGGTGTAGACACGCACATTGAGGCTTAACCATTGCCTCTCACATTATTTGTTATGATTTCCACCGCGCGGTACGGAATATTTTCGCTACGTTGTTGGAATTTCGGTATTATTTTAGATTCGGATATTTTTTTGTTTACTTATAGCAAACATTATTGGCATTAGATAGCGTAAATAGCAAAAAGAAATTGCTTGTAAATTGCTTGTATGTCTTAAAACCACAGCCCTTCTTCGAAGTTTCACAGGCAACTATGAAAAGATAATCTTGGATGCTTGATTTTTGATTCTTGAAAATATATAATTAAATGAGGAAGGATATAGTTGTGTTAAGTTGTTCTTATATAACTATAGAGTAGCACACAATCACATATACCGCGCATATGGAAATCATCTTAAAAACAAAAATAAAATAAAATATCTTCACACAATTGCCTATACAGGGGTAGACAGAGGTCTAGTCTAGACAATTAAGTCCCTTTGACCCACCTTCCACCGAAGATATTTTCGGAACAACGTGAAAAGTGGTGAGCCCGTCGCCGTCTTCATGTCCAAGCCAACGATATAATTCGTGCATAAGTTTTTGAAAAACCCATTGGTACGAGCCTGCCACCTGGGTATCGAACTCGGGTCTCGAACTCGAAATCCAACCATCTGACCATCCAACCACTCGGCTATCGTGACGCTATCTTAAATCTATCTTAAGTACAGAAAGATGATTAAAATATAGCTTAGCCTTTAACAATGTTAAAAGCGAAACAACCTCACTCTTAACTTTCAAATAGATTCTGTAAACTCCCAAGTTGATGCAATCAATTAATCTTAGCCATGAACTGAGTTCAGTTATCGATAGAAAATAAAGAGCTGACTTTCCGATTTGCGGGAAAGCGTTAAGTTTTTATAGAAGTTAAAACTTTAAAGTTCTTGTTACATTGAAATGTTGAAGTAAATTTTAAGTTCGACGTTAATTAATACTTTCATCTTTTCTTTCTCATGTTTTTGATGTCTTCGCTTTTGTTCTTTGATATCATTAAACTCCTTAACCTTAACGTAAAATTAAAATTGCCATTTACAAGTGGATAATAACACCCACTATATTCATATTCTTTTCCGTTTTGTAAGATACAGAGAACCAGTGAGGGTTATAACACTTAAACTTAGTTCTTAGGTTGATTATGCATCTGCAACTATTGTTTGTGTGTGTATTTTATTCTATGTGCCCATTTATCTTATATAAATGAAATTTTACTATGGTTGCATAACTCTGAATTCTTTTCACATCAATCAATCTAAAACTTAAAGAAAACGATAAAAGATTTCCATCTTTTTGATTATTAAAAATTTTTCTTTTTTATGTATTTCGTTTGCAATTATGCTTTTAACATTGAATACTCGAATCTAACATTTACAGTTAATGAAGTGTTATAGTTATGATACTCTCTTTTCATGCTTTTCGAGAATATAACGATATTGCAAACTGTCTAGTTTTTTAAATGATTCTAAAAGTGGCTTTGTTTGCAAATGCATATCTATCGTTAACAACACCACACTATGATTAGAGATTTGCATCGACTACTCTAGTAGAGTCGATTGGTGTCCAGGTGAGAATTTTACAAATATTCATATATGACGGCCTGTAAAATTCCAATTCAGGACAGGCTTCTCGACTAATGTGTTTTGCTATACTCGCCACGCATAGCAAGCTGATTGGCGATCTCCGTACCTGACAACTTACTCTTACAATCTATTATATTTTTCGGGACTGTTATGCCACCATCTGTCGGTATTCAATAAAATATATAAAATCTATAAAATCAAACGCACTAATCGAGACATTCCTTCTTGTTCCGTTTTTATACTTTTTTGATCATTAAGTATTTGATCGCTCCTCTATTGATTTATTGTATTGAAACGTGGGATTAAACTCCCACGTTTCAATAAATCAATGTTTTTGCGTTAGCTTATTTCACACCGTACTATCGTCTTAATTATTCAGGGCTCGCAGTGCCTTAGAAGAGCATTAAATTGACATCAAGCCATCTTAACCATGGCCGTCGTCCTTTCAGCACCCGAAGGACTTATTTTAGAACTAGCTTATGCTAATATCATTGTCTTGAGAGATCGTCGTTCTATTTCTATGAATAATTGTCGGTTTTGATGCCGATTTTCTTAGCTTGCTTTTGAAAAAAGGATCTTTATATTTCACTGACAAGATTATGCGCTAATTATCATCATAAGGCCAAAAGTTTGTTTTGTTTGAACTTTTCAACAATATTTCAATTTATATTTTATTTTATTTGTTTAAGGATAAATGTTCGATAATGTTCACACATAGTACGTAACTCTTTTCCATTTCTGCAGTCAAATTTTAGTTTAACAACTGTCGTGTGCATGTTTGAAAGAGCAAGGAGGCAAAGCATTTAAGCCCCCGAAGATAACGCATTTGTAATCTTCGATTAAAGGTGTTTGCATGTGTCTATAGACTTCACTACTCACCACCAATTCATTTTTCTTCCCACTCCAATTAAATCCTTACACGTATGTCTTATAATGTAAACTTGAATCTTTAGCAGTATGTTGGGTAATAAAAGCGAAAGTAAAGAATAGCAATAAGATAATGATCACCCCCAATCCCCAATCGCTAAACCATTGTTCGCTGTTTTACTTCATATATAATTGCGTATTAGCGCGATTTGGGGCTTCTACTGGCCGAGCTCTCCCCTCCGAGGGCCGGATTAAGACAGAATTATCTAACTTTACGCAGAGTGAAGCCAATTCATTTATTCGCCGAGTTGGTTGATGGTTTTACTTGATAGTCAAGTCGGCATGTTCCTTTAGATGGTATCGACTTCCGCAAAATTGGTTGGACTTTGAAGGAATTTATCTCTTTGAATTGCGTTTTAATATCTATCTTATGATTTAACAAAAAATTGGCGATAGTTATAGTGTTAAATAGGTTAATATTTTTTTTTATAGAATAGAGAGGCAAACGAGCAGGTGGCTCACGTGATGGTAAGTGATTACCGCCACCCATGAACACCCGCAATACCAGAGGCATAGCAGATGCGTTGCCGGCCTTAGAGTGCCGAACCAGCCCTCTTGTCACCAGCGACTACCAGTTGTGAATATAATTCCTTTTGAAACTGCATCGTGGGAACCCCTCGGACCGATCGTCTCTGAGGCAACTGTCTCCCTTGAAAAACTGATTTTTGCGCCACTTACTCTGTTTAACTGCACTTGATGTCGCTGCGGCCCTTCTTGACCTTACAGTGCAGTACCTTGCACCTTACCCTTTAGGTTAAGATGCAAGGTACTGCGATTGAAGTCAATCCGCTTGCTAAGCTTAGCGATTATATTAAAGCCTATCTTACGATGAATCATGAACGGGGCACAGGTCGTTATGTATGTGTGTATTTCCACCTGTCCAATCTCCATTTGTGAAAACCTGACATTTTCTTGTTTTTTCGTTGCCTTCTCTTTTGTTTTTCGAATGATATTTGTTTATAAAAAGCCAACAAATTGTTGTTGAAGTCACGATAGCCGAGTTGTTGGGTGGTCGGAATTTCGAGTCGAGAGACCCGAGTTCGATCCCCAGGTGGCAGTACCAATGAGTTTTTCAAAAACTTATGTACGAATTTCATCGTTGGCTTGGACATAAAGGCGGTGACGGGCTCACCACCTGTCACGTTGTCCCGAAAATATCTTCGGTGGAAGGTGGGTCAAAGGGACTTAATTGTCTAGACTTGACCTCTGTCTACCCCTGTATTGGGAATTGCGTGAAGATATTTATTTACAACAAATTGTGCGGGCGTTTCATTTAATCAATATAACTCTATTTGGTACGGGATTCCGTTTTTTTTGCAATATTACTCGATTGTAAGAGAAATTCTGTTCTCATTTAGCAATGTACGTTTAGTAATATATAATGGGACTGTTTATATGAAATTTAAAAGAAAATATAAGAGCCAGTATGTCTGCCTTATTTATTATCCTACGGCAATGTTCAAAGAGAGATTATTTACCTAAATAGTCTCTCTTTGAACATTTTTTATACTCTTTCACCTGAAAGACAATAAAAAATTTATAAAATGATTTTAAAAATAACACTTAAGTAAAGATAATTATAACATAATTACAATTAATCGCTCGATTATTTTGTGCTCTTTATTTACTGATTGTAGCGTCTGAGGTGTTTTTTTTGACGTTGCGACTTTCATGCAGAAGAGCTTAACGCCCTTCAGAAGACTTTTTCAGTTTGTTAAGTAATTATTATTATAACAAAGTTACTTACACGGTGTCGCAATGTATAAAGGTGATCTAATAACATGCTATGTAGCAAACAGCAGTGTCAATTAATTTTACATAAACATTGTTAACTAGTAGCATAATCTGTAACATCTTGAAGTATGAAAAAGGAATATAGTATGCTTAGGATGTTTTTTTTTCAAATGTCTACAAATCTAAGAAAGTTTTAACTGTTATTTCCAAACTGAAGGATATAGCTACTAGCTCTCTAAAACTCCTCCAACTCTCATAACGTTGCTGTTTTAACAATTCCCTTCAAATGTTTTCCTCTCTCCAAAGTTAAGGCATTCGTAAAATGAATGTTCTTTGAAACTCATTCCTTTTATAAAAAAGGAAAGGAAATATGCTGATAAAAGTAAACAAGCACTTGCGCAATATCCTTTACCCGACAAGTTTGTTAAAGGCTTAAACATAGTTAACGTAAAGAGAAGAAAATATTGTAGTGGGTTACTTTCTCATTTTATACTTACCAGCACTTACAGAAACTGTCATCCGGGGATCGCAAAATATTAAAAAGAAAAGTTAATACGAAAATTTGAGGGCAAATTTATGTTGATCACTCATTCATAAAATTCTTAAAATTGTTTTCATGTAAAGTGTATTTATTTTCAAGGGAAATATTTGTGTACCAACGTATTTTCTTTAATCTTCGAGTTTCGATAAACGAATTTTCTTAATGTTCGCCTAAGCCGCTTTACTTTGTCAGAAGTTTTCTGGGACTATATCTGTTTTGTTGTGTGTAGAAAAGAAAATCCACTCTATTTTTATTTTTAGTTCTAAGATATTGTGGAAACCATCATTGTGTTTCGACTTCAAAGTACAATAAGCTGTTGTGCTATAAAAAAGAAATGGAACCTCACGAATGTTTGGTAAACCGTAACTAAAGTATGTAGAGTTCGTTTATCCCCGGCAAAGTGAGTCTGATAAATGATATGCAATTTGAAAAAAGTGCAAGTGGTTGCGTGGTCGGAATTTCGAGTTCGATCCCCAGGTGGCAGGCTCGCTCCAATGGGTTTTTCAAAAACTTATGTACGAATTATATCGTTGGCTTGGACATAAAGACGGCGACGGGCTCATCACCTGTCAGGTTGTCCAGAAAATATCTTCGGTGGAAGGTGGGTTGAAGATAACTTAGACTTAATTGTCTAGACTAGACCTCTGTCAACCGCTGTATTGGGAATTGCGTGAAGATATTTTTTTTTGTGTTGAGGTTTATATCATCATCATCACAACGGCCTGTAAAAGTCCAACGGTAAGTAATAGGCCTCTCCCGTACGGAAGAGATTGCCATAATTGCTACGCTTGGCAAGCGGATTCGCGCTTGCAGTACTAGACACCTCAGATCTGGACGCTGCTGCCAGTCACTGGTCCCATGAATTTTGGTCTAGTATGTTTGGAAATGGTTATTCCCCCATCCTTCGGTCGCCATTTGCATTTTCAAGGCTTTTCTCTTAGTCGCCTTCTACGACACCTCTGGAAAAACAGTGGGTGGTGTCTTGATATGCCGTAAGCACACGGCATTTGTTTGTGTATGTAATAATAATATTTTCTGTGGAAAGACTAGAGTCGTATAAATGTTAGGGTTGGTTAGGTGTGAAACCTTACCTCTACTTTGGTGACGGGTTCAACGCCACACAGTTGTTTAACAAATTTTGGGTTTGGGTTTGAAAACTAAGAGTAATTACTGACAATGAAGTATTAATAGTCCTCGGAGATAACATATATTGAAGTCTTTCTATTCTATTCATATATATATTGCAGCATCTATATATTGAAGTCTTTCTATTCAATTGAAGTATAGTCTGTGATAGCCACTTATCATTAATGCAATAATATCTTTACGCTGTCCCCAATACAGGTGGATCGAGGCCTAGACAATAAAATCCTTCCGACCCACCTTCGACCGACCACCAAGATATTTTCGGGACAACGTGAGAGGTGTTGAGCCCGTCGCCGTCTCTGTGTCCAAGCTAACGATATAACGCGTACATAAGTTTTTAAAAATACGAGCTTACCACCTGGGTACGATCTCGCGTCTATTGACTCGAGTTCCGATCACCCAACCACTTAGCTATCGTGGCAATGTAATAAGAATAATAACGAATTTGTCAGGTTAGAAATAACTCGTAGAAAAATCAATTTGTTATTTTTTCATGCAAATTCTTACCTATGCTCGCTCAAATTGTAATTTCGTGTCAAAATCCGGTCCTTTGGCCCACGATTTCGGGTGGACAACTTCATTTCCATTCCAGTGTCCCCTGAATGATTATATATGTAAAGCGAGTTTCAGGACTAAAATTGTGTATTGTCGTAAATATAGGTTAGAAAAATAAATTTTCTTAATAATGCTTTGTGTTAGTTATTTCCTTTAAATTATGAAAACTCCTTTATTTTTTAAAATGGACTTAATATTTACAGACCATAAATTAGCTTCATTGATACATCTTAGTTTGTGTTACAAATTCTACAAGAATTACATTCGCTACAAAAAAAATAATGGAATTAATTATTACATATTTCAGTGTGCCATACTAACAATTAAGAAATAATTAAACTTTTATAATGTTAGTATGGCACAACAACAAATAAAACAAATAAATCTTAAAGGTATATTTTAAATGTATTTTAAACGATTTTAGCGAAACCATGTGTAAGTTATGGGATATATTGTTTGAATGTTTTCCTGAATAATTGACGCATGTGCAAAAACTAGTCCACTATTTTTTTTATAAAAAAACCCGCGTATTTTATACAAAAATAGTCGTCTAGTCGAAGTTTACTGTAAACAGGTACAGTGAAAAAAGTCATTTATTTTGGAATGTATAGTATAATATTAATCATGAAAATATCATCGACATTTAAATGATTTTATATACAACAGAATTATTAGTAAAATCCAGACCATGATTCCTAGTATTAAGATTAAAACCGCACAATATCCTAGTTAGACAGGCTGCGGGACCCGCTGTGGATTCGGTCTTTGTCCTCAAACAATTGTTCCAAAATTGTGGCGGCTTCGTTAATACGCAACATTTATTTAAGCTCTATAATTATTAGTTAAGGCCTTTAATAGACACTATTTGAGTGTTGTATTTACACTTAAACATTTGTAGTTTATTGCGACCATTCCATTTACGGTTCCATTTACGGCTTAATAAAATACTATTCATCGGTTTATGATAACAGGTTCGAACTAAATGAAACTTCTTTGTAGCAGGTAATTTTTTCGGGACAGAAGAACTTGTATTGACCTAAATGTAAATACCTACTGCTTAACTACTACTACTACTGACCAGGCTGCCAACAGGGGATCGAACTCGGGTCTATTGAATCAAAATTCCGACCACCCAACCACTCGGCTATCGTGACTTTATGTATTACCTGTATTGTGAATAGTAATAACATATTTGTTTATTTATGGATTATCTATTGTGCAACTCGACTTTGACCGACAAACCAGAAACTTTTCCTTATCTTATTTTTATTTTAAACGCAGCCTCTAGTGTCTGTAAAGGCATATTACGTATTCGTATCTCGTCCATATCAGTTGAATTTTAAAAATCTATCATTTATTAAAAAACAATAACTTCAGCATTACTTAAATCCTGAAAAGAATCACAAATATACATTCAATTTTATTTACTTGCTCTTCAAATAACATTTATCAAAAAAAGTCTATGAAATTTTTAATTTCGTAATGGTATCTAATTTTATGATTCTAATTTTAAAATTATTTTCAGACTCAACCGGTGATCTGGTATGAAAACGAACCACCCGGACAGGTCGTGGTGCTCACTGCGAAAGACTACGATTCTGCGGAGAACGGGCCCCCATTCACTTTCGCTCTAAACGATTCAGCCAGCTTCGATATACGCTCAAAGTTTCATATACAAGGTAAATGTGGTTCGCGTACGTGAATCTCTTAGATTAGAATTCACATCTATTTCAAATTCTATTCACTGATGTACATTGACAATGCAAATTAAAATTAATAAATAAATACATGCATAAATAGGGACAACATCCATTCATCAGACCATTCATTGCTCTGATTCCGTAGTAGAAACAACGAATGTACCACAAATACCCAAATCCGAGAAAATATAGAAAAGTGTTTTGTACATTGATCCGACCGGAAATCGAACTCGTGACCTCAAAACTGTCGCCACCATGAATATATGTAATGAAACCAACGATACAAAAATTATTATAATATACTAGATACTATACGAGGACTTTAATACGATACTCAAAACAATAATATGAATACAAAAAAGGATCTCCATTATTCAGTCGCCTCCAATCTTCCTGAGATCTCGAAACGTGTATTTTCTGGTTGTTATACCAAAGTCAGTGTTTTCGTCGGACTGAAAAGCCGTAATAGTTAGTCAAAGCACTGAATTTTCTTTTTCTTCTTCTTGAAAGCCTATCAAGAATCGACTGCTGAACATAGGCTCCTCAAAATTTTTCCACAGGTAGGTCCTCCATCCGTCGACTTCCCGCAACATTTTGCAAGTCGTCACTCCATCTCGTTGGAGGTTGTCCTATACTGAGTTTGTCTAAACGAGGTTGCCATTCGAAAACCTTTTTTGTCCAACGGTTATCAGTTTGTCGAGCTATGTGGACGGTCACTACAGCGCTCCGATCCTAACTCTCTCATTTTAAGTGTTGACGTCACGTTTTAGACGACAAAGAAAATGTATCATGTGTTTGGGGGATACGAGGAATCTGCCAACACACAATGGAGTACATAGGAGAAACATTGTCGGTTCTAATATATCTAGACCAATTATTGAGTATGGAGTAGGAATTTAAGTAAGAATTCACTGGTTGCTAATTTAGTGGTTAATGAGATGGTTATCGCTAGAGCATCGTCTGCAACACCCAAGCACCACCCAATTCCCAATACAGGGGTAGACAGAGGTCTAGTCTAGACAATAAAGTCCCTTCGATTATTATTGTCCCTTTTATTATTATTATTATTATTTTGACGAGTAGTGAGCCCATCGTCGTCGAAGTTTCCTACCCAACGGTATAATATAATTACATAGATACTTAAAAAGATTCATGTATATATCCATGACTCGATTATTCATAATCCATCTCACAAATGTTTGCCACCATCGTGATAGTTATACGTATCTTAAAGTAAATAGATTCTTAAACTTCAAGACCAATATTGAATATTGAGTACTCCTCCGAAACCCAAAATCTGATGGCTTCCACAAATTTTCAAAGAACCATCAAAATCGAGTTTCGATCAATTAATGTAGTTAAAATGCAATAAATGGCGCTTCAAGCTCGACCTGCTAACTTTGTTTTAAAGTGCCAATTCAATTTTAGCCGTTTCGTCGTTCCCCTATTCAAGTTCGCGTGTTGATAATTGTAACCCACGTCTGCGGAAATTATTTGGCACCGAACCGAAATGGAATAAACTTTTTCACTCCGTCGTAAACTTTTCGATCGGAAGGGTATGTCAGTTGTGGAATTTGTATTATGAGGAATTATTTAGCATATGAAGCTGTATTGAAGTTTATCTCGTGTTTGTTATTTGATTGGGTCTGTTGATCCGAGGAAGTACTGCGTTCAATTACGTTGAGGGCGTTCGAGTGCTGATTTACGAGACAATAATTGAGGAGGCGTTACGCAATTTTTGGTGTTAATAAATTGATTTCATTTTCGATTGAAATAAATTCGTTGGGGCATAACATTTGGAAAGTTTCCGAATCTAAAGCGATGTTTATTAATTTCTGATTACGTTTCTGATCCTATTTATCTTTTTTAAAAAATACAACTTCTCTTTTCTCCAGCGCTTTTCTTGAGAAGAGTTACGTAACTCTCCTATTTGACTTTCCTATCCGTACCGGTTGTTAATACCGCCTTATACGAATTCCAGACTATAACTTGTAAATTATATATGTATTATCCATGTATTATATGTAATTGTTATATTTATGTTTTGTATAAATAGTAAAAGCACTTCAAATATATATTTGTTCGCAGGCAACATCCTATCAACTCTGGTCTCATTCGATAGAGAGGCACGCAAGGAGTATAAAATACCAGTGGCTATTACCGATTCCGGGACACCAAGGCTAACGGGAGTCTCCATTCTCCACGTGGTGATCGGCGATAGGAACGATAATCCCATGGCGCCGGGTCACAGCAACATATTTGTATACAATTACAAGGTAATTACATTACTTCAATTGTATTTTAATTACTATTACTTTAACGTTGACTGCCACATAGAACCGAGTTTTTTTTTTTTTAACGAAAAAAAGATATTTAATTTATCTTTAACGATGATCCCCATTAATATGACCGTAAATATGCCACCCCTTTTTTTCTCGTGGGTGTCGTAAGAGGCGACTAATGGAAAAGCCTTGACAATGTCAATAGCTACCGACAGATAGCAGCATAACCATCTCCAATAAAATTACAGGCCAAAATAACCTGACCGGTGAAGGAAGGCGGCATTTAAGGTGCAAGGTCTGGTATTGCGAGCACCTAGCGCTTGGCAAGCGTGGCGATAATGGCAAACCCTCCCACGGTAGAGGTCTAGTCCACTAATGGACTATTACAGGTCGTTATTTATTTATGTAGGCACACACAATAAATAGTAGGATTATTACTGAAAAATAGTTTTCACGAAACAATGTATCGTTATATTATATTTATTTAATTTATGGTAAATACATTAATGTGTATTTATCCATTCCTTGATGCGCTTCGCTTATTTTATTCATGTTTCGATTTATATTTTATTTACATTCGACACATCAATATGTTCAACGCCGCCATTGCTCTTAACATCGTTACCTACGCCAGAACTACAACTATTTCGAATCTAAAAGCTATTTCTATTTAATTCACCTCTAAATTTAACCCACACTTAGCCATCCAGTACAGTTATTCCACAAGAATTGTTTTCAAGTAGTAGCGCACGTACATTGTAAATTCATTTCGTTACTTCAAAATTGTTTACTACAGCAGTCTAAAACTCTTTAGTGCAGCACATAAATTCCTTAAATCTGTCCCATAAATTTCCGTACTCCACTCGATGAAGCTGTAGAATTATTGTACAGTTTCTGTTGTAAGAGACTCCCGACTAAGAAATTGACGTTAAAACATTACGACAGTGTTGCTACAGTGTCGCGGTACGATGTAACCTTGGCATTGCGTTAGTGTTCGTTAGTCGGACAGTGTTACCATATGTGTGTGTATACATGTGTGTGTGTATCTTTAAGTGAAAATTCTTTGGGTGCTATTTTATTATTTTTGTACAACTTTGAATGTCACAATTTCAATGTAACGTTTAATAGTGAATTAATTTTTCGCGAATAGGATGGAAAGATATTTGGCCAAATACAGAAGAAACCCAACGAGTTTATTGAAGTGAAACTTCTTTAAAATTTTTGTGATTTGAATCTCGATGAAACAAAAATGAAAACAAACACATTACACATTATTTTATATACTCTTTGTTTGTGAAGAAGAAGAAGCACTCTTGTCATGTGTGAATTGCACGTACACATTTTTTTCAGTGGACTTATGAAAAGCGTTTAATATTGCCAAAGAAATTTCACTTCCATCACGTGTACTAAGGTTCACGTGAGGTATTTTATTTGTCATACGTACTATACCTACTATTTGTGAATATACTTCTAGACATATTTATTCTAATAAGGTTTTTTAAAAAAAATTAAATATCAATAAAAAAAATTATTAACTAAAAAATACGCCGAATACGATAATTACAAACGGTGATGTGTGTTCAGCCATATTTTAAATTAATGTACCTAATCAAATTTTTAATATTCTTTACAAATTTAAATATTGTCATCTATCTTGGTGTGAATATTTATTTTAATCTAATTGGTATTAATTGTGACTTATTTCCTTTAACGCTATCAGACGGAATTATACATCAATGCAATTTACAGCTGGCCATATTACGTGAGTATTAAAAAAAAATGATTTTTTTAAAACATTATGTGTTTCCTTCTTATTTGATTTTTATGTCAGTAAATTTTTGGCACTTCTCTATATAAAACAAGTTCCCGGTCAAATTGTACTGGATGGTGTAAGTTTATAATTGGTTTAAAAGATTTCGTTAAAACTTGAGTGTTTTGATTCGATAAGAAAGTTGTGTCTTTGTCGCAAGACTGTTCTGTAATACAGAATTTTTTGTATGGATTTCCTCGGCGGGCCCTTGGCTTGTTATTAAATTAAATTCACGGGATCCTCCTCCGGTTGTTTGCTTAGCCTCCAGCTTGTATTTCAAGTTAATATTATCGTGAAACAGTAAACGTTTTGTGGTTTGTTTTAAATTGTGGAAGTTATTCACTTGTAATTCTGTTGTCTTTGTATTCTAATAAATTATTTATTTGTATGTGTAGTTTAACTTTATGCATAATACATGTCTAATTAGATTATTTGTTAAGAAATCAGGGCTTTAATTAATTTAGACCCTGTTTTAATGTTAATTAAAGTTGAAAGCACTGAAAAGTTCTATTTTAATTTTATGTTATTATAAAACTTTACTAATTTTATATTCGAAATATTTTGTTATCAAGTTCGAGTACCTTTGCTCTTAATTTATTATTATTATATTTTGAAGTAATGCACAAGTAAAAAGATTGGCAGTTTTTTTTTATTTGATTTTTTTAAATCGTATAACGCTAAGACAGCGATGGGCTCACCGCTAGCCGTGCCAATAGCTTTAATGGACCAGTTCTAGGAAAAGCGTAAAGATAAAAAAGAAATGTTAAATGAATTATTCGTGAATGATCCACTAATACCGAAATGTTTGTGTGATAAATGTTATGCCATTTATGTTTGTAATTAGGTATATGTATGTTAGGTATAAATATGTCTGTTATCCCCATAAAGTTTCAAAGGTTCAGACCTAAGTGCGTGTGAAGTTGTTCAATATATTATTAAATTAAATTATAAAATCCATGTTCACACGTAACCGTTAAAGGTGACTTTCGTCGAATTGAAGTAGACCCTTAAAAGTGATAGACGTTTCATATGAAGTAAAGATATAATTCAATGGGGAGACCAATATTTCTAGGAGATTTCTTCTCAAAAAGTAGATAACTGCATCAATCTTTGATAATTTTCAAGTCTTATAGATAAACTCCGTGGACGAGTGGCGTAAACACCGGTTTCCAAGGTGTCGACATCTCGAGGGTTCGATTCCCGATCGGGTCAATATAGATAAACCACTTTTTTCTACATTTTCTTGGGTCTGGGTGTTTGTGGTGCCTTCGATGTTTCCGATTTCCATGTCTCAAGTGCCTTAGCGTCTTACATTGGGATCGGAGCAATCTATGCGATGTTGTCCCTATTGAATTTATATGTATTATATATTTACTTATCTTTATCTTATCTATCTTTATGTGATACAAGACTAATTTTGATTTTCGTCCGAAACCTTTTGGCATCCGCACTGTACTGTTATGTGCTGTAATTAATAGTGCAGCAAAATGTTAATAAATATTCGGCGATTACTGAAATGTAGTTATCGTACTTGCAGTCGATTAACGCACAATTCAATAACGGTTTTATCTCGCTTCATTTCATTCATAATTCTGTTTCATTGAAGTTATTCGTGTATTGAAATTTAATATTTATTCTGTATGTAGTATTGTATTATAATCTGTGTTTACAATAAACAATTTCAAATATATCATTGATTCTGCATCATATTTGTTAATATCCGTAATAACTTAATCCATCAGAACTATGATCGACAGGTAGATATAATTCTTTATCAGATTTATATTCCAGACAGAAGACATGTCGACTACGTTTGTCCGGGCCCACTAGAAAATTTTAACGTTTCCATCTGTTATCACGTCAAGTATTATAAAAGAATAATGGATAACATGCTTCCCTTTTTTTTTCATTTCATGTCCTTAAACCTTGAGTTATAAATATGTGTGAATAAGTTGCAAAATTTATTTTAATCTCTCTTTTATGTTGTGTGAGGTCAGGTCACACTGAAACAAATTACATATTTAATAGACAATTATAACTGAAATGCCACAAATTAACCTGGCTGTCAACTCTAGACATTCTTAACTCAAAGTAATAAAATTACAATTTGCATTCACTAAAGCAACCGACGGAGTATGCAATACAAAAGTGTCGCTTTAACACTGACGGGCGACGGCAGCGCATTCACTGGCCTTTACAAACCACCGTAAAGTTTTACGATTTTTCACTGTGGACGCGACCATTTTTCGGAATTAGACGTTTTACTGTCAGACTGAAGTTATGTTCCATTTTACACCGTATCATACTTTTGTGTCGTCAAATATTTTATATACTTTTAGTTGTGTTTTATGTAGGAAAAAAATTTTGCACAAATTACTTATACAGCGTAAATATTCGTTAGGTTTTTATGTGTGCATTCAATATTACAAAGGTAACATAAAAAGGCAACATAAAAAGGCTACTTCGCTGCTGATCAGCTGTCTAAGCGGATAATTCCCTCATAGTTCTTTCTGCCGCTAAGCGAGCAATGGAAACACTGATATGGATGGAGCATTTTCTGGATCATATAAAACTTTTATAAAATTTATGATTTTTGCTGAAAGATTGCTGTGGTTAATCAAAATAAAAATGAAAACAAAAGTTAGTTACTATTAGTATATGGGTACAGACAGTGGCACAATCACTTATTACTTAGCGGGATTCGAACCTGCAACCCTTAGCTTCGAAAGCAGAGACTATCAACTAGGCTATAGCCGCACCGTTGGAAATTGTTGACCCTAATTTTATTGATTGCTATACAATTAGCTACGAACCCATATAAAACAATTTTTTTTTATTCTCAATGTAAAACTAGCGTTTATAAAAACAATAAAACATGTAATGATGAGGAGATTGCAGGTAGTGGAACAAAGTTTCACACTCCGTGTTTATACAGGACCGTGCGATAATGTGCTTGTTCTATAATAATATGTGACTATTAAAATGTTAATTTTGCGCCTTAATGAAAGTGGGTTTAGTGCGGTGAGCGAGTATAAACAGGGATTATAGTGGGGGGTACTTTTTACGACCTCGCCCTGATTCCTCTAAGTTACGGCCGAGATAATATATTCTAGATGAGGTATCTTTGAGTAATTCTGTCTTAATATATACAGATTTTTCGCGCCATAATTTTGTATTTCTATCTATATTTTTTAAAGACTATATTTTTAAGTAGAGACGTACTGGAATTATTCCAGCAAATCCGATAGATACGCCTGTACTTCCCAACGAAGCGTCATGTTTATCTACTAACGCTATTTAGATTATCTAAAATTGAATACAAATGAGATCCGGAAGGTCCTGCTGCTGTGCACTGTGCTCTCTAATTCGTTGTGGAGTTTCTCAAACTAAAGTCCTAATGAAGCGGAGACATTGCCGCAAAGGACACGAGACCCCTTCGCGCGTCCTAATTGAAGAAGTTCTCGTGGAGATTAGTTATTTATGTGCAACCTCCTTGGCGATTCCTTTTCAAGTTAAGCAGTTAATTACGCTTACCTAAGCTGTCGCGGTAAATATGGTACGAAAAAAAGATGACATAAAATCTCTACGGATCATTTATATTTATATTTCAGGAGAATAATAACCACATAAGATAAACGTTATTATTATTAAATGTCTTGTATGTTGATACAAACTATTCACCTTCTTCCTTCTGCCTTTTTCTCAATTTATTTGGGGTGCTGCTTTCTGATCAGGTCACGGATAATCAATCTATCTTGAATTTAAATGGTGTTATATTTTGCTCTCTTAGACCTTTCCCTTTGTCTGCCGGTTGGTTAAATAAATAAAATAAATAAATACATATATAGATAGGGACAACATCACATACATTGCTCCATCCCAATGTAAGATGCTAAAGCACTCGTGGTATGGGAATCGGAAACAACGAAGGCACTAAATACACCCAGATCCGGGACCTCAAGACGGCGGCACCTGTCATACAGGAGGATCTGACAACGGTTTCATAAACTTTTTATTTTTTTTCTTTGTTTTGAATGACATTTTCGTATCATATCATGTAAAATAGTACCCTACTCTGTCTCATATAAAAAATTAAAATAAAATATCTTCACGCAATTCCCAATACAGGGGGTAGACAGAGGTCTAGTCTAGACATTTAAGTCCCTTCGACCCTCCTTCAACCTAAGATATTTTCGGTACAACGTGACAGGTGGTGAGCCCGTCGCCGTCTTTATGTCCAAGCCAACAATATAAATTGTACGTAGGTTTTTAGAAAAACCCATTGGTACGGCCACTTGAGCATCGAATTCGGGTCTCTTGACTCGAAATTCCGACCACCCAACCACTCGGTTATCGTGACATAAAAAATTTGTAGTAGTTATAAATCTGCCCTTGCTGCAGAGACAACGCTTAAACTAAGTTACATTATTAACTAAGTACGTTAAAAGTAACCATTTTTTTTTTCATAAGGGCGAAGCACCGGACACCGAGATCGGACGCGTGTTTGTGGACGATCCGGACGACTGGGATTTGCCGGACAAGAGGTTCATGTGGCTACCGTCTTACGAGCAGAGGAGTCCGTACTTCGACGTGCACAGCAATACCGGCATGATAACGATGAAGGAGGGCACCCCCAACGGCACATATTTACTACGATTCAATGTAAGTAGCACTTGCTTTAGGATACATTTTGATACATTCTTTTTAAATAAAGTAATACATACATAGATAAGGACAATATCACTTACATTGCTCCGATCCCAATGTAAGATGCTAAAGCACTTGAAGTATGGGAATCGGAATCAGCGAAGATACCACAAACACCTAGACCCAATAACATATAGTAAAAGTGGTTTTTCTACATTGACCCGACCGAGAATCGAACACGGGACCTAGAGATGGCGACACCTTGAAAAACGGTTCTTAATAATAACCGAGAACTGCAAATATAGAAAAATTTACCTATGAAGAAATAAATCGGAACCGCCGGACGGATTTGTAATATATATCATAAAGTTTTTTGATTTATAAATATAATTCAAACCTAAAACTTATATTCGACGGTTTATTTGTAACTGTCTAAATACATATGATAATAAACAAAATTGCATTGTATAAAAAATAACAAAACGATAAGGGAACATTTTAAACTCAAAGAGCTATAACCGTTATCTTTACTTAGCGAAAGATTTATTTGAACAAGAAAAACTTTACTGGACTACGCGTGCTCCGATGTTCCTCCTGGGCTTCAAGTTGCGGTTAAAGTTAATAATTTAATGTTAAGTATTTACTGCGCTAGTCGTCATTTTGTTCGCTCATGTTTTAACCGCGCTGTAGTTGCTCGCTCTTAATAAAAATATTGTTTCTAGAATGTTTTACGCTGGGAAATTAACAAACTTTCTCGTTAAAGATTCTTTTAACACTGTACCGCTTGTAAGATCTTATGTATGTGTTTATAAACCGTTCTCATTATGTTTTTTTTTTTATGGGAGTAAGTGTCAAATGAACGCTCCTTTAACTTGATAACTAGTGAGCGACAAACGACTTCCATTGCCTACTTAAAAAAAGGAATTGAGAATACTACGTAAAGAATACTAGTAATGCCAAATAACATTACTTGTATTACTGTTAAACACTCCAACTAAGCTGCAATGCTTGAACGCTCGTTTAACTTGATAACTAGTGAGCGACAAACGACTTTCATTGCCTTCTTTTAAAAAAAATGAATTGAGAATACTACATAAAGAATACTAGTAATGCCAAATAACATTACTTGTATTACTGTTAAGCACTCCAACTAAGCTGCAATGCTTATATATGGAATTAATTTATGTCAATAGTCGAAAGGCAGGCCCGTTGTGTGTTACGTTATGGTCTGCAGTCGGTAACCTAAACCTTGAAGCTATTGCCGCTTAAAATTTTGAAAGGTTAAGGCGTTAGGTCTATGCTTTTCCGGTTACCTAACTCAAGATGCTTCCACTTCAAATCGATATTTTGAAGTTTCTAATGAACACTCACAACTGTAGGCTAATTTTATTATATTCGATCGGAGTTGGAAATTCACTTTTGAAAAACGTAGCAAGGGTTGGGCTGAACGATTTTCGTACTTTTTAGTCAATAAGTAATGTAAATATAAACACACACATTTTTCTGTAAAATTGACGACAGAAAATGAGATATCATTTGCTATATTTTTTTTTATTTAACGTTAATGATTTTGTAATCATACAATTCTTTGTGTAGGTGACTGAAGAAAACGAACCGCTGGTGCCGTTCCACTGGGTGGAAGCGACCGTGAACGTCACCATAAAGGAGATCCCTGAGGAGGCGGTCGACAAATCCGGCTCTATTCGCTTCGTCAACATCACTGCCGAGGAGTTTATCGTCCCAGAAGCCGACGTAAGAAGCTCTTTGTTTTATCTATACTATATTGTATTTCGTCTATGTCATATTTACGACCCAATGGCCTAGTTGCTAGTGACCCTGCCTTCGAAGCTAAGGATTGCGGGTTCGAACCTCGCGGGAGATAAATGTTGTTTTGATGAATATGAATGTACTCGAGTAATGGTGGTGATATATATGTGTGAATAATTTATCCACCTAAATATGTATCTATGTAACTACTAGCTTTGTGTCGAATAAAATACATGCTAAGCAAGAAAAATATAATTTTTTACCCTTGGGAGAGGAATTTTGCAAAATTCTTAGCTGTCCTTTACACGGCAAATGGAATATTCCTACTTAATGTCAAGTCTTCAAGACAAGTCCTTAAGGTTCCAGAGATATCGAGATATAGTCCCCAGTAATGGGAAATTTTTCTGTTTTCTTTTTTAGGAAAATGCACGCATATTTTATATGTCAATCAGTTTACAACTTTAACTATAGAACAACGCGATCTATATTTAAACAGCGTGTCAAAATAAAACACTAAAATATCGGCCACCGCATCAAAATTTAGAATCCCGCGAATGTTATGGGCCTCTAGAACACGATATAAATGTACTTGTGTAAATATCGCCCGTTTCCGCACTGCGGTGACCCCATACTTCTTTTTCCGTCTAGCACGATAGCGAACTGAAAATTCGTATAAGTTTATTGCTTATATCTTAGTTCGCAACTTGCTGACTCCGGCATTGGATTTATATTTTTATTGACAATATTTATGATTTATAGTCCACCATTGCGGCTTTGTTAGTGGAAATATTTTTAGGATCTAAAGAAATAGAATTGCGAAAATATATAGTGTACCAATTATTGTAAATCAACTAGTTTGTTGTTGAAATCAGAAACATCGAAGTTAATACAAACACCTGTTCTGGAGACCTGAGAGAATATAAGAAAGTAGTTTTCATCATTGACCTGTCCAAGCATCGAACCCACGACCACATCACGACCTAAAGTAATATTTTTAAATGTGTAAAGGCCAAATTTAGATCCCTTGTGTATTAACAGTTGATCTAAATAACTTTAGTTTAGTTGGGCTGGTTTCGCAACTCCACGACTTAGCGCGTATTTCGAGTATGTATTGTTCAAACTGACCTAACTTCGCAAACTTATCTGCCCTTTAAAGTTATCGGTGACTTCGGGGTGAGAACTCGAAAGCGAGATGCTAAATGCCCTGCACACTCTGTATTTAACTATATAAAGTAAAAGTAAAAAAAGTAAAATATTCTTTATTGTACACCAAGACTGACATAGAAATTACAATTATAATGGATAATTAGATGAAAAAAAAAAAGGAAAAATATATATCTTTTTCTTCACACATTTCCCAATAGTGGGTAGCCAGAGGTCTAGACAATATAGTCCTTACGATACGCAGTTTACGAAGCTTATTTTGAGACAACGTTACTTCCAAACCATATGATATAAATAGTGCATGTTTTAACAAAATCTCATTGGCACGAGTGACAGTATCTCCAGGTGTAACATAATTTAGGTATCTTGACTTGAATACCGATCAGCTTCCATAGAAACCACTCGGCTCTCATGACTTATGGTATATTATTTATTTATTTATTTATTTATTTGACACAATGTTTAATAAAAAAAAATACAAATGAGCGCTAGCTCCTAGAAAAACCTGTATATCAGGAGCTAGTCCCTTCCAAAGCAATGACACAATATATTTAAACTTTACAAAGTAACTATAAAATAAACAATTAGATATTGATTGAGCAGCTCTGAATATTGAAATCTACATGCAATATATAACATGTAGTGTGTGTGTGTGTGTGTGTGTATCTAAATAAGCTATTTTAAAACATCAGCAGATATTCCACGAGATATAAATTACGGTCGAATCAACGGCAGCCTCTCACCGGGCAAAATTTAATTTGCAAATTTATGCTCGCAATCCTCCCGGACACATTTGCATGTAACAATTGTCAAACGGTCGCCGTGTCAAAAGGGATAATTAATTCCTTTTGATCGTGCTCCAAGTAGGCACTGTTATAAGCGTTTTGACATATTTTCCCCGCTGGAGATATAGTGAAGGGATACTTGATTTATCGAGTTTCGTATAAAATATCTGTATTAGTAGTTTCTTGAATTTATGTTGTTGCTAGGTATAAATTACTAGGAATTACTATTATATAGGCAAAGAAAATGTTTTTAACCTTGAAAATTTGGATTTATTTTACTTTTGAAATCGTTTGTCTTGTGTATATTGTGTACGTGTGTATTTTTTAATTAAATTTATTAACTTAATATTTATGTGGCAGGGTACCAGTAAAAAGGATAAGCTGCATCGTCGCCTCGCAGAGCTCTACAATACGTCAATGGACAACGTTGATGTCTTCACTGTGTTCAGCAAACCCACTGTGAAAGACGTTTTCTTGGATGTACGATTTTCCGCCCACGGATCACCTTACTATCCCGCCGAGAAATTGGATAGCATGGTCATTGGGATCCAGGAAAAGGTATGCCATGTAATACCTATCACTCCAGTGTTTTCTTTATATAGGAAGAGGTTTTGCAGCGTGGAGAGGTGCAGCAACAAGCATTTACGTCCTTTTGTTGCATGAAAGGGCCGGCTCGACCGGGGAAGTACCACCACCTCACAGAACACCGGCGTGAAGTAGAAGTCTAACAAACTTCTCCGTTTCGTCTGGTGAGTGGAGGTAACCGGAGGCCCACACACCCCCTCCCCCAATTCTGGGCGGGGGGCACTCTAAGGCCAGCAACGCATCTGCTAAGCCTCTGGTATTGCGGGTGTTCATGGGCGGCGGTAATCACTTACCATCACGTGAGCCACCAGCTCGTTTGCCTCCCCTTTCTATAAAAAAAATATAGGGAGAGGGATTGGGTGTAGATTGAACCAGTTTACTTAGTTCAGACGCAAGATTCTTCCGCATTGCGCCTAGATCTAGCATGTACAAAATAAAATATGTGTTTACTCTCGATACTTTACGTCACGTGGTGTCTGAATTATATCATTATTAACGCATTTCCCAATACTTAGAATAATGTATACTTATAACATATAAAAATGTATACACATAAAATAGAACATCAAATACAAAAATGTATACATATAGAATAGAAAATCGAAAATTTTTTCGATGTTTTATTTTAACATTATTTTAAATGAATAAATATAAAAACAACCAACAGTAACAAAAACGTTATGTTCACCACACAATTGTTTGCTTCTAGCTGGATTCGAATCCACGACCCTTAGCTTCGAAGACAGACTACCTTTTAGGCTGCTGTCCTGTCGTAGTTTAATATAATATTAAAACTTATTAAAATAAAACAATTTCAATATTCGAATTTCAACATCAAATTAAATTTCATTTCATTTTAAACAACTGCAAAGGTGTCATTGATGCTAAACTCTAGGGAAGGCTTGCAGCTGTTTGTTTGTTCTAACTTTAGTCCATATCATCAATTTAAATATTATTAAAAACGACACACTTCTTTTTACATAACTCTATTATTCTTTTTTCTCTATCATTTCTTTTTCTACTTTAATTAGCGGAAACTTTTAATTGGACTTCGGCGTATATTATTATTGATTTTATTTACTATCGGTGGAAGGTGGGTCGAAGGGACTTAATAGTCTAGACTAGACCTCTGTCTTCCCCTGTATTGCGAATTGCGTGATGATATTTATTTATTTTTATATTTATTATGAGTTATCTAAGTTTTCAAAAATTGTAAAATAAAAACTATAGCTATCTCTGTTTATCAGATAGAAAATAAATGGGGTAATGGGCAAGTTATCATAATCCAGAATAATAGCTGTCTTCATTCCGATTTCTTTGAAAAAAAAAATGTATTTAAAACTATTACATCTCATAAAATTTACTCAACTAAATAATGGATTGTTATTGTCAAACGTGAAAATCTGTACCTGAATGATCTCTACAGGTTTATATGTTTGACAAATAGACGCGTATTCCCGTGTATCGTTTGGTCCAATATTGGTCCAACTTGTCCCTACTCACCAATGGACAAGTTCAGCTTTAGAAGCTCTAAGTTCTAAAGGCCCATTACATCACACAAACACTACCTATGTTTTGTTGACGCAAACTCCTACACTAATATTTGTCTGCAAACAATCTGCCTCGTTGGATCTACACTGTTCTAGATAGTGAATCGATTACTGTTTGTAGTTTGTGTATAGTTTATTTACATGGCACATAATAATTTTACCTGGTTGTCTTATGGGCTGATTTATCTCGTGATATTTTGAGAGAATATCTTTTGAATCAATTCCACGAATCGACCCACTTGGCGATCTGTTTTCACTTGGTGCCAAATAAATAAATGAATATCTTTACGCAATTCCCAATACAGGGGTAGGCAGAGGTCTAGTCTAGACAACTAAGTCCCTTTAACCCACCTTCCAGCGAAGATATTTTTCGTGACAACGTGACTTGTGGTGAACCCGTCACCGTCTTTTTGTCAAAGCCAACGATATAACTATACTAACTTGGTGATCTTTATAAAATTCACTGTTTTCCTAAATAAAACTATGGCTTCAATATGTAAAATATTATATATTAATTTGTAATATTTTGTTTCAATTATAAATTAAGCTAGCCATGATAAGTTAACTTTTTGTCTATGATATTTTCAGAATATAAGATAAATAAAATCATTAAAAGATTATGTTCTAAAAAAGTGACAAGGTTACCTTTTTGTCTGTTAACTTTTCAGGATATAAGAAAAATAAAGTCCTTAAAAAAGTATGTCACAAAAAATATATTTATCTGTTATTCAAAATCAAAACATCTTTTTTATCTTGTAGCTCGAAGAAGACTTGCAGGCGAAAATCTACATGGTTAAAATCGACGAGTGCCTGATAGAGAAAGAGCAGTGCGAGGACTCCTGCCGCAATGTCCTGATGAAGAACAACGTCCCGCTTTCCGTGTACACCAACACAACGAGCTTTGTAGGCGTCTCCGCCAGAGTCGAATCGGAGTGCACTTGCGACGTCGAGGAGCCGCTTATCTGTTTGAATGGAGGTAAGCTTAAGCATAAACTGGCTCTTGCTCGAGACTACAAAATATCTTCACGCCATTCCCAATACTGGGGTAGACAGAGGTTTAGACAGTTAAGTCCTTTCGACCCACCTGTCACTATAGACGTTTTTAAAAACAATGTGACAGGTGGTGAGCCGGTCGTCGTGTTTATGTCCAGGCCAGCGATCATATCAACGATGTAAATTGCATAAGTTTTGAAAAAAAAAACATGAGAACGATCCTACCACCTGAGGATCAAACTCGGATCTCTTCACTCGATATTAAATCGGTCCTTGTCCGTGACTTACAAATATGGAATAGAAACGTAAGTTAAGTTAGAAGTAATAAATCCACCACCGTTTCGTAATGAGGTTCCTCTGACGTAAAAGAAATTGGCGAAAGAAAAAGGTTTTAAACAGCTGCCTTAAAATTGTGTCATTGATACTAAACACTAGAAGAAGGCTTGCAGCTGTTCTGTTTTATCTAACTTTAGTCCTTAACATTAACAATTACAGTTTAAAATGGCACACTTCTTTTTACAAAGCTCTATGGTATCATTTCTTTTTCCACTTTTTTAAACAGAAACATTTAATTGGACTCCGATGCATATTTTAATTTATTATATCTACTACAAAGTAAGCTCTAAGTTTTCCAAAATTGGTAAAATAAAAACAAGTTCTTAATAGATATCTCCGTTGAACAGAGATATAAATTTATATATAAATATAATAAGATATCTTATTCAGAATAGGGTTATAAATTTTTAAGATTATTTAGGAAACATACAAACTTACGAGATTATAATGTATATAAGAATTATTATTATTATTACATTTATTCACCGGAGTTTGATGGTAACTTGAGTTAGGAGTTTCAATCAATTTAAACGGATCGTAATTTCATAGAGAATCTTGATAAGAGCACGTTTGGCGCAGACTCAAAATTATCAAAGTTTTTGTATCAGTGTAGGACATAGACTAAAACGGATATTTTTTTTTATTAAAAAGTTTTATTTTTATGCAGATAATCGAAAAATAATGCAGTTTTAAATTTAAATGGTCTTAAATTATTTCTATTCCTTTGCTAAAAGGAAAGTGACACGTTTAACATTACAGTATTATGACCACATCACATAGTAACGTTGTAGAGTATTGTACAGATAACATCTAAAGCAGATTGGGACCTGTCACGATGTACCAAAAAATTTTTTCGGTGGAAGATGGGTCGAAAGGACTTTTGTTTAGACCTTTGTCTACCATTCTGTATTTTGAATGGCGTGGAGACATATATATGTATACTAGCTGACGCAGCAAACGTTGTTTTGCCATTTAAAAATAGGGGTTGATCGTAGGGGGGTGAAAATTTGGGTTGTATGTATTTTTAATGCCATATTATAGAAAAATAAAAACCAAAAATTTTGTCCAATAAATTAAGGGTGAACAACCCTTATCACTCAGGAGTTTGAAAAATAGATAGTAGCCGATTCTCAGACCTACTGAATGTGCATATAAAATTTGGTAGAAATCATTAAAGTCGTTTCGGAGGAGTTAGGTAACTGACATTGTGACCTGAGAATTATATATATATATATATGGAATATATAAAATAACGTTATTTTCACTCTTATATTGAGTGTTAATTAATTTATGATGCAAAAATAGTAAATGGTACATCAAAAAATTTATTGTACATCAGAATCCTCGCTACGTCATTGCAATACAAAGCTAACGTAGAAAGTTATTACAGACCTAAAAATTTACATAATTATATTTAAGGAAATAAGTCACGATAGCCGAGTTGTTGGGTGGTCGGAATTTCGAGTCGAGAGACCCGAGTTCGAACCCCAGGTGACAGTGAGTTTTTCAAAAAAACTTATGTACGAATTTCATCGTTGGCTTGGACATAATGACGGCAACGGCCACCTGTCACGTTGTCCCGAAAATATCTTCGGTGGAAGGTGGGTCAAAGGGACTTAATTGTCTAGTATAGTATTGGGAATTGCGTGAAGATATTTAAAATAAATAAATTTATTATTTATTTTAAGGAAATAAGCATCATAAAAATATTTCTCATGATATAATTTGTAACCAAATTAGTTACAACAATTTTAAACATCATCAATAGACATGACTCAAGTTCTGAAAGTTTCCAAGAAGATAAAGCTTGAATCGTATCCAATAAAGCTCTAAGATATCTCGTTAACTGATCCCGACATAATCGCATAAAGATGGCAGCACACAGGGATTCCATTGCATCCGGAGTTGGGTTACTTCGTAGCAAATTCCGCGACGGAATTCATAAACTTCGCTAACAACAAACAATATAATAACAGATAACAAACTAGCTTAATAGAAAATCGAATTTCCAGTCTGACACAAACGTTCATACCAGTTCGAAAAAGTTTTGAAGTTAATTGCTGAGTAGTCGATTTACTATCGACATCTGAAATGTTCTATGTTGGTGTAATCATCTAGGTATGAAATAAGTGATATCATAGTAACATTAAAAGATAAGTGGATTGTTTTAAATAAATAGTAAATAAATAAATATCTTCACGTCGTTCCCAACACGGTAGGCAGAGGTCGAGTCAATTGACAATGATATTTTTGGGACAACGTGACAGGTGGTGCGGCCGTTGCCGTCTTTATGTCCAAGCCAACGACATCCATCGTACATACGTTTTTTGAAAGACCCATTGGTACGAGCTTTGGATCGAACTCGGGTCTCTCGACTCGAAATCCCGACCACCCAACCACTCGGCTATCGTGACTTATTTTGGGTCAATTGTGCCAATTTAAATAAGAATAACTTGCGAGTTTGAAATCCACTCAACAAATTGTATAGCTTATATAACAGAGGCATTATTTCTTCCAAACAGGAACACCATTTGCAGACAAATGCGAGTGTCCCGAAGGTCTGACCGGGCCGCGCTGTGAGCAAACATCCATTGGTTTCCATGGCGACGGTTGGGCGATGTACCCCGCGCCCCCCGCCTGCCACGAGGGACACGTCACGCTGACGGTGACGTCACACGCGAGCAACAGTCTCGTATTCTATCTCGGCCCGTTGAAGTACAACCCGTTGCTTGATGTTCAAGGTTAGTGCTATAATTTATTTAGTTTTGTTTATTATTATTTTTTTGTTTATGTTTATTTTCATGTGTATTAAATTTAAAAACGATATTAAAAAAATATATTTTATATGTTTGATGTTCACTACAAAGTTCTTATGTTATTTCATGAAAATCTATTATTAATATGTGAAAATCAAACTTTCATCAAATTTCCGGCACGGGATAGTATAAAAATTGGAATGGTAAAATTAGATGTAGAATAAGAGTGCATAAACCTAACATTTATACTATGATATCTATTTAAAATTCATTAAAGTAAATAAAATATTAATTGTTTATGTTCTTACTACCAATATCAAACACATAATAGCCAGTTATCGAAGAGTGACTGATTGTAATAGATTGACACTACGTGTCTGTAGTCAAACATTCTTACAAGGATGAGAGTGTCTTGTACCTGACACCTCGATGAAAGGCATAGGTGTAAATATTATTATTGTTGAATTGAATTTGGCGATGGTTGGCCAGAAAATATCATTTCAAGCGGGATCCTGGTTTACGTATAGACGTTACGTACGAAATTTCACTGTAAGAAATACTTTGTAAAAAGTCAAGAGACCCGAGTTCGATCTCCAGGTGACAGGCTCGTACCAATGGGTTTTTCAAAAACTTATGTACGAATTATATCGTTGGCTTGGACATAAAGACGGCGACGGGCTCACAACCTGTAACGTTGTCCCGAAAATATCTTCGGTGGAAGGGTCTAAGGGACTTAATTGTCTAGACTAGACCTCTGTCTACCCCTGTATGGGGAATTGCGTGAAGATATTTATTTATTATTTATATATTTAAAAAAAATACTTATATTTGTCGTTATGTTAAATTCCTTCGTAATTATTCAGTTTCTGTCTTGTTCAAAGAATAATAATACTTCACGCTAACTTGTACTCTTATTTATTGGCTAGCAAAAATCTACACCAAGCAGTATTGCTTTAACAAAATAGAACACGAAAGAATTGACAGCCAACATTTAGATAAGAATTGGATGTCGGTCCCCAAACAATTTCAAGTAGTTTCATGATTTTTTTCGACAACTACAGAAATTGTGAATATCTAAATCTTTTTTTAAATATCTGTATTTTTTTAAAATATGTCTTTTTTCACACCAGCCAGTAAGTAATCTATAAAGTTTTTAGAATAACTAGTGATCCGCCCCGGCTTTGTGCGGATAGAGTAATATTACAGACGCATATTTTTCTTATACGTCACGATAGCCGAGTTGTTGGGTGGTCGGAATTTCGAGTCGAGAGACCCGAGTTCGATCCCCAGGTGGCAGTACCAATGAGTTTTTCAAAAAAAAACTTATGTACGAATTGGCTCACCACCTGTCACGTTGTCCCGAAAATATCTTCGGTGGAAGGTGGGTCAAAGGGACTTAATTGTCTAGACTTGACCTCTGTCTAGCCCTGTATTGGGAATTGCGTGAAGATATTTTTTTTATATTTTTCGGTCGTTGGGTCCTGTTACCCTGTTGTGGCGTAGTGTTTTTAATTTTATTTTTATGTATTTATTCCTTATTATTTATTTATTATATATTCATCCTTTATGTAGCCCGCGCCCAAAGCTATACTAAGGGCTACAATAGGCGTGGGTATGGCGAACCTATTGCCTGGTGGCATTCTCTCTATGTCAACCTTTATAATGGTGAAACGTAGATGGCAGGTGCGAATTTAGAATAAAAATATAAGTGATAAACTGCTAATATAAACAATATATAACTCATAACATAAAATACATTCATGTATTAATAATAAATACATATTAAATCATTCCAGATATTTACATAAACTAAAAGGTACAATGTCAAAGTAAAAATTATAGATAGGATACAATTAGCTCTAAATTTCAGCCAATTTACACGACCCCTGAATTCTATATCTAAACAACACAATAATATTAATTAATGAAATGTTTGCTCTAAGATAGTTGCGTACCTCCTAAGTCTTTTATAGGTCTCAAATGTGCCATTGTGTAATGTAACGTTGTATTCTAAGCTGAATATTGCGACAATGTTAATTTATCATTTATTTATATAAATAATAATAAATATCTTCATGCAATTCCCTATACAGGGGTAGAGAGAGGTCTAGTCTAGTCAATTACGTCCCATCGAACCACCTTCCACCGAAGATATTTTCGGGACAATGCCGGAAAGCCTAAATAAGTATTTGAAAACCCCATTGGTACCAGCCTGCCACCTGGGGGTCGAACTCGGGTCTCTTGACTCGAAATTCCGACCACCCAACCACTAGGCTTTCGAGACTTTTTTAATGACGTGACTATTCATTTATATAAGTTTTATTATTTAGTTAGTTAATTAAATAAATAAATAAATAAAAATATAAATATCTTGACGCAATTCCCAATACAGGGGTAGACAGAGGTCAAGTCTAGACAATTAAGTCCCTTTGACCCACCTTCCACCCAAGATATTTTCGGGACAACGTGACAGGTGGTGAGCCTGTCGCCGTCTTTATGTCCAAGCCAACGATGAAATTCGTACATAAGATCCCCACCTGGGGATCGAACTCGGGTCTCTCGACTCGAAATTTCGAGCACCCAACAACTCGGCTATCGTGACTTCTTAATTAAATATTTGTAATTTATACATAGAATGGATAACATTGATAAAACAAAGCTGTGATTAACGGTGTAGGTGTAACGCGAGGTACCCTACTTATTCTGACATTTCTCCTCTGCGGAATATATTTCCGTAACAAAGTTTTGGGTCCGCAAACTTCAACAAACAGACATCCTGATGAAAGGGACTTCACGTTACTTGGAGCAGTAAAAAACAATAAAGTAGATGATCCGTTTTATATAGAAAAAAAAAATTGTCAAACTTTCTCATGTAGTTGTCCTGAAAATATCTTCGGTGGACGGTGGGTCGAAGGGACTTAATTGTCTAGACTAGACCTCTGTCTACCCCTGGATTGGGAATTGCGTGAAGATATATTATATATTTTACTATTTATCTCATGTAGTAAAAATTTAATTTTCATAATTTATTTATTACATTGAACATTTAAAGAAAGTATTTAAATGAAGTGTTAATATTGAATTCATATAGATATGTTCTATGACAATTTAAATGGAGTAGGTGGTGAGCATTTCACCGTCTTAGTGTCCGATAACAAATTGTACATAGGTTTAGAAAAGTCATTAACACGAGTCTTCCTCCAGGTAGATTTTATTTTTTTAGTTCCTTTCGATTAGAATTCTGATCACCGCTCTGTTATTGCGGTTCTTAAATATCTCTGACTGCTGATTAGGCACCTTTAAAACCTGACTTGTAAACAAAAGCCCATTTTCCTAATGAAGGCAAGTGTTAGTGGTTAGTTGTGGCCGAATCAGTCGTTTATCTCTTTAATTAATTAACCATTACAATTAGATTTATTACCCGGAATGGCCATAAACCTCCTAATAAAAGTTTGCGATAAAATTAAAATGAAGTGAACGGAATGAGTATACATATACAAAATAATGTCTGTAGTATATCGGAAACGGAAACCTGCGATTTTTCTAAGCAATATCACTACTGAGGTTCAATTACACCAAATATTTGATATGTTTTGTATATCCGGTGTATGTCAGCCTTTTCATGTATAAATTACAAGGTGCAGAAGTACAAGCAGCATTCATTATATGAAATCTTTTTTAAATTTTCTCTGTTACTCTAGGTTTACATAGCAATGGAATATTTTTTTTGTCTCACAAATTTACCTCAAAATGTAAAAGTTCAGAGACTGGAGGGCGACCTACTCTGCGATTTATAAAATCTTTTTAGTTCTTTTCAGAATGGAAAATACGCTCTAACGAATATCGCACAGAAATAAGCGTTATTGTTAAAAATTGAAATGTTCGTCTCGGATCTTTGGCACTGCTTTTGCTGGGAGAGTAAATACAATCTCTAGGCGTTGCCAAATTGGCAATTCTGTTAAGTGTACTGCACACACTCTGAGTTTGACGCACGATTGCTTACATTCGTGTTAAATTCTGATCTGTTTTTTGGCTTTCAATATTTTTTTAATATAATTTGAAATTGATGTTTTCTAATCTGGTCCTATATATCTCCAAGTATCAAGTATACTTATAAATATACTTGATACTTCTAAGGGGAATAATGGATATGAAAAAATGAACAAAAACTGCATTACGACGTACTGTTGTTGCATATTTATTTGCGAAAATTTACAGCTGCATAATTTACACTTGCGTTAATTTGCGCTGAACATTGAATATGTTAAATAAATTTATGAGGGCTCAAAACTGAGCCGTATACGGGGGTCGTTTATCAAAAATACACCCACCGCAACTGGAAACATAAGTTGGTACATAATTTAACTTAAGACACACAATGAAACTATTGTAAAGTTTCTCGAATAAACCGGTCAAGTCTTTAACTGGAATTAACTTCCCCGGGAAAGCGTAACAATGTCGTCAGCAACAATGAATATGTCACAGTAGATTGGCGTAACAACTTGAATAATGATTTCCGGACGAAATCCACAATGGTCCTTGGATAAGAGCTCGAAACGAAGTTTTATTTCTGCGCCGGCGAATGAGGGGTACCTCAGGGTTGCCTAATTGGACCTATATAAAGTGTTGGTGCATAAAATGTATTTACCTATTACCTGAAAAATGCAGGTACCTTAGTGTAGATATTGAAGAGCTATTCTAGTCCAATAATCCTAAAGTTGTAAAAGCTAAAATTGGTACATGTTTATAACATTAAAATTAGATCAAATGAGTAATGACCAGTAGGTAGATTAAATGATTTGAGGCATTCCCTGTCAATCCTAAGATACATCTACCAATATTGGCAGATTGAAATTTGCAAACAATAATATCAAATAGGTAAGTACAACTATTGATTTACTAAACATCTATTACACTGTTTGTACGTGTAATGTACATAATTTGTAAGGGTTTCCGTCGAATGACTACCAGTGTCGTATTTGATTAAAAGCTCGCTATGGTATTGAAAATCATGTAATCTGTGTCTCACACGTAATTTTTTAATCTTTTTCCTTCTCCTCTTTAAAGTAATAATAATAAACGAATGAATACATACATAAATGGAGACAACATCACATGCATTGCTCTGGTTCATAAATAGTTTAAACACTCATATGGAATCAGAAACAACGAAGGTACCACAAACACCCAGAATCTCGAGAAAATGTAGATAAAGTGTTTTTACATTGACCCGGAAATCGAACCTGGGACCTCAGAGCTGTCCACACCATGAAGACCGGTTTGTACGACACGCGTCCATGGAGGTCGTAAGGTATAAAAAACAATTTAAATCAATCCTCTTTAAAATTTACAAAATCTCTCTGTTCTATTGACTCTAATAATATGTATGACTCTAATAATAATGTTTACAGTTATAAATACATCATTATCTTAATCCATACACGACGTTTTTGTCAATTTGTCGATTTTATCCCGCTTTATTTATGTATCTCTTAGTTCTTCAAAACTTCTCCTTAGTTTTAAAAGTTTTAAGCTTCTTTAAATTTTTTAAAGATTGAGAAATTTTAAACTAGTTTAAAAAAAGACTTAATCAATTTCAGTATTAGTTATATATTTAAAATTAATTTATCTCTATCTACTTCCATAGGTTCCATAGGTATCTACTTCCATACGGTTTCCAAGTAGCATATTCCGAGGTACCTATCAAGAATTAAATTTAAATTTAAAAACACCTTTACTGAACACCTGACAGCCCTAAGCACAATACACTATAAAAAAAAACAAAAACGTAATTCCAACCCCCGTAGCAAGTTGCATTGAGGAGACCAGCCCAGCCCAATAAGGTTTCTGTAGTAATACGAAACTCGTTCGCCATGGTTACAAGTGTAATGTTTTTTTAATGTTCACGTAATGACTGACAGACGTAAATAGAGCTTTATGATTTATTAAGGCGGTCGTCGCGTGATAAAACACCCATTTCTATATGCTTCACTGTATTATTAGAGTTACATAATAATCTGCCTCTGTTATTTAATACGGAGACCTCGGGACTGCTTTGTTTGTATGTAATTAATATTCTTGAGGAAGGCAACATTGCTTTGTGTTCGAATGTGTAATTTATGTTTGAGTTAATGCGGTTCAGTTGTCACTTATAATCTGTCAGCCTTTTGTAGTTAAGTTGGGGTTAGTTTGTGCTGCAGAGTAGCAACTAGTTGTGTTGTGGCAAATAGTATTTCTAATAAGAATTTTTAGTGCTCAATTTTTAGTAAGAACATTTTAGTCATATGTCATCATCATCATAACGGCTTGTAATGACCACTGCAGGACATAGGCCTATTATTTATTTATTTATTTACAAGCAAATAAATAAATATGTACTGTATGTATTGGAGATTTTTGTTGATACATATTTCTATAAAGTATATTATATTATATTAAGTATATCATAAATTAACTAATGAATTCTTTAAATTAATTATTGAATTCTTTATTTATGGCATATTGTATTATTATTTATTTATTTATTTATCTTCACGCACAATCCCTGACGGGGTAGCCAGAGAGAACAGATCGCCAAGTGTCACGATCCCTACATACTTCTTTTGCTTCTTTCAGATTCATCATCTTCTTCATACATGCACGTCTAGGTATCCGAGTACTCTTGACCCTCCCCTCTTCGAGCAATTTGCTCACATGGTCTTCGAAAGTTAGTCTCGGTCTACCTTGACACCTTTTAATATTAACTTTCGCGCTATATATTTTCTTCACCATTCGGTCTTCACTCATTCGCTCAACGTGCCCAAACCATCGAAGCACGCCCTTATCCATTTTTGAGACAAGGTCATCTTTCAAACCTGCCATATTGCGAATCTCTTCGTTTCGCTTTCGGTCGGCCATGGTAAGGCCGCACATTTTACGAAAAGATCGCATCTCCACTGCATTCAACCTGCTTTTATGCTTCTTCTGGCATACCCAGGTTTCGCTGCCATATAACAAAGTCGGTACCAACACTGCGTTATGTATTGCAAGGCGTGCACTTTTCACAACGCCTTGCCTTTTGATTAACGCAGTCAGGGCACCATTGACTTTGTTCCCGGCAGCGACACGCCTGTCCACATCTAAATCACATCTTCCATCCCGGTTAAACGCGCTCCCCATATTGTATTATTAATTAATGTATTTTTATTAGTCAATGATTATACGATATAGTGTTTCAGTGGTATATCTGACATGTATTCTTTTGGAGAATAATAACTTTTTCGTATAAGTAAATTTTTAAGTTTTATTTTAAACTGTTTTTCTATAGTAATTATTTTTATTGGTTCTGGCAAATTATTATAAATTTACGGGTAGGCTTGCCACGCTAGACAAGCGGATTGGAGATCGCAGCTCCAGACACATAGGAGGTGCGGTGTGCTTTAGACTCTGGTGATTGTCACCGATCTGCTCTTTTTCGTTCTGGTTTATCTATCAGTAGCCCATTGTATTTTCAAGACTTTTCCCTTATATGTAACATTCCTAATAAATACGACCGGCATTTGTCAACTAGCAGAATATACGAAATATATAAATGGTGACAGAATATTATCCGAGATTAATAGACTTCGATGTTGTTAAACCGATGGCACTGAAAGTTGGAACATATACATTTTGAAATTTATATGGCACTCAACACGAAGAATATTTATTTTTGTACATTCATTGCATTGCATTACGTTTTTATTTAAATGTGCTCCTGGCATAGCGTTTTAAGGCACCGTTAAAATTTAAACCTGCCAAGATAAGACAATTAAATCATCATTTTGTCCACAGATTTCATGTCCCTTGAGCTTGTGGAAGGATTCCTTGTCCTGCTGGTGAACTATGGTTCTGGCACCACTCGATTGAATAACAGTGTAGTCCATGTAGCCGACGGTAAACCACATCTCATAGAGATAGTCCTCATGAGGAGCTCTATAGAAATGTTTGTGGACAGATGCAAACTATCGACTTGTATGAGCCTCGCCGCGCCAACTGGACCTAGAGAAATACTTAATGGTAATTATTGCATGTTCTTATATTTAGATATAAAAGCTGTCAATTGTACTTTTTTTTCTTTACGCTTTTACCAATATTAGGGTACCCACATCTTATATATGGCAACCTATACACTGCTTTCTGGACGTCGATGAATGATTTTAATGTACATATATAGATAAGGTCAACATTGCTCCGATCCCAAAGTAAGATGCTCAAGCACTTGTGGTATGGGAATCGGAAACAACAAAGGCACCACAAACACTCAGACCCGAGAAAATGTAGAAAAAGTGGTTTTTCTACATTGACCCTACCGGGAATTCAACCCGTGACCTCGAGATGGCGACGCTTTGGAAAACCGGTGTTTACGCCACTCGTCCACGGAGGTCGTCTATATATGTTTAAATATTATATGCTGAAAAATATTTTCTCTTGCAGTAAACGGTCCACTACAGCTGGGAGGCGCAAGTATAGACCTGCAAAACCTCGCAAGAACGTTCGGCTGGCAACACGTTCCCACCAATCAACATTTCGTTGGCTGCATTAGTAATTTCACGTATAACGATTATGTAAGTATATTAATTGTAAATAATATTTCTCCCAACTGAGTTTAGATCCTTCGGATGAATGCTAAAACTCCGGAGTTATATGTAAAAGAACACATGAACTGGATTTCACGTGGTAGAAGAGAAATTTTATAGAAAAATAAGGTTGGAAATATTCCATCTCCTTTCCTCGCTGGCTAAATCATATCAATGCGTGTTCATATTTGTCTCTTTTTATTGTTAAAACCATTTAAAACCTGCCGTTTAATTAAAAAGTAGATAATGAATAGGTTACTATGCCTGTGTGGTATCCAGTTTCCGCATGGTATAAATTAGCTACCCCATTTCTTCCCGTCACGTCATGGGCTCACCACCTGTCACGTTGTCCCGAAAATATCTTCGGTGGAAGGTGGGTCGAAGAGACTTAATCGTCTAGACTAGACCTCTGTCTACCCCTGTATTGGGAATTGCGTGAAGATATTTATTTATTTATTATTATTTATTTCTTCCTGTGGTTCTGGTAGATATTTATCCCGCCATCTGTAGGTAACGGCGTCTGTGGTGAAAGGCAATGGTAAATTCTTAAGCCTATGCATGACAATTCGAAATTTTGTTGCTCGGATATTTTTTTAAGATGTTTTAAAGTGTTAGTACGGTGTTCATATATAACAGAAATTGTCACACTTCTGCCATGCGAAATCCCGTATTAACGACTCCCCGAGATCTTACTGTTAGTCTGTAAATTTATTAGTTGCGCAATTGCAACTGCGTTTCTCCATTTACTTCGGTCTTGGCACGAACTCTCCTTGAGGTCGTAAAGAAAATATTTAAATGTAAAAACTCACACTTAGTGGTATAAATGTTACATGTAGTAGAATATTAATTTATATGTAATTTATTTTAAAATATTTTGGAAGTAAAACTTCTTTTCGCATGTTGACTTGAGAAGTAGGCTGGTGAATGAGGAAGCGTTACGAAATATGTGATAGGGCGAGGCGAACAGAAGTTGATGGGGAGACGTAATTTAATAATATAGGAAGTGATAGAGCTACGTTTTCGAAAAGTATATTATAAGAGTATATTTATATACTTCTATGTATTATACATTCATATATAAATATATACATATACATACATTTAGATGGAGCTAAAGAAGTTTTGCTTTAATCGTGTGGTCTAAAAGCACACTAATTTTTTTATATTATTGTTTATACTTGTGAAAATAGAAACTAATAGTTTGGTATTGAGTGTCCTGACGACGAAATGTACATGTTTTTGATTTGATTGTTGTTTTGTATTTTACTATGTTTTGTATGGATTGCAGGTCCGAAATAAATGAATTATTATTATATTTATTTATTTACATTAATAGTTTCCATTTCAATGGTTACTATTTAAGTATAATTTTATTGTTATCTATTCTAAAAAGTCTAAACATGCACTCAGACGCTACTCCTGTTAATGAGTTAAAAATTAAGACCAATTATATTTTAACGTTACTCCCATTAGGTGTACAACTTGGGCGCGCCGTCGGTCCATCGCAACGCCGACCCGAGCTGTCAGAAGAGCATGTTCACTGCGGTCACCTTTGGCATCGACACCAACTTCCTCGTGGCAATTCTAGTGTGTATAGCGATATTAGTCAGTGAGTATACAGTTTGTATGTTTGATGTTGTAAATTAACGCACAATAGTGATGTAAAACAATGACGTAATTACTTAAGTTTCAGCCTTAAAATTTTAATCATAGAGTTTGTAGGGTATACGCTGCAAATGTTAACATTTGTAGTATGTATACGCTACAAAATATTCACGTGGATTTCATTAAATTCGTATCAGTCTTGTTGACCCAATTCGATCTTAGTTTATTTTTGGGACAACGGTGGGAACCAATTGTCGACTTGACTCGTATATCCAAGCCAAAAAATAGTTCACTGTTACAAGTTTATTTCCTAATTGCACTCCTCGCAGACCAGAGAGTCTTCCGGCTCGAATTTCGCTCACCCAACCTCTCAGCTATGGCTTAGATAGATAGATAGAATACTCTTTATTGCACACCAACACAGAAAATGTACAATATTAAATTTTGTAAGATTGTCGTGACACAAATGGCGGTTTTATCGCTAAAAGCGATTTCTTCCAGACAACCTTTAATGGCTTCTTCTTTTTTAAAGCATTGTGTTCAATTCGTAAGAGTCACGATAGCCGAGTGGTTGGATGGTCGGAATTCGAGTCAAGATACTTGAGATCGATCGGGTTTTTTTTATTTCAAAAAACTTATGCAAGAATTATAGCACCGGTTTGGACATTAAGACGGCGACAGGATCAGCAACGTTGTCCCAAAAATATCATAGGTAGGTGGGTCGATACGGCTCAATTGTCCAGACCTCTGTCTACCCCAGCATTCCGAAAGGCGTGAACATTTTTTTAAACCGTCGTGCTTACACAACTCTGTGGACGCAGTACTCCTGCTGGCGGTGGTGGTGCACCGGCGGCGGGCGGACGCTTGGGCGGAGAAGGAGCTAGACGACATCCGTGAGAACATCATCGCGTACGAGGACGAGGGCGGCGGCGAGGGCGACGCAGGCTACGACCTGCACGTGCTGCGGCAGATGTACGACGGGCCGCCCGCCGACTGCGACCGCTCAGCCACCTTCATGCAGGCTCCAGGTACGAATACATTCAATGCACACGCAGCAGCGGTAGCATTTATTGTACACCATACATATACATACATTCTTTCTATAATGTTCTGTAAAAAAGAAAACATCCATATCCAATCGCAACGCTTGGCAAGCGGATTGGCGATCGCAGTACCAGACCACTCGCACCTCAGACGTCTGATTATTTTGGTCTGATATTTTTGTTATTGGCGCGGTCGCCATGTTTCGGTCGCCATAATGATATTGAATACTGTTTCCCTTAGTCGCCACACTACGACATCCTCGGGATAAAAGGTATATAGATATAAATAAATAATTTATATAACTTTCATTTATACCGCCAATCCGCCTGGCGATCACCAGTACCAGACCACTTGCACGGGAGAAAAGGAGTGGCAATATTCTTACGACGTTACCACACGGAATTACCGGAATTACTGAATCACCACACATATACATAGAATCAATACAACTTAGCAGATACATATGCACAATGAAGCGGTCTCATCGCTCGTCGCCTGTCGTATTGCCCAAAATTACACGAAAAGACTAAATTGTCTAGACTTAAATATATGTATATAATGTCTTTATCAAGCGCTTTTTTCATTTCTCTTTAGTGGTGGGTGCTGCGCCAGATATTTCCGGATTCCTAGATGATAAGAAATCCGTCCTCGACCGGGATCCGGACATCAATCCGTACGACGACGTCCGACATTACGCGTACGAGGGAGATGGAAACACAAGTGGCTCCCTCTCGTCACTTGCAAGCTGTAAGTTCTCATATTTTATTATTTAAAAACATACATTCAAAGAGTACGACGGAAAGAATTAATTTTAATATAAAAACCAAATGACGTTTCATGATTGAGGGCAAAATCCTCCAATACGGGAGAGGCGGGAGTCCTGCATTGGGCTTTTACATGTCGTAATGTGTGTGTATTTGCATGTAAATAAATAAATATCTTCACGCAGTTCAGAATACAGGGGCAGACAGAAGTTTAGACGATAAAGCCCCTCGACCTACCTTCCACCGAAGATATTTTCGGGACAACGTGACCTCTGTTGAGCGTCGCCGTCTATATATCCAAGCCAACGATATAGAATTAAAAGTCGTATAATTCGTACATAAGTTTTTAAAAAACCCATTGGGACGAGTCTGCCATCTGGGGATCGAATTCGGGTCTCTTGACTCGAAATTCCGACCTCCCAACCCGTTCGTGTATGTATAATAATAGATGATCATGCATTAGCACTGAGAATAGAAATTATTTTATTTTGTAACTGTCACTAAATGATAGATAATTAAATAACGAACATACATTAAAATGTTTTTATAAACAAACTATTCATCGTAATACACGCGCGAGATAGCAGAGATTATAAGTGACGAATGAATGAATGAATGAATGCTCTAGGGTGTAAGATGAGAAACGTCTTGTCGTCTCATCCAGTTACAGATATACAACGATCTTCTGTGATATATTGAGACGTACGTGAATTGTTCAAATGAATTACTATTAATATTATAGAAGAAATGTTCCTCGAATTTAAAGCAATTAGATTCAAATTTATCAATGAATTCAAATTACGACTATGAGTCTATTTTGTGCACATAACTGATTTAGCATGTAAATTAGGGAGAGGAAGTCGATGACAGGAAAATTGGACAAGCGTTGTTTAAAGTGACGCGATCGTCCATGCACTTATATATATATATTATCTCTTAGTCGACTTTTACAATCACGCAGCATTCTCATTTATAAGGGTATCTTAATTAAGAGCTAATTTACCAGCTCTGCGGTGAAGAAAAGAGGAAACCTGCGTGTCTGAGGAGTAATATTAAAAAAAAAATATTTTGAAGATGTGTAAATTCCCCTAACCCGCATGAAAGCTGCCTGACTAATGTTCTTGTCTTGCTCACATGTGTCACACGCCATTTTTGGGCATTTACAAGCCTACTACTAGAATATAGTTAAAAATACTAAATTATTTGCCAATTAATTAATGGTTTCCCTACTAAGGAATTGTTTTTTTGAACGATACGGACCAATTCCAATCTGCAGTGTAATCAATGTCGGGCATAGAGTATTGTTAACGGTTCTTTTTTCTTTGCTAAAACTAAAATAAAATGGTTATATTCTCGTACGAGTTGTTTGTTCCGAATTGAGTTGTAAAATCTTTTTGTTTCGCGTAACGAGAGTCGTATAAATGTTAGCCTTTTTTTTTCAGTCTATGATAGTTTTTTTTTAATATCAGACCGTCAACAAATATTTTATGAAGGACAACACATGTTATGATTTTACTTTGACGTTATGTTATTGATAAATTTATTTAAGGGATAAAATATTATGACATGTGACGATAGTAAATGAGGTTTGATGTCTTGCAAATAAGTTTGTCCAGTGTCCCCTATTGCAGTATGTATTTTTTCCCTACCCTCATTTGTCCAAAAATGTTTGTATGAACGTGTAAAGTCCACCAACTCACATTGTAGTACTGATCTTTATGTTCTTATATCTCTTCAATGTATGATGGCTATGCTATATAGATATAGCGTGCATATACGCTATATCTATATAGCGTACATATATAACGGCTAGCAAAGTCCAATGAAGGGCGTAGGTCTATTCCATAACGAGGATTCGCTGTAATCTCTACGCTTGGCAAGCGATTGACAATCGCTGTACCAAGCATATCCCTGCTTCCCCTCCCTTCAAATATGGTGTATTTGTATGATGTCTTTAATATTCTGGCTGTTACTCTTTCTAGTAATAATTTTCATGTTTGTTATTCATATTAACATCCAAATTTATATGCTCTTTTCTTCCTTAGGTACTGACGACGGAGATCTCAAATTCAACTATCTATCCACATTCGGTCCCAGATTCCGCAAACTGGCGGATATGTATGGGGACTCGGAGGATGAAAGAGCACCACACGAGGAGTCTTGGTGCTAGCGCCACGCTTGGCTCGTGTAGCCAGTCAAATATCAACCTTACGTAACTTTAGAATGAGGGTTAAATTGCCCTACACCCGGCGCTTGGTTGAGCGACCAACATGGCAAAGACCAAGCTTTATGATGCCTTATCGCTTCAAGCGTTATGTTTTACTTTAATTTGACCTTGACCTGTGTTTTAAAACGCTATAACAGTGTTGTGAACGAGTCAATCACTGGACCCACCGCTCTGGAACTAACGGAGAAATTCCCCGAAAAAAAAAATGCCTGTGATAATTGTACGCGACTTTTGGTTTCTGTTATAATAGTGACATTTCTGCATAGCTATCTTATAATAAATACGTTCTGAGCAAAATCTTTTTGAAAAGCTTATGTATTGTCTATGGGCATTGTATTACACAGTTCGTGTAACAGCTGATTGGAATCTACATTGCTTCAACTTTTGTAATTCTAATCTTGAAAAAATCCATAAAACATACATGTACAACCATACAAAGCGATTACTTCAAACATATTTTAAATTCTTAAATGCGTGTTTACCAACACATCACCACATGAAATATAAAGTATGAAACACTGTGTTTTTTGTTTTAAATATCTTTTCAAACTGTCAATTAGGGCAAACCGATTACGGAACTGACTTTTTATAGATATTAATTCGGGTAATGATCGATAAATGTTGTATAAATTAGTCGGTTCTGAAGTTTCCTATTGTAATTAACTGGATTTCTTACATGTAAAGGACTTGTGTGCGCATTAAGCGAGTTCGTTTTCATTATTGGTGTGTGAAAAATAACATTTCGGACTAAAAAAAATATAAAGTGTTAAATATGTTTTAAGAAATGACTGATTTGTACTGTTGTTTAGGCATCGTTGTAGATACGCCTAAATTGTTTCTACGTAATTATTACGTGTAAAGGAATTTTTGTATGTATAAATATAAAGATGGCGGCATGGATGTAACGTAACCGTGTCAGTGTTGCGAGTGAATTGTGTTATAGGACAATTCTTTCCATTTCATTGTTATGTTATTCACTTAGTATAATCTCTATAAATAGTACGACTTAATTCGGTCATCGATATTTTTGTATTGTTGATTGGCAGCATTTAGACAGTGTCGTACAGTATAATATTTAATTGTATTATAGGGTTTAGTGCCATTATTCTTCTCTTTTTAATTTTAATTTCTCGGCAATTTTGAGGCATCTACCATGCTACCAAAATGGTAGCTTTTTTGTAACAAAAACCATGGTAGGACGTGTTCAAATCCGATTTGAATTATTTCTTTTCGTATTTATTAGCTGTAAGACAATTTTTACAATTTTTTTTACTTATGTTTAACATGTAATTTCCAAACTTAGTAAATAATTTCTGTATATTATTTATACAATTTGTTTTGTAACTATTACGTCCAGAGGTGAGAAGTGTGATGAGTTGAAATTAGACGCAGAGTTTTAACAGTGATTGTATTAAAATAGAAGTCCTTTTTAATCTAACTTATCCATTTGTAACGAAATAGTTGCTTTAAGATAGAAAGGGATACTAATAAATGTAATGTAAATGTTTCGACTATTTATTTTTTTTCGTTCGCTGTAAAGGCGGGCATTCCTGTATTTCCATACGTTATACACTATTAGACGAGAGCAAAACTGGAAGGGTTGTGTTTTCCATTTTTCATTTCGTATATTGCCTTTGTAGTCCTAGAGAACATGAAATTCTTTACGTAAATATATTTTCCCTTTACGTCCACGTCGTTTATTTACATCAAAAGGGATGAACGTCTTCATTTAATCATATTAAACTATTTCACTATAAGAGTGTCTATAATAAATATATTATATAAATAAATATAAAACAAAAAATGTGTTTATTAGGCCTAAATTGTAAATATGTACATTGCCGATACATACAATTTAGTATTCAATAGTCCTAATGTAACTTTTATATCGTTAATGTTAGGAAAATATACAAGGTGTCTTAAAATTATGCATATCAACGAATTGTATGATTAACATTTTGGTCTATGTAATTCCAAACATTAAAGTAACGCCTAGTAACCGATCTTAGCAGAGTGAATGAAGTGAACCGTTATTAATCAGGATACCATATTGATTTGTGCTGAGCGTTCCGCTAAATCAATTTAGCAACAATTCAATGGTCGAAGAAACGCGAAGTAAACGTCTAAAGCTTAGATCAAACAGAAAACAGCGAGGTCGACCTATTCAAACTTGAACGGCGAGCGATTTTAAACAATCATTCGCTTGCGAAAGTCAGTATAATAGAAAAGATTAATAAAATATTCACATCTAAGTTTTCTATATAACAATGGTTTCAATTAATGTGTTGCCGTTGAACTTAATGTTTCAGTCTAAATACATTTAATTATGAAACAATTAACTTTTAATTTAATTACGCTGATTTAGTAGTTTCTGAACTAGTTTTCTCTAACAACACCCTATTTTTAGCAATATCGCAAACCTAAATTTATTACTTTATTGTACTTTCAAAAAATATATATTTTTATAACCGAATCATCTATTTTCCTATTCTCTTTCAATATACATAAAAAAGTACAGTGTTTTTTTTTAAATACGTTTCTTTTTGTAAATTGTTTAGTTCATATCAATTGTAATAAAAATGACGTAATTTTTTATTTTATGAAAGGTACAATTTTAGTTAAATTATAACGCGGTTTAGATCTCAGAAAGTTTTGTATGTACGCAAATGTGGTCTATATTATAAGAGTGAAAGAAACGAGGCAGGCAGATGTTATAATAGTATTATACAGTCAATCTTACATTCGAAACATAGAATAAACTAACTTGTATAAGCCTATAATTCCTACATTCCAATAATGATTATCAAATTAATTATGTAACTCGGTGTATTCTATTCATAGTTTTAACAGATCAATTATTCGTAGAACTCATCGGTGACCATCTTTGTACTTTTCTATCTTGTAACAATGAGGAAGGTGGAAAAAATGGTTACCCGTGGGTGAAAAAAATTACACTGCCATGAACAATCCTTAGAGCAACACAAACTTTTTATGGTCTTACAGTGTTGCAATTATGAATATTGTAATGCTTCATTCGTTTCGTCCAACGTATTTAATTTTTTTTTAGAAGTTGCTGAAGCAAATTTTAACACTGAAAGTCCATAGAGAGGGGATTTTCAAATCGCTAATTTAATGTATCGATTAATTTTAATGTATAAGATAAAAGTGATGTACCTAAGTGTGTTTTGTAATAAATTAGCGTATAAAGGATATGTGTGCTCTGTTGTATGTGAAAAAATATTATAACATTATTGTGCAAAAAAAATTAAACCTTAAAATGCTGCTTTTACTTTAAATCACTCTTATTCAAATTTGTAAATAAAAATTATAAATACTAGATTTACAGAAATTATACCGTGCGATGTTTTTTTGTTTAAATGCCTTATTCTTTGAGGTTATTTACATCACATATTAATATATCATAAAATATTTTATGGTATGTTAGTATCAATTCTAATATGTTAGTTTTGTTTTTGTGAATTATTACTAAAACCATTTTTCATATAAGAGTGATTTTAAGTAAATTCAAGTAGGCAATTTTGTGAAATGTATGAATTAAGAAGTCATTGGTAAAGGTGACAAAGTCGAGTGCGAAGATTGTGTTTAAAAGAAATGGTCTAGATGGAAAACATGACTGATACATTTCGTTTAACATTATGTAAGTAGTATAAGAACATATAATTTTGAAATTGTTTGTATAGAAATAAAAATATTCAATTCAACATTGAAATAAAGTGATGAAATTGAATTAAGAGTTTCATTTCAAGAATTTCTTTTGTAATACTGCCATCTATTGCTTCTTACCATCTTCGCTGCTCACTCTGCGTAGCGATAAAGGCGCTATTATATAACACTATTACGATTGAATTCTCTATGTTCAACTTAATGTTGAACATAGATAAACTATATATGTGTGTTGAAAATTAACATTATACATATGTAGAAAATGGTCTTTCCCATAAGAAGAATTTGCCATAATCGCCTTTCATTTTTATTGTGGTATTTGTCGATTTGGTTTTCCCGCCATCTTTCGGTTGATTTACAAAGCTTATTTCTCAGTTTCAATCAACAAACAGTCTTATATATTAGTAGCATAATAAAGTGATACATAACGTGATGAACTCAGTGGACGAGTGGCGTACAGCGTACAGACTGGTTCTCATGGTGTCGTCAGCTCTGAGGACCCGAGTCCGATTCCCGGTCGCGTTAATATAGAAAACATTTGCTACATTTTTTTTATAATAAACATTTATTTAATAAACATTTTGGTAGTTTGTGGTACTTCGTTGTTTCTGATTCCATAATATACAAAATATACAAATTAATTTGAAACCAGAGCAATCAATGTGATGTCTCATTTATGCGCTATAAAAAAATCTATTTGTAGTCCACGGCTGGACATAGGCCTCCCCCGAGGCTTCCCACAACGAACGGTTCCCAGCCACCTGCATCCATCGACTTTTTTACTTTAGGGATTTAAACCTTAGCAGGGCATATTCCTCTTAGATCTATCCGAGTCTCCTAAGGTAACTTGTACCCTAAGCTTTTCCGGGGAGGGGGGCAGGCTTGGGTTAAACGTCCGGTCAACATTGGCATTGCACCAGGACTAACTAACTATTACAAACCATCCGAATACTCGGATTACTGGAAGTCAGGCTTCCAGTTCTTGTATATTCTAATATACCCCCTTTTTTATCATAGTTGTCGTGAGATGTGACTAAGAGAAAATCTTGAATATATAGGCTGTTTTTTTTATAACCATGGAGGAAAATGCTTTATACACGAACCTTTCCTAACCGGAAGGCCACCGAAACGAACAGTGTCGGACTCGGATCTCAGAAGGAGAAATATACCGACTAAAAACCATCCGCGGGATGCTGTTGGCCCGGAGGCCTTTATAGCTTCATCTGAGGAGACCTGCGAGAATGAAGGCCCGTAAGTGAAATGAAGAAGAGAACAACGTCGTGACACACTCGACCCCTGTAATGAAAGCGAAGACCTTCGACAGACGGAGGGAAGGAGGGATCAATGGCTAGCGTCAGATTGCGGCTAAAATATCTGACCAAATTTAAGCAGACCGCTGATGGATTTGTGCGACTTATGTGGAAGGTGTTTTGTACTACGATGGCTAATCTGCTTGCCATGCATAATGATCACTTCGACTTTTCATAAACAGGCCGTTAGGTAAGTAAGGGGGTAACTATTATTTTGCTGTGAACATCACAGCAAAATAATAGAAACCGGCTAATCTTGCCCGACTTTAGAAGTGGAATGGAGGAAAAAAACAGATTCATGAGTTCATGATATTTCTCAAATCCATTATGTTAAGCAAAGAGGCTGCATTGCGTCTGTATTTGAGGCTAAGAAAATTGGCAACATGATCTCGGTCATTGGTGACTCAGATCGTGTGTCACAAATTAGCCTTTTGGCACGTCTTTTTACTTATTTGCCTAAAGGGAATTGCCACCAAATTAAAAAAATTAAGACAAACATTTTATTTATTATTTCTGTTAATTGATACCGCTTGATACCGTTCCAAAAATCAAAGTTTTTATTGCGTTTTGGAGTAAATATTGTGACGATTGACGGTATAGTAAAATATCTGTCATAGAAAGATATGTGAATTTACATTCAATACTATTCTCGACACCAGGTAACATACACCACCACCGATAATTACCCGACACGTGTATGGCCTCAAAACATGGCATTATGAAGCAAATAGGCTCCGACGTTCGACAAGAGTCGTATAATTTGTTATTCTTTTAAGTATCTCTTCGTAAGCGTTCCTTCTGCGGATCCAACTCAAGTCTCCTTATTCGAATTCCGATTACCCGATCCCTCGTTTATTAAAATTACTATTTTCATATTTTAATCTAGAGATATTGACAATAAAACCCTACATTTTAATTTTTCTTTCAATTTTTAGTTCAACTCTTTCAAAGAAATTTTACTTTAAAAATGTTTTGCACACACATAACATATCCTGAAGTCATAGCCAATTATAAAAAAAGATATAACCCACAAAGTTTACACAGGCGGCAATGCGTTATGTTATTAACCTGGCACTCCCTATCATAACCAATTAAAGTCACGTTCTGGAGGATGCTTGACGGCTCGTAACTTTGAGTGTGACAAGTTTAATACTTGTCAAATAATGTTTGCGTGTAACGAATTGTGCTACTGTTTATTAAAACTGGCTGGTTAATTTCAAGCCGATTTTATTTATTTAAATATAAGTTTGTTTTCTTTTGCAATTTTGAAATTTTTGTAATTTACAGCCATCATTGAAAGACACATTAATCGAAAGCTTGACATGTTTTTTTTTCAACTTTTCGACGCCGCTTTTAAATTGGTATTGCGTATTGGTATGGCGTATTATTATTATGAGACAAAGTTGAAACTTTATAATGAATTTCCGCAAAGTAACGCCTGAATCAATTAACTATATTATGAGACATTTGTCCTCCTCCTGAATAGGTTCTCGACTTGGCGGTGGGGCTAAGTAACCGTGGCTTTGAACCAAGAGGAACGTATTTGGTACGTAAAACTTACAGGAATGTCCGGCCTCATTTGAGTGCTCACAATGGGCTACCTCATAAATGCGTTGGTGAAACGTGGTGACAGTGTTTGCATTGTTTAGCCAGTAGAAATACACACAAAAGGCCACGCGACTCCTTGGTCTTGTTATGTCTTGGTGCTACCAGACTAACTTTGCTAATTTTAAAAGTTGAAGCTGGTGTTCGGCGGAGAAAGAAAGTGTCGTCAGAAACCTACAAGTCTATTATAAAAAAAGAATCTCAAGGACCTTCATCAACACTTACTGAAAGGGCGTCGGGGCTTTCGCGGCCCCAATATTTCTCAAAATATTTGAGAGAATCCATGCCATGATTAGTGGACATACTTATCTACTGCTGAATAAGGGTCTCACCAGGATAAATATTTTGTCCATATTCATTTCACTACACTGAGCAAAAAGATTGGTGACTGCGAAGTATATTTTAAGAGACACTTTCGCGCGAGTTACACTGCTCCTTTTCACTATGAACATTGTGAAATACTTGCTAGTAGTCTACTTAATCGTAAGTCGCTCATGATAATCTACAAAGTATCTCAACCAGAGAAAGTAACAGATGTCTTTACACCTTCGAGGACTGAGACAGTATAAATGTATCTTGATGATCCATGATTCGGCTATTTGGCTGCAGAAATCTGTAAGAGTATGGTACAGATCCATACGCTTCTTAGAATTTTGAGATCCACTGCAGGACATATGATTCTCCCATAACAAGGATTTGGTATTGCATGCGAATTTACGAACGCATGACCAGACACTACTTTACATACTGCTTTATTTTGGTCTGGAATTTTTCGAGACTGTTTGTGCTATATTTAAGACTTTTTTCGTTCATACCATGACCACAGGAAGGGAAAGAGGCAAGGTGCCTCATCCCTATGCCGATACGACACATTTAAATGCCATAATTTACATCGAACAAATTTCATCATGATAGCCGTCGATATAAAAAGTCACGATAGCCGAGTGGTTGGTTGGTCAGAATTTCATTTTAAAGACTGGCAACGCATCCGTTATTCCTCCGGTATTGCAGATGTTCATGGGCGGCGGTAATCACCTACCATCGCGTGCCACTCGCTCGTCTGCCTCCCTCTTCTATAAAAAAAAGGTGGCAGGCTCGTACCAATGGGTTTTTCAAAAACTTATGTACGAATTATATCGTTGGCTTGGACATAAAGACGGCGACGGGCTCACCAACTGTCACGTTGTCTCGTAAATATCTTCGGTGGAAGGTGGGTCGAAAGGACTTAATTGTCTATACTAAACCACTGTCTACCCCTGTATTGGGAATTGTGTGAAGACATTTATTTATTTATTTTTGATTCATCATGATGATGACCATCATAACGGCCAATAAAAGGCCACTGCATGACATAGGCCTCTCCCATACTTGGGCGTTTTCACATTCTCCACTCTTGGCAAGTGGTTTGGCGGTCGCAGTACTGGAGAACTATGAAGCTACTGCTCTTTATTGGTCTCCAGAATTTTAATCGAGTATTTTACTAGATGGCTGTATCGCCATCTGTCGGTAGCCAATTCCTTAGTCGCCTCTTACGACACTCACGGGCAGAGAACCCGAGTATTGATTGTGATTTCGCCGTAATCACAAGCAATACCAATTATTGTATACATTTATATCTATCATTTTAGAAGAGGTTTGCAAAAAATGCAGGTGAATATTTATTTCAATCCTATTCAGGAAGGCTATAAATTGAATATTGTAACTTCATTTTCTTGCAAGCGACAGCAGGAAAAAAATTGACAGCAGGGAGGCGAAGCAAAACATTTTAACGAGCCCTTGTAACGAAATAAGATTTTTATTTCATGATATTATAATATTAAAGTACCTCTGAAAATTACGTATTACGTATTACGTATTAAGTCACGATAGCCGAGTTGTTGGGTGGTCGGAATTTCGAGTCGAGAGACCCGAGTTCGATCCCCAGGTGGCAGTACCAATGAGTTTTTCAAAAATTATGTACGAATTTCATCGTTAGCTTGGACATAAAGGCGGCGACAGGCTCACCACCTGTCACGTTGTCCCGAAAAATATCTTCGGTGGAAGGTGGGTCAAAGGGACTTAATTGTCTAGACTTGACCTCTGTCTACCCCTGTATTGGGAATTGCGTGAAGATATTTTATTTTATTTTATATTACCTCTGAAAATTAGTACATCTTATCTCGAATCAAATAATTTGTTCATTGAATTAAGAATATATATATATTCGATTACCTATAGTAATTTTTCAACCTATCACTGTTTTAAGATAGTTAATTGACTCAGGCGTTACTTTGCGGAAATTTATTGTATAGTTGTTATTGAATAATTACTTCGCGTCATTCCGCATGCAATGCCTCTTCTTCTCTTCGAACCAGGTAACATATACCTTTTTATATTTGCATGCGGAATGGTGCGAAGTAATTATTCAATAACAACTATAGCACTGTTTCGTAATGAGGACAAGAAAGAGGCGAAAGAAACTCCACAAGTATCCTCATTTTTGGTATATTTTTACAATAATACAGAATTAAGAATATTTTATAAAGCATATGTTGCCAAGTTTAGTCTAATAGTAGTCTAAAAAATGAGGGCCCAATTGATGTTTTAATTCAAGAAATATTCCAAGAAAAACGGTCGTACTCACAAGGCTAAAGCTCCTCCCCATTTATAAGTAATCACTTTAATGATATCAATGTACATTGTGAAACAATAACGATGTATATTGGATCTAGAAAATTTTATAAATTTTGATTAATTGCCATTTGAATATAAATCAAACCAATTAATTATTTATAATAAAGCAACATCTGTCCTGTTTTAGGAAGTGTATCAAAACAATTCAATATCAAAGAAAAAATTAAAGGTGTATCATCAGCAAACGATTTTCATATTTTTCCTAGTAAGTAAGGTAAATCATTGTAAATGAAATATAGAATTGGACCTTTAATCATGCCTTCTGGTACGCCGATTATTCCCATCGACCCAGAGCATGAAGCTTTACAATGATTTTCTTTATCGTTTGTGATGTTGTCTAGTATTATTAGTAAAAATTATTAATAATTAGTAATTATTAGTAAAAATGTTATATGTCACGCCGGAGAAATACAAAAATGTGAGTGTTTGTAATAATAGTTATAAAATCCAAAACAATTATTATGAGAATTTTTGTGTCTATATGTTTGTACGTGCATTTAGGTTATAATCATGCCAGTAAATATTAAAATATTTGAATAATCTAATTTACTGATATTAATCATTTAAATAATAATTTTAAAATAAATTTTGAGAAACTGGGACAAGTTTATGACAATTCAAATTTATTGTATGTTTAAAAATACCATTGTGGGATTTAAACAGTTCTTTGGCAGTATTTTTCGTGTAGAAAAACTAGTGTATCGGTAGTTTAGTAACTCTTTTTCTCCGCCAAGAATCCGTGTACGCAGTCATCGAAGAAAATATATTTTAATTAAATCCATTCCCTGACCCTCCACCATCCATTCCTGACTGAGTCTTTTTTTTTCTTTTTTTAGTCTGATACTGATGACTGTGTTAGTTCCAAATTTATGTCCAAATTAGAATTTCTATATAATCGTATTCTTAAATGTACGTAAACGCAATTGACATTCTATTCGTGAATATAGATCGGCCAACGCTAAGTTAAAGTAGCTAATTGTCTTAATGGTCACTCTGGTCAAGTGAGTTGGCGATCGACAAAGTTAACTGACTAATTATTGGCTTATACACTGTTGGAATCACTTAAAACTTATTCTAGGTTATACAGAAATTTACTACAGTTTTTACTCAGTAAAACTGTTTATATTTGTTTATAATCTGTTTATAATTCGTCTACTGTGCTATGTGGTAATGGCGTAAGCTTATGCCCCCGTTTTTCCTCGCGGATTTTATTATAGGTAAAGTCCATTCATAACTATTTGATAATGACATAATAATTATACATTTTTGTGCAGTATTGTTCAACGTTTAGTCCACTAGAGTGGAGTTGAAATTTTATGTAACAAAAATTTAACCCTCTTAAGTTTAAATAGATCAAGAAAACAGTAAGTGTAAACATGTGATTTAGTTCCATTTGGTATCGGCGTAAGAATAACGCCACCCCTCTCTTCCCATGGGTATCATAAGAAGTGACTGATAGAAAGCCTTGTAAATGCAATAGCTACAAACACATGACGGGATAATCAGGGGCAAAAATAGCCTCAAAGCTTGGTCGGTTTTTGCCTGAGGTCTTGTTTTTGTGAACCGGTGTAGTTTTTTTACGTTTTTTGTGTCTACACTTTTTTACATTGGGTGATTACCTGAATTCGACTAATTTCAACACTTACGCATAAATTTGGCAATAAGTTATAAACAATTGTTTTTCTTGTTGTCTGTATTTGATTTGTATGTTATTGATTTGTATTTTTCCCCATTTCGGTTAGTTTATTTTAATTATTTGAGATAAATTTTCTGCTCTCTTTTTATGTAACATTGATAATTGAAACTATTGAATCTCATTACAAATTTAATTAAATAAACCGACGACTGCTACAAGCGAGCTTCTATTGTGGAAGCGTAAATGTCGCCAGCTAAGTATATTCTTAAGTAAATTCTATCGTTGACTTGGACTCTAGTATGGGAATGGGCTACCTATCACTGTTCGCTGTGCCAAAAAAATCCGGACGAAATGTGGATCGAAAAAATTAAATTATTCTCTCACTGTACTCCACCAAAAATGCCTTATGGTAACTGAAAAATGAAATTGAGAAAGTTATGGGGGATTTATTTCCTTCTCTGATCTGGTGCAGTGTTAAGGGAGAATATGTCTGTATTTCATGCCGGTATTCTGGGCGGTGATACCGATTCGTGCAGCAACTAGAGCATCTACCAAGAATCATGAAATTAAGAACTATATAATGAATTGTAACTTATTTGAGCACATTAAATATTTTGATTTCTATTATCTGTAACACATTACGCAATAAACTTTATAATGGTAAATAAACTTTATAAAGAAAATAAAAACAACATTTTTGTTTTCTTCAATGAATTGTTTTTCAGGACTACGAAATCTGAAATCACGGGCTAACGAAGAATATATTTTAATAATAAAATATGTTTTAATTATATATTCTAAAATACAACATAATCATTGGAATACTGAAATTGTCACATCAAAAAAGTTTAATTCTTGAAAACCAAAGTCAAGTGTACACTCTCACAGGCATAAACATATTATTTTCCGGGGAAGCTCCGACTTAATCGTATGCGTAGACACGATTCATTCAAAGTACGCGTTAAATTAGATACATGCGGCGTACTTTAGTCGTATTTCAAACTGGATTAAGTTTAACGCACCCCGTTCTGAACAATTTGCGGAATTCGTTATACGTGCTTGTTCAGACCTGTTTGTACGCAGAAGCAATTTCTGCTTTCTTCAGTGTACATTATGGTTTATAATTTGAGAAATTCAATTTATGTTTCGGTAGTAGATTACATGTTACTTTTTTTTTCATTTAAATGTTAAATTGGGTGCAGGCAAGTGGTTAACCAATGAATATTTCAGCCAACGGAAAAATGCGTGGAATAAAGTTTCAGCATGCAAACGGCATTTCACTAATTATGTTCGGTATAATACACATTTAATTACACTATTTTTAAAGTAAATGAACATCATTTAACTCGATAATCGCAACCGCACTCATGCGGTGGACGTTCGATGTTTAAACTTTAAACGAAGTGCGCACAACAAACAGTAAAATCAATTTGGAATTTGATCACAATGTGATTATTTTTAGTAAATGGTTATCAGTTCAGTATTACGTAATTCCATATTAATGATTTCTTGTATTTACGCGAATACTACATATTTTAAATATTTTTTTTTATAAAAAAAAACATATTTTAAATAAAACGATTTTCGAATTTTATCGCGTTTTTAATTAGTTTAAAAAAATATCTTCACGCAATTCCCAATACAGGGGTCTAGTCTAGACATTTACGTCCCTTAGACCCACCGTCCACCGAAGATAATTTCGGGACAACGTGACAGGTGGTGAGCCTGTCGCCGTCGTTATGTCCAAGCCAACGATGAAATTCGTACATAAGTTTTTGAAAAACTCATTGGTACGGCCACTTGAGGATCGAACTCGGGTCTCTTGACTCGAAATTCCGACCACCCAACCACTCGGCTATCGTGACTTTTCCCGACGTTTCCCGATAGTCTCCCCGTGACCACGAATCCTGTAAAGTATCCGAAACGTCGGGAAATAAAAATAGTTTGTAAAAACTAATTAAAAACGCGATAAAATCCGAAAATCGTTTTATTTAAAATAATTCCATATTAATTTCTAGTATGAAATTTCCTTTCCTAGGTAAATCATTAGACTGTATATGGTACGAGTATATAGATTTAGATTAAACATTCCTTTAGCATACTGAGGGTATTGGGTATACCGAATACCTAATAGTCGTGAGCTTGTTTTTTTTTTATTTTGTGTACTGCTGTACCATAGCGAAGCTTTACTTACTGAGCCACCGTATCTCCTTATGGCGTCATCATCGTATTAATCATTACGGCCTGTAAAAGTCCACTACCGAACATAAGCTTCATCCGTATGGAGAGGTTGAATACGGCATATATCCATCCCTTATATACCTGTCTAAATGTGGAAAACTGACGACTATACATATTACAGAAATCTTGAAGACGACCTCCGTGGACATCGGTTTTTACGGTGTCGCCAACTCTGAGGTGCAGGACTCGATTCATGGTCAAGTCAATGTATGTCAATGTTACTTGTTCTCCATTTTCTCGGGCCTGGATGTTTGTGGTACCTTCGTTGTTTTTGATTCCAAAATACAAGTGTTTAAGCTTCTTACTTTGAGATCAGAGTAATGATGTCTATATCTATGTACGTATGTATTTTTAAAAGTGGTCGTTCACCATAATTGTTAAAGCATAAACTAACTACGACTCAGGAAATCAATTTTTATATGTACCATTAAAAAGTCCCATATAAAGTCGCTTTAACTTTACCATTCGCTGTGATGTTAGAACCCGTTACCATTTAAATCCATCGGCCCCCGAACGGTATGAGCTTAACGGAGTGTTTTCAAACGACCAGCACTCGAGTTTACGCTCCATTAGTTCGTCAATAATTATGAGTGCTGTAGAGTTATCAGCTGGCCAGTTTTGAATTTAAATTTTGAAACAAGTTGGAATTATTTCATATTTAATTTACTTTTGACTATCTCCGTGTCGTAAACACCTGTTTGCGAGGTGTCATTAAGCTCTGAGGTCCCGAGTTCCATTCCCATATAGGAAACCACTTTTTCTACATTTTCTCGGGTCTGGACGTTTATGATACCTACGTTGTTTCCGATTCGATAACACAAGTACTTAAGCTGCTTAATTTGGGATCAGAGCAATGTATGTGATGTTTTCCCTAACTATGTATGTATTTAATGGTTACGACAGCCTCTAGGTAGGGTGATCGAAATTCGAGTCCCGAGTTCGATCGCCAGGCTCGTACCAAAAGGTTTTTTTAAAAACTTTTGTACGAATTATATCGTTTGTTTGGAAATAAAGAAGGCGACGGGCTTTAAGAATAGCGTAAAAATATTTTTTTTTATTAATCTACCAAAAGCCCACTGATAATTGTGGACCTCGGCCAATTATTGACACAAATCACGTTCCCAAAACGTGACACAATGGAGTCATCTCCATGATTTTTTTCCAGGATAAAGAGTGAAAGTAAAAAAGTAGCCTGGGTATCATTTTACTGTAGCAATACTAGAGTAAATTTTTATCATAATGCGTTAAGTTATTCTTGCAGTAAAGAAAAACGATGCTTATAAACTTTCACATTCACTCCCGCATGGTATTTACCACGCCATTCCTTTCGGCGCAAATTCAATAATACAATATAATAACAAAATTATATTATAACAGTTTGGAACTGCGATCGCCATTCGTAGCGAATAAATCCAATCCTCCTTGTAAAAATGACTTTTGTAGTGAACTTCTAAAGGCCTTTAAGTATTGTGTTTATTCGTAAGCTATAATTTCCAGTTAAATTTTTTTTTGCACCTTGTGGAGATGTACGTTCTGTGACACTACATAAAATCCTTTCTTGGTCCATTCGGGTTAACATCTCGCAAACTACGGACGTGAAGTATCCTGCCTTTCCCCTCCTCTTGTTCTTAGAGGGAATAACGCGATTCCTGGTGGTAGATTAATGATGATGATAATAGCTTTTTTTAAACTATACGAACAATACCCAACCTACATACATAAAACAATAATTTCTCTTTTAGAGATATCTAAACGTTGAAAATGTCTATAAAAATAAAGGTAAAATATTTTTAATACTGTGACCCACATGAAATCATATAATAGTTAAGAAAGCTATTCTATCTAACATCAACAAAATGTATTTCAAGTCGTTTATCGCCGCGAGGTATGTTAGTAACTACACTCCAATTATCTCATTTTTTGACATCAAAACAATGATGTTACAAATGTTCGTAGGATAAATATAAATATACGTATGTGGTTCTGTGGATATAGGTTAAATATAAGCTTATTTTTTTTCGTTGACTTGGACTCTAGTATGGGAATGGGCTACCTAAAACTGTTACGCTGTGCCAAATAAAAATCCGGCGAAATGAGGATCGAAAAGATAATTTTTTTTATAGAAAAAGGGAGGCAAACAAGCAGGCGGCTCACGTGATGGTAAGTGATTACCGCCGCCCGTGAACACCCGCAATACCAGAGGCATGCAGATGCGTTGCCTCCCTAAGAGTGCCCAAGAATTGGGGTAGGGGGTCTGTGGGCCTCCGGTTACCTGCACTCACCAGAAGAAACGCAGAAGTATTTTAGACTTCTACTTCACGCCGGTATACTGTGAGGTCGTGGTACTTCTCCGGTCGAGCCGGCCCATTCATGCAACAACAAAAGCTAATGCGAGGCTCTACCACTGTTGAACACTGTTTTTCACATACTATCGTCATTTTTGATGTTGTACGTACATGTGGGAGTTGGTAATTACGTTTCAGCTGCTTATCACGGCGCGAATTGAAATTATGTCCACGGGGGCGATCTGGCTTGCAACTCGTCTTGATTTAAATCCTGCAATGAGCGCTCAGTAGGACGGACTTGGGAACAACGCCCTATCTTGGCCGCCTAGAATGGTCGTACAGAGATACTTACATGCAAAATAAGTTATTGTGGGAATGCTGACCCATCATCATATTACTATAAGAAGATGCGTATTATGTTTCGCTCTGGTGGTCTCATTACAATCTGCCACTTAATTTTCTGCATCAGTCTGAGTAAGGATGTACACAACGTAATAAGGTCGCTCCTTGGAACACCCTGTATTACCAGAAGTATACCAGCAAGATAAGGAGTATACTTCTACTATCTTTCTTCTTTACTCCTACTCAAGTTATTACCATATTGTATATACCATATTGAACATAGTAAATGCTATCAACAGATGGCGGGATGATCGTCTTGAATACGTGATCAAAATTGAGGAGACTGGCGACGGGCAGTAGCGTTGAAGGTGAGTGGTGTCTGGTATTGTAATCGGCAATCCGCTTGTCAAGCGTGGAAAATATGGCAAATCTATGTTTCAGACCTTTCTACTATGTATAAATATGGATTTTTATAAGCAAGTAAAATAAGCAAATACTGACTAATTGCATGAATTAATCTCAATTAACGTTTGTGTTATGAATATATAAAAAAACTTTCAAAAGATTCGTGTCTCTGCATACAATAAATTAATTCCGTAGGTTGTGGTTAATTGGCGTTGTGTGTACATTATGCTGACCCAGTTCTGAATTTCAGTTGTTCTTTTGTATTAACATAAAGGCAAACTTATTTCAGACTACGTTTCAGTCGTTGCTTTCAAAGAGGTAATTTTTTGTGTTGTTGGGAAATTGGAAACCTTTTTGGAAGCGATCATCAGTATTGTGTATGGCTTATATTCCGCATGAATAAAGTTTTAGTATTTTGATTTTCCGGCCAGTTTGTGGCGGTAGGCTCAAATTGCTAGAAGACCAAGGTAAAGCAAAGCGATCATCGCCGTTCATGCATCTGATGAGGAGCTGCAGGAAAGTAGTAGTTACCCACCAATTCCTGATTTGGAGACGACGTCTCCTCCATCAGTGTCGCATCGGAACTCGTATTCATATTATGGTTGGAATAGTTAGAACTTCGACAGTGCGATGTAAGCCGTTATGTTTCCTGAATTTTCCGTCACTAGCGACATGTTTTATTTTTTAAATTTATTTATTAAACTTCATATACATGAAAGTGTATATAGGCGGACTTAATGCCAGATGCATTCTCTACCAGCCAACCTTTAGGTGGTGCAGAGATGAAAAGAAGTAGGTGTTATAATTGGGGGACGAAAAAAAAAATATATATTACACAAAAACTACTCAGATACATAATAAACATTTACATACATACACATATACATACACACATACATAAATACTTATACATGAATTGTAAATATGTTAAATCATTACTGAGGTGATTCTGCCATTTCTTTTAAAATATACTGTTTAAGCTTCATTTTAAACGAGTAACGACTTTTACTTTCGTCTTGTACTTTTACTGATGTCCTGATTTCGCGAGGAAGTGCATTCCAAAGAAGGACGGATTGAACAGGGAAGGAAGAACGGACGAAGCTAGTTCTATGGGACGGACACTGGAGAAGGAGATTATTTGACGAGCGAAGGGTTCTGTCATGGTTGGAACAAAGGTATTGGAAGTATGAACACAAGTAGGAAGGAGGAACAGGGAATGTCAAAAAAGAATAAAGGGTAGTGAGAGCACGCAAACTACGGCGCTGACGAATCGTTAACCACTTAAGCTGGGAGCGATAAGTAGATACGTGATCATACTTACGAAGATTGAAAATGAATCGAATGCAGTTATTTAGAAGACGATCATATTTATTGAGAAGATCTGCATTCAGGTCGAAATAGCACACATCACCATAGTCGAAAAGAGGAAGAATTAGAGACTGGATAATAGATGTTTTGGTTCGGGTTGGGAGGAAGTTTTTTAGGCGGTAAAGAGTTCTCAAGGTACCTGTCACTTTCTGACTGACGTTCATGACTTGGGCTTTCCAGCTGAGGGTGGAGTCAATTTGTAAGCCAAGGTCTTTAACCGAAGGACACAGTTCGATAACAGTGCCATTGAAAACTATCGGCGGTAATACTGCTGTATCCAACCTTCCCAATATCCGACTACTACCTACTATAATAGCTTGACACTTTGATGGGTTAACAGTTAAACCATACTTGTTGGACCTCATAATATATCCTAGGTCACTGTTAACATTGTCTACAGCTGTAGCAACACTATCGACAGATGCCTGAGAATACAATTGGAGGTCATTGGCGTACAAATAATACGAACACTGAAGATCAGCGGTGATGAGATTAATAAACACAGAGTTGGATTTAATTGAAAGGATAATCTTCTTGATCTCATCCTCAGAGAATGGAGAGAAATGAAAACAATCGACACTAGGACGTAGTAGATCCTTTAAGCTGGCAACGGTGTGACACTTGGTTTGTTGATCCATAACAATGTGAGAGGAAAAATGGCGATTTAGGTCATCCAAACCAACTGTCCCGTCGAACCCAGAATATGGCTGTTTACCAATTCCTATAGTTTTAAGAAATTTCCAGATATTAGCCGGAGAAGAAGAAGTGATATTATTGAGAATATGTCGGCGTTTGGCATTACGTATCATCTGATTACACCGATTCCTAGCGGACTTAAATAAAGACCACTTTTCCTCACTACGATCTTTTCTATAATTACGAAAAGCCCTATCCCTACGTCTCATTGCCATACGAATGCCTATTGTCATCCAAAGTGCCGGCGAACATTTGATTCTAACTTTTTTAAGAGGAGCATGAACGTCATAACGTTGTAGTATAGCCTTGTTAAACGCATCCACCATTTCGTCTATTGTGGAGGTGACGACAAGATCATTTCAATTCAATTTGGGAGCATCCTCACGCAATTTCTCCGTATCCATGCGTCGGTAACAACGCATGAAACGAATCTTAGAGGGCGCTTTGGGAGGTTTCAGATTGTATGAAAGGAAGATTAGGTCATGGTGGGAAAAACCAGGTGCATAGTGTTGTCCATGAGAGGCGACTAGGATAGGGTTGGAAGTTAAAATTAAATCAAGTAGGGTATCCTCACCGTAGATGCCATGGTGAGTAACATTTAAGGGAAGAATATGAAGTCCCACGGACTCGACAATTTGGAGCAATTTAGATGAACGGGATGAGGAAGGAGGTAAAAAGTCAGTGTTAAAATCACCCATGATGATATGATGTGAGTATTCAGACCCTAGAGATTCCAGAATCGACTCGAGACTGGAGAAATAATCAACAAGAGGAGGACAGTGGACAACACCCACGACAAATTTAGTGCCTTTTACGCAGACCTCTAAGAAGAGATACTCTGCAGATGCTGAGTAAAAAGGAGATGAGGAAGCAAGAATTTTATAGGAGAAGTCACTGCGAAGATAAATTGCAACGCCACCACCTCTTCAATCATGGCGATCATTGCGAATCAGAGTAAAGCCGGGGAGAGGGTAGGTAGTCGAAAGGAGATTGGGTTTGAGCCAACTATCCGAAATCAGGACGGCATGTACGTTAGTGTTAAAAAAACCCTCAACGAAATCGTTATAATGGCAGGGTATACTCTGTGCGTTAATGTGACATACGTTAAAGGAGGAGCGAGTTGGATCAAATTTATGACGAACAAAGTCGCCAAGAGTTTCCGTTACAGAACAGAAACTGCCATCGTTTGACGAAATAGCAGAATCGTTTGCAGAATGAAAAGAACCATCCTCAGAACTCATAATAATTACAGGTTTAAATAATAAAATGTATATAGATATTTATAAAAAGAAAAAATAATTTAAAATAAAAATATCACTAAATTGACTAAAAAAAAAATATTACTTGTACAAGGGTAGGTGCAACAATGTCATCCCTGCACCACCCACCAGCTTACATACGCAAAATATTTTATAACAAATTCATATTTATGGAAAAAGGAAGAAAAAAAAATTAGGTACCAAAATAAATAATAGAAAAACGCAATTTTTCATTACAAAACTAGTCGCAAAATTATAGTAGTTTGAAGGAGAGTGATTAAATACATTTTTAGATTTTAATCTGTACTGAAATTTTAATTGGCCAATTTAAATGTCATATGTTGGCTGTACATTCAATAGACCTTTGCCCATCTGTATATTCGAGAAGCAATATTGCTAATGCTACTTGTCGCTGTCAATTTGACAATATCAGATCCAGCTAAAATTGGTTAAGTTCACTATGTAAACAAAAAAGGACTGTTTACAGTTGCGAAAACTGGTACATAGGATAGAATTATAAGAATAGAGAAACAAGTATTCAAAAACTAGTATATAAACAAAAAAAATTAATGTACATAAAAAGTCTAAACTTTAAATTATCAGTGTTCAGAGTTATTGCAAATATTTAAAACGTATCATGTAACTTTGGAGATTAAAAAATTTACTTTAAAACAAGAATTAATTATATTGATAGTCTATTACATTGATAGGACTGAGAAACAAAACACTGATAATATAAACAAATATCCAACCACTGGTGTGAAAATGATAATATGATTACCAACTACTATTAAAGTTGTTTCGATATGCACTATATATACTACAAATATAAACCCATGTGTACTGCACCAAACTAGTTCTTAAGTTCAAAAATCAAACACGAATATGACGTGTTCCAGAAATGCTTTTGCTCATAGTAGATAGTTTAGCAGTCATTTTGGGATATTTCAATACCAAAGCATTAAGTTCATCCATTGTGGTGAGTTTATGCCTGCAACTGTCAGCAGTCTTCACCACAATCACACCATCTTGAGTCCAGCATGACCTCATACCGAAGTGCTGTCTACTTTTGCTAAAAACCACCTATCGAGACTTGGTCAAAAACTCTTTAACAGAAATTGATGAGCCTTTAAGTTTAGATTTTGCCCTCCAAACCAGAGATCTGGTGTTGATGTTAGTAAAGATGGGCCGATGATGATCTTTGGTGGCTGCTCCAATCCTGTGGCAGACACCAATACAAGTTTCTGTGGTATCATTCAACTTCATTTTTTGGGTTATACTCAACAAAACGGCCTTGCAATCTTCCTTTTCAGATTCTGCCACACCTAAGAAAACCAAAGCCTTACGACGATGCCTGGTTTCTATTGCGTCAACCATACGGGAGCACTCATTAATCTGCTTACGAAGCAGACCCAGCATAGAGAACATGAACTCCCGGAAAGTCCGGAACTCTTCTGCCACCTTAGCTACTGTTTCCTTAGCGGATCACCCAGTGTGTAGTTGGGCTTCCAGTTTGGCCATTCTTTTAGAAAAACATTCTTCTAGACTATTCTGCACAGATTTTATCTCCTCTAGTGCGATGTGCTGGCAGGTGGTATAATTAAATTCACAAAATTTACATATACACTATTACACAAATGTTAATACTTATTTTTGAAGCTCTGTTGCACTAAAAATATGACACAAATACCACTTAATATTGTTTAATTAATTTAAAAATAATGTTGCAAAACGTAAACGTGTGTTGACTTTTTCTCCACCTACCGCCGAAAAGCATGTTGCCCCATGAGTGATGTGGCAACATCTATGTCTCTATATTGATCCCTACTGAGACTATAAGTTAATAGTGAGAAAAGTTTCTTGATGTTGAGCAGTCTGGCGATGCGGTGATAGACTGTGGCTAAGTCTACCGTGAGTCGAGATGTATGGCCACAGTACCGGTGTCGCCAGTGTCAGCCAGACGAGAAGGGGGCTCGCCGATAAAGGTCTTCCATAGTTGAGGGGACTCGGAAGTATCCGTTGTGGCGACTGTTTAGTGTTATGATAGCAATGATAACGTCTAGATTTAAGGAGAACCGCTAGTGTCCAATCGGCATAAAAAATATCTTCAACCCAACATACATTTTATTTTCATTCCCAATACAGGGGTAGACTAAAAAATTAAGTCCTTTCGACCCACCTTTTATCGAAAACATTTTTTTGACAACGCGACAGGTGGCCGACTTTTTGTCTAAGTTCATCGTATAAATCGTACAAAAAGAAAAAAACTCATCGATACGAGCCTTCAACCAGGGGATAGAATTCGGGTCTCTTGACTCGAATTCCGATCACTCAAACACTCGCTATCGTGACTGTATGCCCTATTGGTACTCGTATATATCATGGTTGGATTAGTTATAATTAGTTATAATTTCGATTAAGGACGATGGAAGAAGATGTGTGTGATGTGAAGGAAGAACGACATGGATGTCGCTACAAGAGGAGTTGCAAGTGCATTATTCTCTTTGAAAATTCCAAATATGTTAAAGAAAAGAAGGTTAAAATTAAAATGTGTAGAAGAGAGGTGTAAAGCATATAGTGTAAAAGGTCGATCGTTACCGGATAAAATACAGAAGCATAAGATGGCCCTATATATGAAGGTATTCTCTACGAGCCCGTGTTCTAGTCTTTCGAACCAGCTGATTGGTGCACCAAAAAAAGCACCGCTTGCCAAATACTTGCCATATTTGTGTGATGAATATAGATGATAGAATGCCGAACGGGATTCTACACGCAAGGCTGCCTGCTGCTGACATAAACAAAATAATAACAATAATACTTTTTAAAATATAGTCTTATTTGCAATTCTTTAAATGATTTTAAAGCATAAGTAATGCCGAAATTTTTGTCTTTTGTTACAATTTGATTAAGAAAATCAATTTAATTTTTTTTAATAGACCTTCGTCAGACTACTTAAAATAAACTTATTATAATTAAAAAATTACAATTTTTAAATATTAACTACATGGCGTAGTTAATATTTAAAAATTGTAATTTTTTTAAAATAATAGCATCGCATACTGCTCTATGACTTCAATTTTCAACAGAGTAATTACGGATGCACGGGATTGTTTCGCTTCTATAGCCTTAAATTGATGTTTGCCGAGACTACTTCGGTCTGTTCATATACGTATTATGCATTTATGCGCAAAATATTGGTCTCTTTGGTGTATAGTATGTGAGGAAGTGTCAGTGGCAGTATTATAAAGATTTATTTATTTATTTTAACTTATAAAAGTCACGATAGCCGAGTGGTTGGGTGGTCGTAATTTCGAGTCGAGAGACCCGAGTTCGATCCCCAGTTGGCAGGCTCGTACCAATGGGTTTTTCAAAAACTTATGTACGAATTAAATCGTTGGCTTGGACATAAAGACGGCGACGGGCTCACCACCTGTCATGTGTAAAATATCATGCCCGAAAATATCTTCGGTGGAAGGTGGGTCAAAGGGACTTAATTGTCACGCAATTCCCAATACAGGGGTAGACTAGACCTCTGTCTACCCCTGTATTGGGAATTGCGTGAAGATATTTATTTATTTATAAAGTGTAACTCTTTAAAATATAACCAAAGATATTGAAAGTAAATTTGAAGTAAATTCTTTTAACTCACTTTAACAAAATTTCTAAATTTATTTTACAAATTACAATGGGCCTTAACTCCCACTTTTCTCTCTGAGGGTATTATATGACAGCTCATGTTCTTCGATTATACTGTAAGTAGTTAGTTATTAAGAATTGACTGACTTCAGTCACCATCATTGGTTGATAGTTGATAGAAATGGAATGTGGTCAGCGATACTTGTCTCTGAGTTTTCCGGTGGATTTTCTATGAAAATTCTTTTGTCCAAGCCTTGTCTTGACAATTATGTATCGCAAATAATATCAGCCGATCCTTTTTCAAGTGTTTCTCCATCATATAAGTGCCATTTTTGTGCAACTTTTATTTATTTTAGAAGCATATTAGTTATGGTGAACTTTTTAGAGAAAATATTTTAAAATTGCGGTATTTAACCCACAACCGTACCGTGGCACCGCTCTTACTTCTGAGACACCGTATCCTAATTTTAAGTCTCTTCATTTATGCCTGCTTTTGGCATCGGCGCCATCTACCGGAATATATTACAAATTCCAGCTTAACATTCGTGACTTTCCAGCCACGAAACATTAACTAGACAATGCCAACTAATTCATTGTGCAATTTTTATTGATTATTAAAGCATATCAATTTTACTGAACTTTTTGTTATTAAATTAAGATAAATATTAAATTAAGATAAATTTTAAAAATTTAATTTAGAGAAAAATTTTTTCTTTATTTATTTAATTTAATATATTTTTATTTATCAAACATAAAAAAAGAACAAAATTATCTTCGCGCCATTCCCAATATCGTGGTAAAGTGGTTGGGCGATCGGAATTCTAGTCAAGAGACCCGAGTTCGTTCCCCAAGTGATAGGTAACCAATAGGTTTTTCAAGAACTTATGTATGATTTATATTGTTGGTTTTGACTTAAAGATGGCGACAGGCTCATCACCCGTCACGTTGTCCCTAAAAATGTCTTCAGTGGAAGGTGGGTTGAAAGGACTTATTTGTGTAGACTATATTGGGTTGGCGTGAAAATATTTTTTATTTTTTATTAACCTTGGATGAGCAGACACACCTTTTTCACATATTTTTAGCTTACTACGTGACTTCGATTAGTAGCAATGTTATTTGTAGCTTGGTTAAATAGTACCTAACTCTCTAGGAGTAAGGTACTATTTAAACAAATAAACGTGTACCATGTTTCTAGCAAATAAATAAATAGATAAACTTTATTATTATGATGAAACTTGGAGTTCCTGCAAATATATATCTTTTGGAAGAAAAATAAAAATCAGAAACAACGTAGAAAGAATAAATATCGTTCAATCTTCAATTTACTGGATCAAATTACTGTATGCAGTGTACGTGATGTAGGGTACATAGTTATATTTCATGTGATTTATTTTTTCGTATCGCTGTAAGTTGATGAAACGAAAAAAAAACGACATTGCAAAGCTAAACAATATATGCAAGTCGACATGAAACCTCCTCCGTTCTTTCGTCGGTTAAAGTTATATATAATTTAGTCTGCGAGAGAATAATGCTTCATTGAAGTTTATTTTTCGATGTTTTTATTTTATAATCACAGAACAGAAATGGAGACACATGTTATGCATTATCATAGCGAGACTATCAAAGTTCATTTGAAACGGCAAAGTCATGCAGAACAATATGTATGAGCGTTGGGTAATAGCGATGCGCAAAGAGTATGTCGTTTTCTTCACATGTCAGCTTTACAACGCGCATCAAAGGAAATCACGAGGAATGTTTGCGTCACGTACCCATTAGTAATTATTTGAGTAGCAAAGTGAGCTTTTCCTGATATTTTTTAGCTGGGAAATTTGTATTACGATTAGAAAAACAATATTTTTATGTAAACAAGCTCACCACTTTATTCCTAATATTGGGGTGGTCAGGAGTCTTAACAATTTTAGGCCTAATTTGGGGATAAAGTTCAGGTGTTGTGATTGATGTTCTTGTAACCAGTTGATTGATTCAGAAGGAAGATAGGCGAGTCTAAAATTAAACGGAAGAGAAAAAATGTTTAAAATTTCAACTGATACTGGCGGGATTCGAACCCACAACTATTGCTGTACCGTGACAACGTTCTTTGCTCTGAGCCACCGTGTCTTATACTCATCAGTATGTTCTTTCTAACATCACTGCTTGTGATGTTAAGAAAAACATATTATCTGTCGAATACCGTCGATGATGACAGCGTTAGCCGTAGTATGATTCTACCTATTCTTGAACTCGTTACTCCTATACTTACCCATATTCTGAACACATCTATCTCTACATCCAAATTCCCTAAAACTTGGAGAAGTGCATTAGTAACTTCTATTCCCATCCCTTTCACCTTACCGATAAGACTAAAAAGGTCAATCCCTTTCACTTTACCGATTTCCGTCCCATTTCTATTCTCTCTTTCTTGTCATAAGTCCTGGAGAAACTTGTTTTTCACCAATTTAATTATTACCTTAAAAGAAATAGCCTTCTACATCCCTTTCAATCCGGTTTCTGGTCGGGTCATAGCACGATTTCGTCTTGGCGTGAATTTCCCGTCGGGGTGCCTACAGGCAATGTATTCTCTCCTTTACTCTTTGCTATTTTTATCAATTCACTCTCGCAAACAATTTCGTCTCTCTATCACATGTATGCAGATGATCTCCAAATTTACAATCACTCAACTTTTGAAGAATGGCCTGCCACTGCTACTAATGATGACCATATGTGATAGGAGTAAGTGCAATCGTCTCAAGGTTAATCCGTTAAAATCTATTATTATTGGTAGTGCTGACATGATTTCAAGAGCTGACTGGAATAGAAATTCCTTTGGCGAATGTGCTACCTTATAGTACCACTTCAAGAAATCTTGGCATACACTTAAATTCTATTCGTATTCTTTTCGTGGACATATCAACTAAAAAAAGGAAGTATAAAGACATTCGCTGCTATGGGCTCCTTGCGCCGCTTACGTTCTTTTCTTCCCATACCTTCTAAAATTATGATAGCACAGTCCCTACTCCTACCCATTTTATATTTTGCGGACAAAGTTATCTTAACTTAACTAAGGACCGACTAAAAAAAGTTGTTAGATTACAACCAATCTACTGAACAAGGCCAACTAAACAAACTTGTATTAGATTCAAATTTGGCTTGCGCAAATGTGATATCTCCGAATTTGGATTAAAGCTGAAGTGGTAACCCATTCGTCTTCATCGGAATCTGCAAACAGTTTCTCTTCTGTACTGTGTTTTGTTCAATCCAATGACACCGAGCCATTTGATGGAAAACTTCAAGTTCCTCGGACACAGTAGACCAGAAAGAGTTCTAGGTCTAGACTAGACCTCTGTCTACTCCTGTATTGGGAATGGCGTGAAGATATTTTTTTATATTTTAAAAAAAATTTCTACATATTTTTTGTATTTATATATTGTTTATGTATGTATATTATATTTTCTAATTTTATCAATATTAGTGTATTATATATTACTATAATATATTGGCTTAGTTTATTTAGTAATTAACATGTACGTTTACTATATGCACCACTTCTCACTGTCCTGTACTTTAAATCCTTTCGGGAGCCCGTCGCCGTCTGTATGCTAAAGTCAACGTCATGATGAACCTAAACCCCACAAGATCTCAGGTCTCTTGACTGAAAATCCGATCACTCAACTACTCGGCTATTATGTCTCAATGATAAGGATATTTTTAACTAAACTAATTGAAATATCTATGCAGTTTGCACGTGTAGAGAGAATGAAAAGAGATTAACAAAGATATATATATATATATATATATATATATATATATATATATATATATATATATATATATATATATATATATATATATATATATATATATATATATATATATATATATATATATATATATATATATATATATATATATATATATATATATATATATATATATATATATAGAAATAAAAATAAAATATAAAATATCTGCGTGAAGATATTTATTTATTTTTATTTTATGTATAAGCAAAACATCTGCTTAAGGTATCACTTATCACAAAAGCATATTTACTTATAAGTAAATATGCTTTTTATAAAACAGTATTTAGTAAAATCCATGCAAAGTTAATTATCTAGTGGTATCGGTGAAAAATTACAATAATCCGTACACAGTCAATCAAAATTCAATTAGTTTTGTTATTATTGTTATATGATATTAAATCAGTATTTAATCTAATAAAAATAATTTCTAGCGGTCAATTCAAAGGCAACATATTATAGGAATATAATGTAATAAGATAAAAAAATAAATAAATAAATATCTTCACGCAATTCCCAATACAGGGGTAGACAGAGGTCGAGTCTAGACAATCAAGTCCCTTCGACCCACCTTCCACCGAAGATATTTTCGGGACAACGTGACAGGTGGTGAGCCCGTCGCTGTCTTTATGTCCAAGCCAACGATATTCGTACATAAGTTTTTGAAAAACCCATTGGTACGAGCCTACCAACTGGGGATCGAACTCTGGTCTTTCGGGTCTGTCGGGGGGGGCAGTTGTTATTGTCTCTGATTCAGAGCTCAACTCTATAGCTCTGTAGCTTAATAACACAGTCTTACTCATTTCTGCTAAAAAATAACAGCAATATAATATTTTTGCCGCTTTTAAATATTGTGTTTCGGTTTCTGAATCTTTAGCGAGTCAGTGTTATTGAGGCTTACACGGGCGTGACATCTTAATCCTCAGCGGTATTAATGAATCTATAAACTTCTTTGTTTAAAGTTATTTCCAGGTGCCCATGGACTGCAGATGCCAATAAATAACAGTCGAAAAACAGGCGAACAACAAAATGAAACAAACTTTGTGGATGATTTTAAAAAGCGCACGGAAGTTTTGTTTTCGAAATAAAATCTCATTCTATTAAAACTCTGTTTCTGTATTAGGTAACATATTTTGGTATGACAAATAACAAATGAATAACGTAAATATCAGTTATTACAATGCCTTTCTCATCGTTTGTTGTTGAACATAAAACGAAATAGAGACCGGACGGAAGAGTTTGCAATTTCAACATGAAGTCTACAATTTAGCTTTTGTTCCATTTCACATACAACAGATGTATATTATGCTGTTTCATGGGCGATTACAGTGAGACAACATTTTATGTACCAGTAGGTAAGTTATTGCAATAAAGAATGAGGCAAAGATGAAAATTTAAACATTATAGCACTGGTGGGGAAAAAGGAAGGAAAGGGAGATGAAGAGGAAAGTGCGTCCAATTACCTCTTTCACCGTTTGAAACGCAGAAGCAAATGATGGTTCTTCTTCCTGTTGTTTCCTGTTTATGTTTTGAGAACGACTGGGCTGAAAACCTTAGATTTTTTTTTAATTATGATGGTTTTCTCCAAAAGGTTTTTAGCCTAAATTTGGAAATGAATTATACTTAAGCAACGTTGTGAATTGAAACTCCGACATACATATAAATGTAGCTACGGTCTGCAAAAGTTTTCTGTAGAGACAACAAGGCCCACAAGGAGGGTTTGCCATTATCGCCATTATAGAAAAGGGAGGCAAACGAGCAGGTGGCTCACGTGATGGTAAGTGATTACCACCGCCTATGAACACCCGCAATACCAGAGGCATAGAAGATGCGTTGCCAGCCTTAGAGTGCCCCTTCCCCCAGAATTGACGAAACCCAGATGTTTGTTAGACTTCTACTTCACGCCTTCTATTCTGTGAGGTCGTGGTACTTCCCCGGTAGAGCCGGCCCATTCATGCAACAACAAATGATGAAGCGTGGCTCTACCACTGTTAGACCCGTACCTTTGACGCTGCTTCCGTCATCGATCGGTTAAACTTTTGTCTGATATTTGTCGGAATGTTCATCCCGCCATCTGTCAGTAGCCAAATACCTATTAAAGATTTTCTCTTTTCCTTTAGTCCCTTTTATAACACCTACGATAAGTAAGGGTACATTCTTTCTGCGTATTACCCACTTGGCAAATTTTAAACAGTACCACATCGATGTATTTATGGCAGGACGTCGACGAGTTAGGCCTCCACGGACTTTCATGCCAAAAAAGTGCCAGACTGCCATACTGTGACTGTTGGGCTCTTGTTTCCATAAATATTCCCTCGGTTTTAGAGCACTGTGGAAAATTTTGGGAGGATGGTAAGAGACCCGACGGTTTGATATTAGTCTCTTGGGAGAGAGGCAAAGCTTTCGTGTCAAAGACAAAGGACGCTGCTTGCGTCGATACATTTGGTGTATGCGTGAAGGGTGTTTGGTAGATAAGAGTCAAAAGTCTTGTTACACCGAACACTATTTATTATATACACACAGAACACAATACAATGAAAGTCAGAAGGAGTGAAAGATATACGATAGTACAAGAGTGAAGCAAAATATAAAATACAGCGACAGCGTGAGACAAAAAGTAAAAGCACATAGAAATTTCTAAACAACGAAAAGCGTAAGCGCAGCGCGGAAGCAACAAGCGATAGAAACGTTATTGCGCATGTCAGGTACCGAGAGCGACTAATCACCTGGCTCGGGCCGGCTACCTGTGGCCGCGCGCCCGACCGGTTCTTTCCGTATATAAAAAACGTTGGGTCGAGTGCGCGGCGCGACACAGCTGATTTGTTTACCACATTACGAAATAATTATCTAGTGAAACATAAATATTATTGCTTATGAAGTAATAAAAGTAGTATAGATATTATAAATACATATAAAAGATTGATGTAATATATTAAGATATAAGAGATAGATAAATAGTTATAGTAATTTATAGATAAATATAAAACATAACAAATAAAAAGTATTTTAATAATAAAAGGTGTACACCACATCACTCCCCCCCGGAGACCGTCACAACGGGCGATAATAATCGGGAAATCGGACTCGGCGTCCTGACCGTGTTATTCTGGCGTCATCCTGAGCTGGGGTATTCTGCCCTATGGGAACAGGATGAGGTAAATAACTAGGATGGGATGTGGGATTGGTGTTGGGAGGGTGACCGGGAGATGTGTTGAACAATATATAGGCCGGTTTGAGGCGGTCTATTGATACTGTAACACTTTTCCCTTTGACCTGTATTTTGAAGGTCTTTTCCCCTCGCTCCAAAACTTCGTAGGGACCTGTGTAGGGTGGCTGTAATGCCCCACGTAATGTATCGTCCCTTAAAAAGACGTGACTGGAAGAAGTCAATTCTTTGTAAACAAAGATTTTGTTTTTGTTGTGATGTGCTGCTGGTGCTGGTTGTAGCTTTGATGCGAATTGGTGAAGACGAGTGGTGAAGTCCGAAATGTCGGTGGAGTGAGCACTTGTTGTCTGGAAAAATTCACCAGGCAACCGCAATGGCTCACCATACACCAACTCGGCAGAAGACGATTGGAGGTCTTCTTTAAATGCACTCCTAATTCCTAACAGCACCAAAGGTAATGTGTCTACCCAGTTGCAATCAGCGTGGCACATTATGGCAGCTTTCAATTGGCGGTGGAATCGTTCCACTAGCCCGTTACAAGCTGGGTGATACGCGGTTGTCCTGCGATGTTTGAATCCGATCCTTTTTCCAAGATATTGGAAAAGTGACGATTCAAACTGTCCACCGCGATCAGTGACAATATCCATTGGACATCCAAATCTGGATATCCAGGATATTAGTGCCTTCCCAACTGTTTCGGCAGTCATATCCACCATCGGCGTTACTTCAGGCCAGCGAGTGAAACGATCCACCGCTGTAAAGCAATAGCGAAAGCCTTGTGAAATTGGTAAAGGGCCAATAATGTCCACGTGAATGAAGGCAAATCGGGCACGAGGAAGATCGAAGGTGCCTACTGGAGATGACACATGTCGATGTACCTTCGCGCGTTGACATGCTAAACATTGACGAGACCACTCTCGACAGTCTCTGCGCACACCGGGCCAAACAAATCGATCGGCGACTAGTTTTGCAGTCGCGTTGGAGCCTGGGTGACTGAGACTATGGAGACTGTCAAAGATTTGTCTCCTCAAGGGTTGTGTCACGAATGGTCTGGGACAAGAGGTGCTGACATCACAATAAAGTTCTGTCTGACAATTCGGAACTTTCAACTTTTTAAACCGGAGTGACGATTCTCCATTAATCAGTTGAATAAGTTCGGTGTCAGATGCTTGAGATTCTGCCAGTATATTTAAATCGACAGGCATCTGCAGCTCATCGACACGAGACAGAGGATCGGCGACAACGTTATCTTTTCCGGAGATGTGTCGGATATCCGTCGTGAACTGCGAGATGAAGTCAAGGTGGCGGTACTGCCTAGGCGAACAGTTAGCTTTCCTTTCACTGAAGGCATAACTGAGCGGCTTGTGGTCAGTAAACACCACGAAATGTCTAGCCTCCAGCATGTGACGAAAGTATTTTATGCTTTCGTAGATAGCTAAGAGCTCACGGTCGTATGGTGAGTACTTTTGCTGGGAGGGACTCAGCTTCCGTGAAAAGAACGCTAAAGGTTCCCAAGCACTTTGTTTTAGTTGCTGCAAAACTGCACCCATTGCGAGGTCAGATGCATCTGTTACCAGAGCAAGTTTGGCCTGACAATCTGGGTGTGCCAGTAGTGCAGCATTGGCAAGACTTTCTTTACACTTGCTGAAAGCCAACAAAGTATCGCCAGAAATAACAACTGGTTGAGAGCCTTCGTGCTGCCAGCCAGTAAAGCATTTAGGGCGCTTGGACTGAAGCAAACCGAGGTACAAACCTTCTATAAAAATTGAGCATACCCAAGAACCGTCGGAGATGCCGGATAGTTTTAGGAACTGGGAAATCCATTATGGCCTTGACCTTCGATTCCAAAGGTTTGGTGCCGGATGCAGATATTCGGTGACCTAAAAATGTTACCTCCGATGCACCGAAGACACACTTGGAGGTATTGACTAAGACGCCGTATTCGTTCATGCGACTGAATAGCTGATGGAGGTGTTTAATGTGCTCTGCTTCGTTTCTGGAAAAGACAAGGAAGTCATCCAAGTAGCAGAAGCAAAAGTCGAGACCTCTGGTCATCTCGTCAACAAACCTTTGGAACGTTTGGCTCGCATTTTTTAATCCAAAATTCATGAAGGGAAATTCATACAGGCCAAAGGGTGTAGTGATGGCGGTTTTAGGGATGTCATCCTCAAACACAGGGATTTGGTTGTATGCCTTCGTCAAATCGATTGTGGAGAAGACTGTACAACCAGAAATGGAATGGGAGAGGTCATGTATGTGCCTAACAGGATAACGGTCTGGTATAGTCCGTGAGTTAAGCATTCGATAATCGCCACATGGACGCCAGCTGTTGTCCTTCTTAGGCGCCAGGTGTAAGGGTGAAGCCCAGGGGCTTTCTGAAGGACGCGCTATACCGTTAGCGATCATAAGCTCAAATTCATTTTTAGCAATTTTGAGTTTATCCGGTGCCAGTCTTCGAGGGGTACATGAGATAGGAGGGCCAGGTGTGGTCCTTATATGGTGTACCGTATTGTGCCTAGGGGACACCGGTGTACCTGAAGGTCGAGTAATTTCAGGAAACTTATTTAAAATTTCGTGATATCGCGAATCGCCTGTTGCAACCTTTACAGAACAAATATCATTATTGGCAAAACAGCATTTGATATTAAAGTTGTAGTATTATCAATTAGGCGTTGATTGCGGCAATCTACAATTAAATTATAAAAGCTAAGAAAATCAACTCCTATTATAGGTTTAGTCACATTAGCTACTACAAATCGCCAAACAAAATTGCGTCTAAGCCCCAAATCTAATTTAAGCTCTATAAATCCAAATGTGTCAATAACCGAACCATTGGCAGCATTGAGTTCGAAGTTCGTCTTGGCTCGTCGTTCCCGAAACGCAGAACGAGGATAAACGCACAGGTCACTGCCAGTATCTACCAGGAACTGCATGTTGGAACTACGGTCGGTAACGAACAGGCGACCTTTGCGTGATAGGCAATCGTTTGTCGCCACTACCGACTGCCTATGGAGTTTCCCGCCTTGTTGAAGTCGCAGGGCTTTATGCATTTATGAGCTTTTGCACCAAATTTTGCATGATACCAGCATAAAGGGTACTTGCGGTAGTTGAAGTTAGAGCGGATCCTCTGCCGTGAAGTTGAGCACCGCCGAACACGTGACCTTGAACGCTCAGTGGAGCAGCAGGCAGCACGGGTACGTTCCTCCAGCTTCAGGGTTAGGTGCTGCACCATCCTCTTCAGTTCTGCAATTTCGTCATCTCTGTGTACTCTACTGGAAAAGGCAGCAGCGACGTTGGCTGGTGAGGTCAACTCCTGTATACGATCGGATAAGTCTGCTAGTTGCTCTAGGGAGTGCGTAGGCTGTGATGCTAGCACTGTCTGTATATTATTTGGAAGTCGACTGCTCCAAATAGATCTAACAAATTCCTCGGGAACCGATGGTCCAGCTAGATCAAGTAGATGCCGTAGAAACTGAGAAGGTTTTCGATCTCCCAGCTCTTCGTGCGTCAGAAGTTGCTTCACCTTCTTTTCATGCGAAGCAGAAAGTCGCCTTATAAGTTCGGTCTTAATTTTAAAATATCGATTTACTGCCGGCGGGTTAACAATAATGTCCTTCACTGATTTTGCATGCAGGATATCCAAGTAAATACAACATTCGTGAATTTAGCGTGGTCGTCGGTTATGTTAAAGTTGTCGAACTGACCTTCTAGGAGCGCAAACCAAATTTCAGGATCGTCGGTTGAGAACGGAGGCACTTTTAAATTTGTCATCCGGGCGTCCATTTTGTCGCCTTCGTCATCTGTCGGAACGCGTGCTCGTTGCGTTCGCCGCACGGTTACGTGGGCGCTTTTACTCGGCGTTCCAACTGTTGTCGCGGATGCCCTGTTATCACTATCACTCATTTTGGTGTTCTTATCGGGGTCACCAGTTTGGTGTATGCGTGAAGGGTGTTTGGTAGATAAGAGTCAAAAGTCTTGTTACACCGAACACTATTTATTATATACACACAGAACACAATACAATGAAAGTCAGAAGGAGTGAAAGATATACGATAGTACAAGAGTGAAGCAAAATATAAAATACAGCGACAGCGTGAGACAAAAAGTAAAAGCACATAGAAATTTCTAAACAACGAAAAGCGTAAGCGCAGCGCGGAAGCAACAAGCGATAGAAACGTTATTGCGCATGTCAGGTACCGAGAGCGACTAATCACCTGGCTCGGGCCGGCTACCTGTGGCCGCGCGCCCGACCGGTTCTTTCCGTATATAAAAAACGTTGGGTCGAGTGCGCGGCGCGACACAGCTGATTTGTTTACCACATTACGAAATAATTATCTAGTGAAACATAAATATTATTGCTTATGAAGTAATAAAAGTAGTATAGATATTATAAATACATATAAAAGATTGATGTAATATATTAAGATATAAGAGATAGATAAATAGTTATAGTAATTTATAGATAAATATAAAACATAACAAATAAAAAGTATTTTAATAATAAAAGGTGTACACCACATACATTAGCGGCTTCGGGTAAGTGGCGTAAATATGCAGTGAGCGAGTGTTTGCATGGAGACTACATATTTGTTCCATTTGCCGTAGGGACGATCGGTCCCTACGGCAAATGCAGATAGGATCGGATGCAGATTCTAAAGGCATTGTATCCGCGACTGGTCGTGGCCGCTGGTGACAAGAGGGCTGGTCCTTTTCTCGCTCAACGGTTAAGTCTAGCCGTTCTACGTGGAAATGCAGCCAGCGTTCTTGGTACCATGCCACGACGAGTAAGCCTCAACGATTATAGCATAGTAATAGTTTTTGTTTATAAGTATTGTAAATTTTTATAAAAAAATATTTCGAGGACATGTAAAGTCCACGCCAACACGTAGTGGAGTATCGTGGTGAACATTCCCCTAACTTAATCTTTTTCAAATAATTGGGAGGTCTTTGCCGCGCAGTGGGCAATTATAGGAAGATCTTTCTTATTTATTACTTTTGCTGGTCTTCTTTTTTATTTTTAAACCAACTTGTAGCCAACTTTACGCAATTCCCAATACTGATGTAGAAAGGGATCTAGAAAACCTGTAAACAAATTACTATTTATGTTATATGTATAATAAAAACTACTATCATACTCATATATAAAAAAAATAAACTCCCGTAGTTCTCTACTGTACGATCTCAGTTCTATTTTGCGAAAGTATTACGCTCAAATGCATGCATAGTAATTTATGAACGTAACGTTAAAATGTGATTTGCCTAAACGAAGCAACACGGTTATCTTTTCTCTGGAGAGACCATTAAAACAACGTTTCGCTTTTATTGTCGACCGTTATTTTAAACTTTTTGATAATAATGCTTAGCTTTTATTTTCTGAAACGTTATAGCCGTAAATCTATGTACACATATATAGATAGATAGGGACAACATCACATATATTACTCCGATCCCAATCTAAGATGCTTTAGCACTTTTGGTATGGGAATCGGAAATTATATTGACCCGACCGGGAATCGAAACCGGGACCCCGAGATGGTGACACCTTGAAAACCGGTGTTTACGCTACTCGTACGTCAGATATATACATAGGCCTGTTCTAGTCCACTGCAGGATATAGGACTCTCCTGAATTATAATTTGCCAGAAACGTCACGTGACTGTACGTAATAACACCTTATATCTTAGATGGTGCATGTAAACTATTTAAATTGGATCTGGTATTGTTCGCCAAGATTATACCACTATCAATCGGTAGCCATTTTAAACGCCTTAGTCACATAGAATAGGGAATTAGGGCATCCGTGGGAAAAGGGTAAAATCTCACGCTAACACTACAGGGATACTGAAAACAATAAAACACATATGTTATAAGTCACAAAATCAAAGAAATTGATTAACTTATTCTTAGATAAAATTAAAAAAAAGATTAAAACAGATAATGGTTTTGATTGATAAGATTAAATAAAACCTTTTTTATTATTATTTTTAACAAGAAATTATATGAATTTTTATTTCATAATCTGAAAGCACTGAATAAATTTCGAATATGTCATGTACGGCAGTTTCCAGAGAACGACATGGAAAATTGAATAATGTTTTCATATCACAAAATTGTAAACGGCTTAACTTTTAAAATGTATACCAAATACTGAAAATTTAAATATTTTCGATGCGTGCAAGCTTGACGTCGTACTTGGTGATCGAATCACCTTTAACGTGCAATTGTAGGCTATGTCAAATAAATAGTATTTATGAATGATAGTTTTTAAATAATTATAACTAAAATTGAGAGTTGAGCCGTAGCAACGCTCTCGCTGCTCGTGACAGCGTTGCCACGGTAAAGCACTGAGTTGGCGGGACGCGCGTTCGAATCCCGCCAGTGTCAGGAGTAATTTTAATGTTTTTTCCCTTCAATGTAAACATAAGATTGTCTCGATAGCTATGTGATTGGGTGATCGGAATTCGAGTCTAGAGACCCGACTTCGATCCCCAAAAGCGCGACCGATCGGGCGACTGTCAAACCTTATAAGGTGGTTTGAAAGAATTTGAAGGGGTCAAGCAAACACGCTGGTGAAGATAAACAAGTTCCGGCGCGTTCTCCCGATACCGTTATTTTTTTTATAATAAATACATACATAGACAGTATTATTTCGCATAATTTCCTCCGATCCCAAAGTATACAGCTATAAAAAGTGGTTTCCTACATTGCCCAGTCCGGGAATCGAAAGCGGGAAATCATACGAGAGATACCTTGAAAACCGGTTAGTACGTTATACCTCCACTGAGGTCGTCAAGTTCAAGTTATTGTGTTTTTGTTCAGCATTGTAGTTATTCTAATATGTTGTTAATTAAATCAACAACTAGATACAAATATTGAGTTACAGTTCTAGTATTAGTTGCCCGAAAAGCTAATAGGCACAGTGTTAAAACTTTGTGTTTGCGGTTGAAGTTCTCGGAGCACGTGCCTGCACTGATCAATATTGCGATTCATTGCCGTTCTTTAAATGATTTCATCCTTAAACAAGTTTTTAATATTACTATGATTTCATTTAATAGTACTATTATTTTTATTAATATCATTGGGATAAGCAGAGGTCTAAACAATTAAGTAATTTTGACTCTCTTTCCACAAGAAGCGAATTTGGAACAGCGTAAGAGGTGGTCACGTTTGCCGTCTTAATGTCCATGCTAAATATATTTACATAGATAAATATTCATATAAACATATAAACCTACATGGCTTGAGCACAAATATTAACATTCATCACACAAATGTTTGCTCATAGGGGGATTCGAATCCGTAATCCTTAATTTCGAAGGCAGTATCACTATCAGAGTCACAACTTTGCTTATTTTCAGTAATTTTTATGAAAATTTTCAACATTTAAATCAGAATTTTATGACGATTTTAATTTTACGAATCATATCGCGTGTTATTATTCCTAATTTTACTATTATAAAACAAAAGTAAAAAAAAGCTGAAAATAATACTTAACTACAATGAAATAAATATTAAAATTAACACATACGTATATAAACTGTGCATTATTCACCGCATAATTTTTTTGCAGTAAATGATGCAACGTTTTAAATTGCCTGTAGAGAGCGTGCTTCAGCAACTTTTGCTTTTCATAATATAACAGATAATTTGCCTTTTTATATTTTACCAGCTAATTTTCATATCGTTATGATTGCTAGAAATGGAGAAATAGGCATCACATTTTTTATTCCGTAATTTAAATATATCGTAACATGTTAATAAGTCACGATAGCCGGAAGGCTAGTACCAATGGGGTTTTTCAAAACTTATGTACGAATTATATCGTTGGCTTGGACATAAAGACGACGACGGGTCCGCCACCAATCGCGTTGTTCTGAAAATATCTTCGGTGGAGGGTGGGTCAAAGGGACTTAATTGTCTAGACTAGACCTCTGTTTTCCCCTGTATTAGGAATTGCGTGAAAATATTCATTTATTTTTATTTATTTACGTAACATGTAAGCTGAGGAAAAAAGTGGACTGGATCTTAAATATGATATTAAAACAGTAAAAAGACAGTAGGATGGCAGAGAAAAACAACAAATATGTTTATTGAGAAAATTTGGGGAGATAAGCTGGCAAGGCAAACAAGAAAAAAATGTAGAACTAAGTAGAAAAAAATAAAGTAATATTGTGTATAAAGACTGTCGTTATCATTATCATAACTCGGCATTGCGTTAAAAAAATTCAACACAGAAACGCACTCACTTGATATTGGCAGAATTCTGGAAAACAGAGGCCATAAGAGAAAGGAAGAAAGAAACGCTGCAACTTACAATGTACTAAAATAACAACATAAACAACAACAACAACAAAAATAATAACGTACAGTGTCACCCTGCAAACATTTTTATCGGAGATTAGGGGGCCGGAAAGGATTCGTCACGTTCTTAATTACAAAATAAACAGGTACTTAGGGATTTACTGGGTGGATTCCATAAGTTCCTTAAGTCTATGTGCAGTTTATACCCGTATGGCCTACACGACACCGAAATCCTTTAGAAGGGATAAGTTTTTTCTCTGTGCGTTAACACCTAGGGAATAACAAATAAAATGTGAACTCTGAACGTTGATTTATGAATTTGTGAAATACTTAGCAACTCGCAACAGAAATAAACCATATTTTTTTTTGGTTGGTTTAATTCAAAAACTACTAAACCCGTTTTAAAAATTCTTTCACCTATATTTCTATATAGGAATAAGAATTATTAAAATGCTTTCTAGCAGCGATCATCTGACGAACGAATCAGAGACAAACATGGGAGACCGGGGATTTGTTAAAAAAATAAATTAAAGGATTTTTTAATAAATCGAGATAATGATAAGAGTTTATTAAATAATCGAGACAATGATTAATGATAAATTATAAAATCTACTGACTTGGCAGGGTTCATTCCCGCGACTTCTGTGTAAAGCTGTTCTTCGAGCCAACATATCCTACACGCGTCAGTTGTTTTGTAGGCAAATTAGAATCCTCCAATTTAGTTACACCTGTTTGGGTATTATAGTTTAGTCAAAATAATAGATTTTTGGTATATCTTGTCAATGAAAACACGGGTTTCTACGCGAATCTATCTACGCGTGGAAAGCCGGATCGGGTATCTGATATCCATTAATCTGTAACCAAAAACAGATTATATTAAAAAAAACATATTTCTCATACAAATAATAAATCGAATAAAATCTACTCTCACTATCATTACTCTTTCACGGTGGCCGTATCAATAAATTAAACCATTTTCATAGCTTAGGAACCAAGATTGTTGAAGAAAAACTGTTATCGTTCATAATGGATTTCTACCAATTAGAATAAATGGAGGCGCATTAAGTCTTTATATGAATACTGAGGAATTATAGATAATCGTTGCCGCTTTAGCGTACAACATTCGGTAACTTAATGTGTAAGCAACAAGAAGTTTCATCGTATTTTAATACGGCATCTTACACGACTGACAAATTTCAAGTGAAATTGCTTGAGAACTTTATAACTGCTTAGGGATGAGTATAAAGTTGCGAGCAGATAAAGTTTCTCAACAGAAATTTGACTAACTTAAAGTCAATATAAATAAATGAAACTAAAATCGTTTGAATCCCGCTTTATTGTAAAACAGCGCTGCCTCTATTTGCTTACGTACAGTACAATTTCTCCCGCATGGACGTCTGTAAATGGCAGAAGCTTAATTACCAATTTCCATACGTAAAACTTCGAAAATAACAATGGTCGATGAAAAATTTATTTTGGAGTGTACTTAGGTACAATCCGTTCTTAGCAAGCGTCTACGTCACGAAATGTGTAACTGTAGTAAAGCAATCGGTACAATTGTATAGTATTGATTATAAATAAATAAACAATATCTTCACGCAGTTCCCAATACAGAGACCCACCTTTCACTGAATATATTATCGGGACAACGTGACAGGTGGTGAGCCCGTCGCCATGTTCAAGCCAACGATATGAATCGTACATAGGTTTTTGAAAACCTATTGGTACGATTGGTGATATTTATCTTATTATGTATTTAGGTAACTTGCCTCTCTTGTGGAAGATTTGTCAAAATTTCCATGCTTGGCAAGCTGATTAGCGATGGCAGTCGAGATATATTGCGACTCACTTGTAGGCCGTCACCGGTATAGTTATTATGGTGTGGTATTTTTCGAAATGGTTAACTCGCCGTCTGTCACCATATTCAGACAGCAATGTGTTGGAATATTCTGAATCAGATACCATCCAGAATTGTGTTTTAATTTGCTTATATTACTATAAAGTTAATAAGTCTCTATAGCCGAGTGGTTGGGTGATCGGAATTCGAGTGGAGAGACCCGAGTTCGATCCTCAGGTGGCAGGCTCGTACCAATGGGTTTTAAAACCTCATGTACGATTCATGTCGTTGGCTTGTACATAAAGACGGTGACGGGCTGACCACCTGTCACATTGTCCCGAAAATATCTTCGATGGAAGATAGGTCGAAGGTACTTAATTTTCGAGACTTCTATCTACCCCTGTATTGAGAATGGCATGATTATATATTTTTTTTTGCTATAAAGTTAGTTACTAGTGGTGCACAGGTACAAATGCAATGCGAGTTGTTTGCACCTTCCTCCAAGTCCAGGCACTTTTTTATCCGCCTTTATTATTCTTTAATTCATCCCCTTTCCATTACGAAAAAAAAATAACTACTACAAATATTACAAAGTAAGTATATATATAATAAGTAAACTTATATAATAAGTAAACTTATTAGTAAGTCTTCATTTGACCTCACTGAACATCAGCGATCCCGTAGTATCTGAATATATATGAATCAAACAACATTTATGTTTTTGAATCATACAAAATTTATTTATTTTTTTCTTATGCAGGTGTCAGTATTTTAGACCATAAACCTTTTTAGTATTGTAATAATAAAAAATATTACTTACAATACTAAAGAATCAAAGCTTTTTGAATATCAGCACATATCGTATAACGCAGACAAACTTTTGCTTAAACAGATATAAATTACATAAGTGTATAACTTATTATTTATTCTTTGAACAATAAAGAAAATTAATATTTAATAAATAACCATCTGAACTGAACTAAGCCAGCAGAAAGGAGCTGCTGGTATGTAGTTTTTACTTATAACTATGTTCGTCAGATACATGAATCAGAAATACCACTTCTGATTGTTTTTCTGATTTCATTAAATTTGATATTTATTAGAATAATAAATATAAAATTTAATGTATATTATTTTTATATATATTAATTTTAATATATATTTATAAAAAAAGTCACGATAGCCGAGTGGTTGGGTGGTTGGAATTTCGAGTCAAGAGACCCGAGTTCGATCCTCAAGTGGCCGTACCAATGGGTTTTTGTAAAAACTTATGTACGAATTAATATCGTTGGCTTGGACATGAAAGGCGGCGACGGGCTCACCACCTGTCACGTTGTCCCGAAAATATCTTCGGTGGAAGGTGGGTCAAAGGGACTTAATTGTCTAGACTAGACCTCTGTCTACCCCTGTATTGGGAACTGCGTGAAGATATTTATTTATTTTATTTATTTATTATTAGAATATTAAAACCCGCTATGATGTGAGAAGATTACTCATGTACATGTACAATATACAAAAAAGAAATCAGACCAATAACCTTTCATCTGTGTTTTTGCGTACTTTTATGACTGGCATTCGAATCCACGTCTTTATAAAAACCTACGAAAATTACAAAACGAGCAACGTAACTAAAAATATTGTTACTTTCTTAGTTCATTTACATCATGATCAATATCAAAGTCCTCGTAATCTGAGCGATACATTCTATTTCTGTTCTTGACTTAGACCACGTGTGGCTTACCACTTTAACGTGGTCCTAAAGGTACAGGTAAAGTAGGCCCGAAAATAAAATTGTTCTCTGTATTGGTCTAGACCTCTTACAACTATTATTGACAAATTTCAAAAAGATATTAAAGTCTATATTTACAATATAAAGTACGAAGAAAATAATACAGTACGAAGAAAATATTGTACAATAAAAAGTACAAGTGATCTCTTCGCATCGGTCGTGTTATACTAACTGATGAAGTTACTTTAATGTCAAACTTTTAATTGAGGGATTTGCTTTTTTATTATCATTGTCTCTCTCTCTCAATTGACAGACTCGACAGAAATGGTGCGAAAAGAAGTTCCCAAATTGAATTTAAATAGGCAACACGATTTAAACAAATTCAAAGCTTCTGTAAGTTTTATGGATTTGAAGATTAAATTTTAGAGTGAAATTATTTTTGAGCTTTGATTGTTTTTTTTAATAAAACTGTTTAATTGAACATGATAGAGTTAGGTGTTTGTTATAGATTTGATCTTTTAGATTTCTGGGATATTTCAAGTAACTTATTTAAAATTAACTATTCTCGACCTGATTTCCCGTGTTAGCGTAGTGACTCTGCTTCCGAAGGTAAATGTTGTGGGTACGAATCGAAGTTGTATTTAAATCATGGATGTTTATAATATGTATATTGATACAGAAAATACTGTTAATAAATGTTATTTATTATGAAATTTTTATTGATTTTAAGAATATATGTAACGCTGAAATCTTTGTTATTAAATTAAAGAAAATATATTACTTATGACAATATTAATGTCATCCATAACTTATTTTCGGTTCCGAAATTATATTGTAATGAAACATCACTGAAGTAATGAATAAATGAAATGTCCTTCCTCAATTTCTTTCATAATATTTTACATACCACTTAAAACCATTTTACACACACACACACACACATATATATATATATATATATATATATATATATATATATATATATATATGTATATATATATATATATATATATATATATATATATATATATATATATATATATATATATATATATATATATATATATATATATATATATATATATATATATATATATATATATATATATATATATATATATATATATATATATATATATATATATATATATATATATATATATATATATATATATATATATATATATATATATATGCACTGACATCTTGCACGCTGCTGTGCATCACCCGTGAGCAGCATTTACGTATAGCGGTTATCCTTGCCACATATTTACAGTCACTGGCAATTTCAAAAATTTTCCTTTAGACGCCACTGAAAACACCCAGGGGAAAAAGAGAGCGGCCATAACATTTCGCTCACATTCGTTAGACCTTATTATTAGTATGAATATGATGAGTACTTTTATGTTATTAAATTAAAGAGAAAAAAGTTAAAATTTCAATTGACACGGGCGGAATTCGAACCCGCGACCTTCGCCGATCCGTGGCAACGCTCTTGAGCCACCGTGTCTTACAAGCATCAGTTGAAATTTTAACTCAGTATTCTCTTTATATTACTTATCCCTTGTTTATTGGCATAGGCGCCATCTGTTATCCCTTTTGCAAATGGCAATTTGATAATCCTGACTTTTCAGTTAGGACTTATCAACACGATAACTATTATTATTTTTTTTTTATTTATCTTCACGCACAATCCCTGACGGGGTAGCCAGAGAGAACAGATCGCCAAGTGTCACGATCCCTACATACTTCTTTCGCTTCTTTCAGATTCATCATCTTCTTCATACATGCACGTCTAGGTATCCGAGTACTCTTGACCCTCCTCTCTTCGAGCAATTTGCTCACATGGTCTTCGAAAGTTAATCTCGGTCTACCTCGACACCTTTTAATATTAACTTTCGCGCTATATATTTTCTTCACCATTCGGTCTTCACTCATTCGCTCAACGTGCCCAAACCATCGAAGCACGCCCTTATCCATTTTGAGACAAGGTCATCTTTCAAACCTGCCATATTGCGAATCTCTTCGTTTCGCTTTCGGTCGGCCATGGTAAGGCCGCACATTTTACGAAGAGATCGCATCTCCACTGCATTCAACCTGCTTTTATGCTTCTTCTGGCATACCCAGGTTTCGCTGCCATATAACAAAGTCGGTACCAACACTGCGTTATGTATTGCAAGGCGTGCACTTTTCACAACGCCTTGCCTTTTGATTAACGCAGTCAGGGCACCATTGACTTTGTTCCCGGCAGCGACACGCCTGTCCACATCTAAATCACATCTTCCATCCCGGCTAAACGCACTCCCCAAGTATACAATTTCATTCACCTGTTCTAGACATTCCTGATTTACCCAAATTTCGCACTTCGTTCTTTCTTCGTCCCTTTCAAATACCAGAACCTTAGTTTTATTAGCATTCAAACGGAGACCATTAATTTCACATTCTTCTTTCATACACGTGACTAATGCCTGCAGTTCCGCCTCTGATGGCGCTATAAGCACTGCATCATCAGCATAAAGCAGACAATTTACTTTTATGTCACCCAATTTCACACCCAAACAGCTATCTTTCAGCTTCTGTAAACAGCTGTCGAGATACAGTATGAATAGCCAGGAAGACATGACACAACCCTGTTTTACGCCCGTTTCGACGCTAAACATGGGTGACAGGTCATGCCCTACCCGCACACAGGCTTTACAGTCACAGTAAAGTGACTGCACAGCCCTTAGCAGTCGACCATCCACACCATACCCCGGCAACAGTTCCCACATTTTCTTCCTTACAACCTTATCAAATGCTTTCTCAAGATCCACAAAAGCACAGAAAATCTTCTGGTTAGCAGCCAGAAGCTTCTCCGTGATCATGCGAAGAGAAAACATTTGATCCGTGCATCCTCTTCCAGGTCTAAATCCGCATTGTGCCTCCCATAGAAATCTTTCCGATTTATCTTGCATCCTACGTGTCAAAACCTTCGAGTAAACTTTACTTGCTAAACTGGTCAAGCTGATCGCCCGATAGCACCCGCAGTCATAATGTGAACCTTTACCTTTATATAAAGGCACAATGACCGCGGATCGCCAATCATCCGGAACAGCCCCGTTCGCCAGCACAAATTGCACAGCAGATGAAAGCTGTCCCAGACGCGTGGCCCACCATACTTGACCATTTCAGCAGTAACTCTGTCTAGTCCCGCAGCCTTACCACATTTCAAACTTCTAATCGCACATTCAATCTCTTTCATACTGATGACCTCAGTGTCATCGAGGTCCGAGTCTGGCGTACCAGTCACGGCGTCACCCCGGATCCCTCACTAAGATCATCACACGCATACATCTCTATAAAATTCGCTCCATCGCTGCATGACGTCCGATTTTTCTGAGAGGACGTCATTGGTTCCCGAAAGCACTTTATTCATTCTTAAGGCTGTCGCACCACTCCGGGTCCTTCCAACCTCTTTCCAGAAGAGTTTGGAGTTCTCCTTGAAGTTGTGCGACAACCTTCGTCCGCTTCCATTCTACTCCTTTCACGCACTTCCTCAAACAATGCTTTCGTGTGAACTTTCTGGAGCTTATATCTTTCTTTCCTCTTCTCTTTCATATCCTTATCATTACTAGAGGCCAAGTAGTCTAACCATGCTTTCTTCTTCTTATTTACAGCTTCTTTCACTTCGTCATTCCACCATGCATCACCCTTTTACTACTACCTCTTTTCACAGTTCCACACGTCTTCCGCTGCACTAACCATTCCATCTCTAAGGCTCTGCCATATTTCTTCCACACATTCTTTCCTAACACCAATGCTGTCCAGCTGGCTACCCTTGCTTGATATTTATTCCTAGTGTCCGCTTCCTGAAACTTCCAGCTTCGGATGCTACCGACCGACTGTGGTTCTGGTATCGTTGTCCGGTGGCGCCAACCCGCGAACAGACCCTAAATCTAGTAATCACTAGGTCGTGATCCGTTCCCAGGTCAGCACCTCGGAACACTCGCGTATCCATCACCTGTTTTCGCAGTCGGTCATCCACCAGGAATAAATCGATCATACTTCTCTCATTCTCTCTTGTTCTAGTATACATATGGATTTTCTTGTGACTAAACATAGTGTTTGTCACAAGAAGACCCTTTTCCTTGCATACAGCGAGTATAAGATTGACAGCATCGTTAACCCTTTTATCGCCAACATTCCAAGCACCGACTCGTACCCTGGCCGAGCGGTACCAACCCATCCATTCAAATCACCACATACAACAATTCTTTCGTTTCCTCTAACCAAGTCTAGAACTTCTCTTACATTTTCCCAAAACTCCTCCAGCTCAGCTCTGGACGACGAAGCCACCGGCGCATAAACAGCCAAAAGGAATAATTTCGTCAGTCCCAATTTAAAGCGAACCCAGAGAAGTCTCGAGTTCACAACCTTATATTCAGTCATAACATCGACCAACCGAGACGACAGCAGCACCCCCACTCCCTGGCAGGCGCTCTCGCTCTCCGGGACTCCGGACCATAGAGCTAACGCCCCGCCAGGGAGCTCTTCAGTACCACTGCCCTTCCGCTTGGTCTCCGACAAACACACGACATCTAATTCTCTTTCTTTCATTATTTCAATCAACTCATTCGTCTTATCTCTCATGCCTCCTCTAACATTCCACGTGCCAACTCTGCACTCCGTTCTCCACCTTCCGCCGTGTCGGGCTGTGCGTGACGGGTGGCGGTCCCCATCGCCGCTTTGCGCGCTGCATTTCACACCAACGGGGACGAACTGGTGTGCGTCGCCTTGGGGGGACGCCCTAACCCTCGTTTGCATGGGTGCGCAGCTGTGTAGAATTGCAGCCCTGAAAAGGGCTGGCAGGGGTCGCGACGAGCACGCTTCTACAATGACCCCCTGCTGAATTTTTATGTTTTCTCTATATGAAAAAAGTTTTCTCTTTAATTTAATAACATAAAAGTCCAGCATAATTATGCTTTAAAAATCAATAAAATTGCATAATGATGAGCACTTACAAAATTTTTTTATACGATGCTTTCTCTTGGAATTCAAACTCGATTCTTACTAAACTAAACTATGGTTGGATTATATATTCCTATAATCCAACCATAGTTTAGTCAACTTGACTTTATTTAATAACGGATCTGCAATTAAAGTGATAATAAAGTTACAGTAAAGATCTAAATCAACGGAAATAATATTTAGAATATCATGGAGTCCCGAATTCGATCTCTATTTATCGTTATTTACTTATGTCATCTTGTCACTGCCCTGTTACCAAAACCCAGGATATCGCTGGTTGCATGTAGTAGTATTGATAAATATTATTATTGTTATTGTACCAAAATTTTAATACATAGTTTACCATAGGAATGATCGTCTTCAAACATATAAGTAATTAGAGGAATCCAATTCTGAATCTGGAAACTCCACTTATTTTACTTAAGCATAAGAAATTTTTTAAATGTCGAAAAACCACCAAAAAGACATGATAGCCGAGTGGTTGGGTGGTCGGAATTTCGAGTCATGAGACACGAGTTCGATCCCCAACGATCGAACAACGAATTATATCACATGGAAATTCAGACAGCATTCTTGGTACTCAGTGGGCTTTATTATAATACGTAAATTTTTAGGTTATAAGTTTTATAAATATTATTTTGTTTCAGTAAATAAAGTATTAAGAAAGAAATTGAGGAAGGAAATGTTATCATCATTTCGGTGATGTTTCATTACAATATAAGATCACAACCAAAAATAAGTTATGGATGATATTTTTTTTTTATAGGAGAGGGAGGCAAACGAGCAGGTGGGTCACGTGATGGTGAGTGATTACCGCCGCCCATGAACACCTGCAATACCAGAGGCATAGCAGATGCGTTGCCGGCCTTAGAGTGCCCCCCTCCCCAGAATTGCGGGAGGGGGGGGGCTCCGGTTACTTGCACTCACCAGACGAAACGCAGAAGTTTGATAAACTTCTACTTCACGCCGGTATTCTGTGAGGTCGTGGTACTTCCCCGGGCGAGCCGGCCCATTCATGCAACAACAAAAGCTGATGCGTGGCTCTACTACTGTTAAGATATTATTATTATTATTATTATAAGTAATTTATTTATTTACTTTAAAAATCATAGGCTTTATAGTAACAAATATCATCACCAGTTTAAATTTTAACGAATAAATAATATTTTTTTAAATTGAATTTTAAAAAATATTATGTATTCGTTAAAATAATATAAATTATTAATAATTAAATTAAATGTGATATTAAATAATATCACATTTAATTTTTTTTTATTCTTATCTGAATTTAAATACTTGTGGCCCACGCTGTCTGGTTGAAAATTTAAAGCTTTCACAAATTGGAAAGGATGATAGCGATGGAATTTTTTTACACATATAGGTTAATAAATTACCTCTTTTCAATTTGGCCGTATTTTATGTAACTGAAAAAGTAATTCCCTGTATTGATTTATTGATATGAATTCGTGAGAAAAATCTTTAAATATATTATTTCACCTTATCTGTTTGTAAGTGCCAATTCTTTTTAATAAGCCAATGATATAATTCATTCATAGGTGTTTAAAAAACTGATTGGTACGAGCCTGCCACCTGGGGATCGAACTCACGTCTCTTGATTCGAAATTCCGACCTGCCAACCACTAGGGTATCGTGACTTTATTTATTTATTTATATCTTCAAACATTTGCCTAATACTGGAGTAGGCAAAGGGTAGGCAATAAAGTCAGAGAAACATAAAGATGCGCAAGTTCTTTTGCCGTGTAACATCCTGCATTGCAATCAGTAGTAAGTTAATTGTAAAAAAAAAACTTGGTCAAAATGTGTGAAAGGAATGATTGCTTATACTCGTAGCTTTGGAAGTATTTCGCCTACCAGCATCGTTCAAGCTAATCATACAATAGACGTAATAGTTTGGTATACTATTTTTATTACGTCGCTTTTCCGGAACAGCAACATTTTTTATGAGGGATAACCAACGAGTTTGCAATACACCTAATTATAGAATTATGGATGTTACATCTTATGCTCACATTCTAAACGTGTTTGGTAGACACTGCAGCATATGTCGAACAGTTGCTTGCTCTGCTATTGTGGTGGATTAGCGGATAGCCGATATCTCAGTTGGACGTTTTGCCTAACACAGGTGCGGCGTATCTAGTCTGCTTCAATCTCTATTAAAGAATATTTCAGATAACGTTTTTTTTTTAAGTTTCAGAAAACGTTTTTTAATAAGTCACGATAGTCGAGTTGTTGGCTGGTTGGAATTTCAAGTCAAGAGACCCGAGTTCGATCCCCAGGTGGCAGTACCAATGAGTTTTCCAAAATCTTATGTACGAATTAAATCGTTGGCTTGGACATAAAGACGGGGCCGGGCTCACGACCTGTCACGTTGTCCCGAAAATATCTTCGGTGGAAGGTGGGTCAAAGGGACTTAATTGTCTAGACTTGACCTCTGTCTACCCCTGTATTGAGAATTGCGTGAAGATATTTAATTTTTTTAAATAGAAAAAAGCATTAAAAACGTTACCACTTCTTTTACACCAGCGAATCCCGCCCGTGTCAGTTGAAATTTTCAAATATTTTTTCTCTTTAATTTATAACAAAAAGTTCAGCATGTAACTCAAAGGCAATCAAATTGTGGAATTCCCTGCCATTAGCAATTCGAGAAGCGCAATCTATTGGCACCTTTAAAAAATTAGTACGAGAGCGTTATATGTCTCAATCACCTGAATACTATTAGGATGTAATACTGCGTTATGGATATTTATATTGTATTTACTGCATTACAATTATTTATATTGAATACATTGTTTGGGGTCTAGTATCTGTATATATTATGTATTCATGTATGTATATATGTATGTATGTATATTATTATGAGTGTTTAAGTATGTATATGTATGAATTATTGTATGTATCGCCTTTTTATTTTTATTTTTATCATGTATATTGCTATTGCACCACCTACGTTGTAATCTTTTCCTACACGCCATTGGTTGCCTGGAAGAGATCGCTATGAAGCGATAAGGCCGTCAAATTGTGCATGTCTAAAAATTTTGTACCCTTTGTCACTTTTGTGTATCCTATTTGTGGTGGACAATAAAAGTATATTCATTCATTCATAACTTAGATGCTTTAAAATCAATTAAAATTTGCATCATAGTAAGTAAAACTCTTTGTTATAGCAGAAGAGTAAAAAATGAGCTAACAGTACACAGAGTAAGTACTCGTAAGTAGTGCATTCTATAGATAACTTATCACGACTTAAAACGAAAAAGGTAACACATGCGTTATTACCCTTCAACGTTAGGACTAAGGTGAAATTCTTTAAGTACACTGGTTCTCTATATCATTCCAACTGGACCACACGTGTTGTTATGGTGATATTTGGTGGCAGAAAGTACTGACCCAGACGACTACCATAGCTACAACCACCTTTTCCTAGAATCAAACTGCTTTCTTTGCCTATAAGTATACAAGACTTTTAAAATTTTTCTTTGTTATTTTAAGAGTCGGCCTTAAAGTAATTTTTACACAAAGCGGATTTGTATTAAAAGCATCGAGCTTAAACATGGTCAAAATTGTTTTGTTTTAAAAGGCGCTTTGAAGTTTAGTTCAGTTTATTTTTCTTCTTTAATTTGACTTTTTAATTAGATCCGATCTTACTTTACTGTCTTAATCCTCTTACGAAGCGTTTCAATTTGGGTAATTTTATATTTATTCATCAGCTGTATTTTACATCATGGAGTAAACTTATTAAAAAAAGGTATTAACGACCTTATTTCCGAAACTGTGGTGGTCAGGGGTCTAGAAAACTTAATAATGTCAACTCTCATTTAACGTAAACTTATTTGAAAAAACGTTACTGGTAACCCTTCTTACAGAGAGTTCTATCCTCATAAAAATTAATAGGTTTTTATGTATTTCATGGTATATAACGCTGCATCGTATAGTGAATGACCTTCGTGGACGAGTAGCGTAAACATCGGTGTTTATGGTGTCGCCAGCTCTGAGGTCCCGGACTCAATTCCCAGATAGGTCAACGTAGGAAACCACTTTTCAGGTTTCAAAATGGTTTTCACCCTAACAAGAAATGGAGTACGATATGATAGATATGCAGAGTGCATACTAAACGATGTGTACTTCTGTTCGGCAACGTAGCGTATTGACTTAAAAAATATATTATTTTACGGACTCTGTTAATTCGGCCATCTGGGATTTGAATATACTCGTATGTACGTACAAAAGTTATTTTCACATTTCCATTTCTTAATTTATGCAAACAATGCAAGCACTAAGCGGCCATCGCGGTAAGTGGACTACATTATTCAGTATCGATCGTCGCAACGCCGTCTCTGACAGTTTCTTCAATAATTTATTGTTTGAAACCACCTGGCAAATGGACGTCCATGTTTTTTTTCAGTGTTTTAAACACACGTCACGATAACGTTACGAGATCGATAAGATTTTTTGATGTCACGATGCCAGTTGGCAGTGATCCTGCCTTTCAAAGATGAAGTTTTTATATTATTTTTTTAAATTAATTATTAATTATTATTTGTGATATATTTTAGTCGTGTCATGGATGTTTACATATATTTATCGTTATTTACTTATCTCATCTTGTCACTACCCTGTTATCAAAACCAAGGATATCGCTGGTTGCATGTAGTAGTATTGATAAATATTATTTTTATTATTTTACCAAAATTTTAATACATAGTTTACCATAGGAAATATCGGCTACAAACATACAAGTAATTAGAGAAATCCAATTTTGAATCTGGAGACTCCACTTATTTTACTTAAGTATACGATATTTTTAAATGACGAAAAACCACCAAAAAAACCCAGGCTGGGTCATCATAGCTGGGTGGTCGGAATTTCGAGACAAGAGACCCGAGTTCGATCCCCAGGTGGCAGGCTCATAGAAATGGATTTTTCAAAAACTTATGTACGAATTATACCGTTGGCTTGGACATAAAGACAGCGACGGGCTAACCACCTGTGACGTTGTCCCGAAAATATCTTCGGTGGATGGTGGGTCTAAGGGACTTAATTGTCTAGACTAGACCTGTGTCTACGCCTGTACTGGAAATTGCGTGAAGATATTTATTGATTTATTTATAAAACCACAAACGATCGTTGACTTTATATGTTTACCATATTTTTTTCTAGATTTGTGTTGATTCAACAACGAAGTTGTCAAGGTAAGAGTTAGTAAGATAACTATCTTTCTGCCTGGTCGTTTCTACTCGAAAAGATATCTCCTCCACCAGTGTGCTATTCAGCATGACGTAGGTAATTTCATACATTTACTTATTAAATAAAACAATAATTTAAAACATCAACTGTCACGCGTTGTCCCGAAAATAACTTCGGTGGATTCTGGGTGAAAGGGACTTAATTCTCTAGACTAGACCTCTGTCTACCCCTGTATTGGGAATTGCGTGAAGATATTAATTTATTTTAACTGACATGGATGGGATTCGAACTCGCGACCTCGGCCGCACCGTGGCGACGCTCTTACTTCCGAGTCACTGTGCCCCGCTAACATCACTTTAAATTATTAACCTCTATACTTTTTACTCTTTCATACGGGCGAAATCTATTTTAAATTATTTTTTTTATTAACCATTTTCTTACTTATGAATTGTCTGAGAATTATATCAAAGGATATGGATGTACTTTGGAACATTTTGTCACAAGTTAGCTTCGGGGAAAAGTTGTGTGAAACAGCTTATGTGTCTAGACGTCTGATACCTATGTGATATTCTGTTAGTGAAAGTTGGATTTCTTTAAGAATAGTAATAATGCTAAATAAGATTGCTCTTTAGCATAGATAGCCTAGTCGTAACAGCTGGTGACGAAAGGACTAATTCTTTTTTTCGCTCAACGATTAAATCTAACTATTTAACGTGGAAATGCAGCCAGCGTTCTTGGTACCATGCCAAGAGGAGTAGAGCTGTACCATTATTGCAGTTTTTAGTTGAAAAGTATTATACATATTATACATAATTAGGTTTCTGTGATAAAATAAAAAAAATATTACTAATAAAACTCCTTGACTACTCCAACTAAGAAATGCTTGTTGTGTCTGGAATGGTTTACAACAATAAAACATATTAAACTAGCCGAATTAGCCGGCTCAAACCTTCGGAACTATATTTCACATTGAGCCCGTCGCCGTTTTTTTTTTCAAAGCCAACGATAAAATCGTTGTTTTGAAAAAAGAAACTCATTGATACGAGCTTTTAACCTAGGGATTGAACTCGGGTGTTTTGACCCGAATTCCGATCACCCAACCACTCCGCTATCATGGCTGTACTTATAAGTAGAAAAGAGATTAAACAAAATTAAAAGTCCTTGAATTTCTCATGGCAATCATCGGGAGCAAATCCTCTTTTACTGCACTATTCTAATCATAACACTCTTAAAGAAACCGTCGTAAACAGTTGCTTATGGTACTTCACGTCGAAAATAATTCGTATATTTTACCAATCCCTGTGTTTAATAAGAGGCCACGTGCATTCGACGAGGTCATTCAGTTTTAAGTCTTTCTTTGCCTATCAGTCCTCTGGGTCAGTATTAGTACCAAGAATAGGCCGAGTGTTAAATACTACCGTCACCACTACCTTTATTCATAAACATTCAACGTACATAGTTATATCAAATCGTTTATGCTTATAAAGAATGTAATCTAGTTTAAGTTAATAAGTATAATTTATAAACAATTTGGAATATTGTACACAGATTGATGCTCATAAATTAATGACAGAATTATACATCACTAGTATTTCTGTTAACCACTTCAACTGAGCTGCAACAATTAACGACATTTACGACAGCAGTCCAATGGCGGAAAGGATCCAGCGACGTTATATTTCGCGGTCCGCACCCTAAACCATTAGGCTATTGCCGCTTAGTTGTTATTATGACTATTACTACATACTTATTTACTTATATACTTACTTTATTATATACTTATTTATTTATAAGTGTCAAAATTGTATAAAACTCTGATGCAGCTTCGTGGGAGGAGTATTATTATGATGTATCAAATTGTACTGCAACTATAGCTATAAAAAACGGCTGTGTACCGTTTTAAAAGCTAAATAGCGCCGGTGTAATGACAGGCCAATTAATGTATTAATGATAAATTCCATTTTATTCCTCATGACAAAGCATCTATAACGCATGAAGTTGTGTGCAAGTGTAAGGGTACAGTAGCGACTTACCATCAGGTGGCCGGAAACTCTTTCTTCACTATCGCCCAACAAAAGAAAAACATACGTATACGTAGCTATTGATGAAAATTATATGTATATAGAGATAAATAAGAGATAGTGACAAATTCACATACATTGCTCTGATCCCAAAGTAAATAAGTAAGTAAGTAAGTAGCTTAAGCACTTGTGTTATAGGATCAGAAACAACAAAAGTAAGTAAGGTATTGAAAAGGTGTTTTATTAAATTGACCCGACCTGGAATAGTATCCGAGACCTCAGAACCAACGATACTAAGTGAACCGGTGCTATGCCATTCGTTAACGTTTGTCCTTATAAAAATAAAATAAAATTTAATTTTGAGTCATTTGAGGTAATTCGTCCTTCATTTCGACAGTTCATTATTAATTAACAGTTTCCACGTCAGTTGTCGCGAGGAGAATATCAAAATAATGCAAACATTTATCATGAATTTACAGATGACTTTTGCTTTTGTTTTTAATTTAAAATTGATGCACATTATTTTAAATGGATTCACAAATCAATTGAAAATAATATTCATCAGAAATAATAGTTACGTGTCTCTTACTTTCGCATGAGTTTGTATGTCTTTCTGGATATGAACATCAGTTAAAATCTGTCTTCTCGTATGTCAGTCTTGATAAACACGCCATTTTATCAGACTGATAGATTAAAATTATTCTTTATTATACACAAAGTATAATATTATCCAACAATTCTTAAGTGTCATTAATGTAACTATGTAAATCAGTTATGTACGAGGTAATCTAAAAGTGTTAGCACTATTCAACGAAACTGGAAGACCACAATCTCCAGACAAATGTAATTATTTTTCTTTCTTACTCATCTTCTCAAATAATGAAAAAGTTTAAAATTTAACAATGGAACTCCATAAAACATACATTTCACAGTTTGACCTTCGCTACTTGCACGATTATATTGCCTGATCATTTTTCCCTTTAAGCGTGGTAGACCATGCAGTCTGTCAGTCCAGTATAGCAGATTGTGCTGTTGCTGGCTGGACGGATGTACTTCTGTCTTGCAGAATACCAAGTCGAAGTAGAAGAATATATGAGATGATGGGTAACAGCGTATAAGGTGGAGAAGTCTAGTACTGCAATATCCAATCCGCATGTCAAGCATGACGATTGTGGCTAACTCCATTATGAGAGATGCCTATGCTCTTAATGAACTTTACAGATCATTATGATGATTTGAGTTTTTGATATTTGAGTCTTGCATTAAATATACAATAATTATTTAATGTTTAACTTTATTTTTTTATGAGTCACGATAGCCGAGTGGCGAGCAAGTAGTATATACATACATACATACAAACATACATACATAACGGTCCATTAAAGTCCACTGCAGGACATAGGCCTCTCAATAGGGAGGATTTGCCATAATTGCCACGGTTGTCAAGCGGATTAGTGATCGCAGTATAATACACCTCGCACCTTATACGTTTCTGCCCATCTTCGGTCTGATTATTTTGGTCTGATATTCCATAACGATATTGAAGGCTGTTTTGCTTAGTGGCCTCTTACAACATCCACGGGAAGAAAGGGAGTTGTAATATTCTTACACCGTTACCACGGTACCACGGAACATACCATATATATATATATATATATATATATATATATATATATATATATATATATATATATATATATATATATATATATATATATATACATATATATATATATACATATATATATATATATATATATATATAAAACATTGAAATATATATATATATATATATATATATATATATATATATATATATATATATATATATATATATATATATATATATATATATCATTGCTCTGATCCCAAAATAAGTAGCTAAAGGACTTGTGTAGTTAAAGACTAAGACACTTCAGAGTTAAAGACATCTTGAAAGCCAGTGTGTATTTGATATAATTTGACTAATCGAATGACAGGATCGATCTTGCGAAATTAATCTTTAGGCTTTTGGTGTAATTATATAAATATCGTATATTTTAGCCGAACTAATATGTTTTTTGTTTGTAACAGTTATTGTTGTATGTATTGTCCTGATGTTTACGTAATAATATAGTAGTTAAATATCGTGACAGCTAAATCAAAGTAAAAACATTGAAATATAGAACATATGGCATTGTATTTACGCTGTTGCAGAATTAATTTGCCCAGCAATCATCGTTTGACCTACTCACGCTTATGCATTATTAACTCAACTGTTACCGTCGCACCTGGAGTATCTATTTTTGTCTGACCAAGTTTCTCAGCCTGACTTTTTTAATCTGTCGCATTACAAAGATTAGTAATAATTTAAGGACTATGTAGCTTTGTGGTTAATGCTCTTGAGTGCTTGGTAAAATTCTTTTTGAGTTACAAATATTAAATTTTATAACTATTATGAATTGTAGAGGAGGAGGGGACGGGAGAAGAATAGAAAATGAAGGGGATGTTTTGTGGCTCTTTAGTCACTTCACTTAACGGAAGAAAAGCAGAAGTATAAGATTCTTTCTACAAATAACTTTAAGCTAAGTCGTTTCATATAACGTCATAAGATAAAAATGTATTCCAGGTCGGAATTCAGCAGACTGGCGAAGGATAACATTCGTGTCTTTTACGTTATTGTTTTAAAGTTGGTAACGTTTTTTTTTTAAATTAAAAGTAATTTCCAGCTTTTAAACAATTTAAAATTACTCGGTTAATTAAATTGTATAATCATCAATTATGAAAGTAGTTTAAGTACAATTAAATTATATTTAAACAATTAAAGATGGCTTAGCAGATACTTGCCAGCCAATTGCCGGATTATTTGATTTAATAGTACATACATACATATAATCACGCCTCTTTCCCGTAGGGGTAGGCAGAAACCACTTCTTTCCACTTGCTACGATCCTTACATACTTGTTTCGCTTCGTCCACTTTCATTATTCCCTTCATATATTCTCTTCGATTCAGGGTACTCTTGACCTGGCCTTTTTTCAGGACGTCCCTGATTTGGTCTCGAAATGTCCGCCTAGGTCTTCCCCTTCCTACACTTCCATTCACACTCTTCTTATACACTTTTTCGTCAATCGTTCTTCATGCATTCTCTCGACATGGCCAAACCATCTGAGCATCTGATTTAATAGACACAGAGAGAACACAATAACGGAGAAGTCCCCTCCGTTACTGTGTTTTCTCTGTAAATCTTCGAAAGGGCCATGGCGGAGCGAAAAGCTGAGGCAACCCAAAGCTGAGTCTACAAAACGCAGGTCGCCAAAAGGAGTTTTATTAACCTGACTTCTACTTTCCGGGGTGAGTCTGTAGAAGAAATTCTTGGCGTGGAACTGAGTAATATACTCTGTTTTAGCGCCAGTATCGAGTTGATAGGCTGAAGCTGCGGTAAAATAGCTGGGTATTCTTAATACATTGAAGCGGAAGCATGTCCTCGAAGATCGCTCAAATTTAAAAAAAAATCCTGACGTCTTTTTACCTAGATGCCAGGCCTATTACTTATGAAAAATTTAAAGACATCAATCCGTAGGTTCCTCACCTCATATACCTCCGATGCATCAAGTATATTTCAACACACTGCAACATGCAGGGCATAACCGAATACAATCAAAATCTTGTGATTTAAAAAAAATAAACTTCTCGCCATTCCCAACACAGGGGTAGACAGAGGTCTAGTCTAGAAAATTTAATTCCTTCGACACATTTTAAAAATCTTATTGGCGCCTAAAATTTAAAACACTACTTCTATTTTATATTATGTAAATATTATTAAACAAAATTGTATTATTTTTAAGTGATAAAAGATTTCTCAAAATTGAAATTGATCGGTTCGACTTGCTCTAATCTTCGAGTAGTAAAATATATGGTATTCGGGTGATCTCTCTCGAGATAAGCCAACATTTGGACCGTTTGTTTTGACAATGGTACAAGTCCATTTGCAGCCATTTGCAAGTATACATCAGTTTAGTAAAATACGCCTAAAACAAATTTATATAACCTAATTACAGTACTGTACTATAGTAAATTAGAATAGTCACGATAGCCAAGTGATTGGGTGATCAGAATTCGAGTGAATAGTTGATAGATTTTTTAAAAAACTTATGTACGATTTATATTTTTTTCATTGGCTGGTACATAAAGATGGTGACGTGCTCACCATCTGTCACGATGTCCCAAAACATGTGTTTGCTGAAAGATGGGTCGAAAGCACTTAATTGTCTACCCCTGTATTGGCAATGGCGTGAAGATCAGTTCAGGCTGCAGTCAATTCTACTGTTTAGCATTAAGATGTTTGACACAGTGACTATGTACTGTTTGTTATTTGTTTATAATTGAAACTGAATTAAAGTTGTTGTATTTGTGATGTCTTAAATTGAATTATTGCCGGTCAAGAGATTGCGCTACTGTTGATACTTATATGGTTATCGAATACGTTCATATGAACTAGTCAAAGAAAAAGTGTACTATTTCATTTAGTAAAGTGTAACGACTGAGAAGTCAACAATAGAATTAGACCTCATGCTCTGCTATGGATTAACATTCCGGTTAAATTAATTTGTTTTGTAAATACAAAAGTTTGTTAGTATATTGTATAGAACTTGGACAGAAAGATGGCGATAGACTTACCAACTGCCATGCTTAATCACCACTGCACCACTGCATGACTTCATTTTCTATCCTATCCTATAAAGGCCTATCCCGGTATTGGAAAATTGCATGAAGATAAAAAATTCTTATTTCCAAAACAAAAAATTCTTAGCACTCATTTTCTTTACATAAAGAGAAATTCTGAAATATCATAGTTTTTAACCCACGAGTTTGGTGATTCCAGTACCAGACACGGTCTCATTTTTTCCAAGTGGTTGTCCAGCTATCTGCCAGTCATCATCAACATCATCATTATGTCATCATAATGGTCAGAAAAAGTCTACCGCCGGTTTTGGCCCTCCCCCGTACGGGACGCTTTCTCATAATCGCCACGCTTAGCAAGAGGATTGGCGATGGCTGTTCTAGACACCTCTCTTAAATCATAACGGTATCAGAAATGTGGCTCTTGATATAATTAAATCTTATTTATGTAATAGAGTTCAAAAAGTGGTAATCAATGATGCCTATTCCTCTTATCGACAGTAGTTATGGGCGTACCGCAGGGCTCGATTCTCGGTCCATTTCTTTTCTTATAATAATGATTTACCTTCCTTACTAGGGAATAAACACGATATAGTATAATTTGCTGATGAGACCTCAGTAATATTTAAAATAAAACGACATGTTGTTACACTTGACGAGGTAAATGATGCTATGTCAAAAATAGTCCATTGGTTCAATGCTAATAATATACATTTAAATAGCAATAAGACTAAGTGTATATAATTTTGAACACCTAATGTTAAACATTTGGGTGATACCTATGTACTAATAAATGAGGAAGAGTTGAGCTTTGTGGATGCAAAGCTTCAATAGGGCTCCCATAGATCCCAACTTGCGAGTAGGTTAAGCTCTGCAGCATATACTGTAAGAAAAATAAGATTCTTAACTAATTTACAAACGGCTAAACTTGTTTATTTTAGTTACTTCCATAGCATAATATCATATGGTATTCTGCTATGGGGTCATGCAGCTGACATAGGAACAGTATTTGTTTTACAAAAGAGGACCATTACATGTCTAAATTCTAGAGCATCTCTAAGAGAGAAATTTAAAAAAATTTTAACACTGGTCTCTCAATATATGTATGAAAATTTAATGTATGTGCATAAAAACATTAATACTTTTAGCAAGACTTCTGATGTGCATAATGTAAATACTGGTAACAAACACAAGCTTGTAACAGCGGTTACTAGACTTAGAGTAAGTAACGCGTTCATAGAGCGGATGTATACGCTTCTACAACAAAATCCCGGTAAATGTGCAAAGCCTGTCTATTAACAGTTTTAAGAAATTTATTAAAGAAAAGCTTTATAAGAAGGATTATTATAATATTAATGAATATATTAATGACAGTAACTCCTTGGAATGAGGTGATCGCTTCCAAGCTATTTCTAGAAAATATCACACGGTTACGAAACGGTGGTAGATTAAAACCTTTAAATCTACCACCGTTTAATTAATTAAAACCTTTTAATCTTAAATTCACCCAGCCGAGTGCCTGGGTGATCGAGATTCGAAATCACGAGATCCAATTTCGATCGAAGGTAGGCTCGTACCAATGGGTTTTTCAATAAACTTAACTTTGTTTGGTCGTTAAAACGGCGACGGGCTCACCACCTGTCACGTAGTCCCAAAAAATGTCTTCGGTGGAAGTTGGGTTGAAAGAACTTAATTGCCTAGATCTCGTTCTAACCCTGTATTGGGAATGGCGTGAAGATATTTTTAAAGCTTTTAACCAGCTTCTACAAGAAGAAAGAGGACGATGTAACGTAAAACGTTAACATATAAAATAAAATTATGGCGATATTAGCCTTTTAGGTTTAATATAAGTTATTTAGTGGCTCTACAAAGTTTTTTTGATGTGTTAATAGAAAACATATTTCGGGTCGTTTGCATTAATACATTTATGTGATCACGTTATCACAACATGAGTCACGTTTCTTGTCATTAAAAACCGATAATACTAAGAACAATGTACTTGACATCCCAACACTATAAAACAGCATATTGTTTATATCCGAAGTTTTATAGCTGATTCAGTAGATGGCGTTGCTGCATAGGACCTATAATATTGTATTGTTATATCACAGATTAATTTCTTGAGAATGCAAACAGAGACAGTGATTGTAACGTAATCTTTATTATGGTTATAGTTTCCTGGGACGTATAACATTGCTGCTACAGGCTATTCTATACTCACAAGAACGTCCTGCATTGTATCAATAACCGACTCCAATTTAACATAACACCAACGCGTTCCAAGAACATCGATGCGCGCGCGCAGTATTTGTTGTAGTAGTTGTTCTTCAGTTGAATTCTTCGGTTGAAACCATACGAGTGTACAGCACTGTGTAAATTATTTGATTTTTATATTTGTTTTTGTGAAATACAAATCAGGTAAGGACTATTCAAAACAAGGAAAATTTATATTCAATATGTACTCTGCGCTCTCTAAAGATAAGCAATTATGTATACGGCGACGGGTTCACCACCTGTCACGTTGTCCCGAAAATATCTTTGGTGGAAGGTAGGTCGAAGGGACTTAATTGTCTAAGTGACCTCTGTTTACCCTTGTATTGGGAATTGCGTGAAGATATTTATTTATTTTTTATTTTATGTATAAGCAAAACATCAGCTTAAGGTATCACTTATCACAAAAGCATATTTACTTATAAGCAAATATGCTTTTTATAAAACAGTATTTAGTAAAATCCATGCAAAGTTAATTATCTAGTGGTATCGGTGAAAAATTACAATAATCCGTACACAGTCAATCAAAATTCAATTAGTTTTGTTATTATTGTTATATGATATTAAATCAGTATTTAATCTAATAAAAATAATTTCTAGCGGTCAATTCAAAGGCAACATATTATAGGAATATAATGTAATAAGATAAAAAAATAAATAAATAAATATCTTCACGCAATTCCCAATACAGTAGACCGAGGTCTAGTCTAGACAATTAAGCCCCTTCGATCCACCTTCCACCGAAGATATTTTCGGAAGGACGTGACAGGTGGTGAGCCCGTCGCCGTCGTTATGTCCAAGCCAACGATATAGTTCGTACATAAGTTTTTGAAAAACCCATTGGTACGAGCCTGCTATTTGGGAATCGAACTCGGGTCTCTTGACTCAAAACTCCGACCTCCCAACCACTCGGCTATCGAGACTTTAATAGTATATAATGTATATTAAACATTTAATGTTTTGGAAAAAAAAGGCACGATAGCCGAGTGGTTGGGTGGTTGGAATATCGAGTCAAGAGACCCGAGTTCGATCCCCAGGCGGGTCGTACCAATGGGTTTTTCAAAACCTATGTACGAATTACATCGTTGGCTTGGACATAAAGACGGCGACGGGTTCACCACCTGTCACGTTGTCCCGAAAATATCTTCGGTGGAAGGTGGATCAAAGGGACTTAATTGTCTAGACTAGACCTCTGTCTACCCCTGTATAGGGAATTGCGTGAAGATATTTATTTATTATTTTTTTAATGTTTTGGAGGGAAATGCAAAATTTTAACTTAATAACATACGTTAATATTTTAATTCGACTCGTCAACGTTATATAGAAATATATTAAAATGCTATCATGTCACCTAGTTAAATACATACTTATATATAACTACATATAACCCCTGTAAAAGTTCACTTATAGACGAAGACCGTCTCTCCCGCAAGGGAGAGAGGGTCTGCCAAAATCTCCACGCATGGAAAGCGGGTAACCTGTAGTAATACTGGACATCTCGCACCTAGTACGACATTTATGAGATAGTTATTCCACCATCTGATGGTAGCCATTGATGTTTTTCCCAGTCTCCTCTTACAACACCCACGGAAAGTGGGAAATCGCGTAAATCGTAAATTGAAGTTAATTTGCTTTAATTAAAACGATGGACAAATTTGAAACAGACATGATTCAAAAGACACAATTAAATAAAATTTTCTCATTGCGTCGTGTTTAAAATTATCTAATAGGTATCTTCACGATTTTTCCTAGACTGGAATAGGCAGAGGTCTACAAAATGCAGACCTTTTGACCCACTCCCATAGGTGGTGACCCTATCGCCGCCTTAATGTCCAAACTAACGGTACTATATATATTTTACTTATGTATAAATTTGCATAGATAATAATTTATAAATACACATAAGGATTTGAACCCATGAATCTCTGCTTCGACTACCAACTACCAACTCGGTAGTGAATCATCAGGTCGTTTATAATAGTTACAAAATAAATTTGTATAAATATTCACGACAGCCGAGTGTTTGGGTGGTCGGAATTCGAGTCAAGAAACCCGAGTTAGATCCCCAGGAGGCAGGCACGTACCAATGCGTTTTTTGAAAAAAACTTATGTACGAATTATATCGTTAGCTTGGATATTAAGACGGCGACGGGCTCACCACCCGTTACGTTGTCCCAAAATTATCTTCGGTGGAAGTTTGATTGAAACGGCTTAATTGTCCTAACCTCGGTCTACTCCTGTATAGGGATTGGCGTGAAGATATTAATTTTTTTATGACTTTTCAAATTTGTATGTTTTTTTCTATAGTTTCATGAAAAATTAGTAAGCTTTTTTGATGGTAAGTGATTACCATATAAATCACGAAAAAGGTAAAAGTTTCATTGGTCAATATTTTAAAAAACCTTTAAACTTTAAAAATGTTATCTCATGTTATTTTCATTTACTTGGTGTAATTTGTGTTTGTACGAGTATATGTGTACATGTATGACGAAGTCAATTTTATTTTATATTTTTTATTCATGGTTTGAGTTCAATCAAAAAAGAATACATTAAAAAGATTATTTTCCTGTGAACAATTAAAACCACGGAAAAACTGCTGGTCGACATTAGTTGACTGTACATAAATTTAGGTCAATAATTCAAATTTAAACTTTACATGATTTAGGCATAAAAGTATTGCCAGCGCTGTTGGTAAAAATAAAAATAAATATCTTCACGCAATTCCCAATACAGGGGTAGACAGAGGTCTAGTCTAGATAATTAAGTGCCTTCGACCCATTTTCCACCGAAGATATTATCGGGACAATGTTACATGGGACAATGTTACGTGGGATTGACAGGTAGTGAGCCCGTCGCCGTCTTTGTGGTACGAGCTTGCCACCTGGGGATCTAACTTGGGTCTGTCGACTCGAAATTCCGACCACCCAACCACTCGACTATCGTGACTTTAAAATAATTAAAATACAATATAATATGACAGACATAATTTTAATCATGAGATCGTTGTTTTGAATTCCAGTCACACAATGTCAGCTGATCGAAGTATGTTTTCGTGTTTCTCCATCCGAGCAAAATGTCTTGCTATTGGATATTTTCATTTGGTAAGATTTTACTCGCTTTGTTATTTTTTTATTACTAAACGTTCCAATATGTGCATACAGTGGAATTAGTGCACACATCTGTGGAATTAGTGCACGCATCTGTGGGAGGGAGGGTGGTGCTCTTCTTCTCTTCGGACCAGGTAACATATACCTTTTTATATTTTCATGCGGAGGGTTGCGAAGTAATTTCTTCAATAACAACTTTACAATGAATTTCCGCAAAGTAACGCCTGAGTCAATTAACTAATTCGTAATTAAAAATATCTTCACGCTTTTCCCAATATTGGAGTAAACAGAGGTCCAGACAATTGAGTACTTTCGACACACACTGTCACGTGGCATAACGTGCGAGGTGGTTAGCTATTGTTGTATTAGGTTCAGAAGTTCAATGAATACATTGGTACGAGTCTGCCACCTGGTGATCGAACTTGGGCTCTCCGAATCGAATTCCGATGACCCAACTACTCGGATATATGTGTATATGTGTATATATATATATATATATATATATATATATATATATATATATATATATATATATATATATATATACATATATATATATATATATATATATATATATATATATATATATATATATATATATATATATATATATATATATATATATACATATATATATATATATATATTATTGATAACATATCTTTGTCAATAACTTTCAGTTATCAAGTTTAGTGGACATCGGAAGTCACCTTCTCTTTTGGGCCATTGTTACGGGTGGGTTTCAATGCGACATCACCGATAACAGTGTAAGTTTTACAATTAAAGTAACATGCTGACTTCCATGGGTTTTTTTTAGGGTTTAATTAGTTTAAGCGTTAGTTGGCAACGCTTAGATTAGGAGATTAGAAGCAGAGATTGTCCTGAATGGGTGAGAAGCTGGACATTTTTATAGAAAATCAAAAATATTTAGTAAATAATATTTTATAAATCCTTTAATTGCTTTAATTTTCCTGATGTTGCCAGCTCTGAGGTCCTGGGTTCGATTCTCGGTCGGATCAATGTACAACACTTTTTATACATTTTCTCGAGTCTGAATGTTTGTGGTACCTTCGTTGTTTCTAATTCCATAATTCAAGTTCTTAAGCTACTTTAGGATCAGAGCAATGTATGTATAGTTATCTTCAAGCAATTCCATTTGCCCATAATTGCACTTACTCTCCACTCTACCTTCCAAGCCGGAAAACAACAGTTGTTATACTGCCGTTTGTGGACGGGTAAGAGTGTAGTACTGACTCTCACGAATTCCAATCTAAAGAGGAGTGTACCACCTTCACGACACATGTCGATTTTATTTTTATTTTTCAGCTACATTCAGTTGATTGGCCATGGGTGAAACCGGTTTTATTTTTCGCCAACTTTGGTGCGCACGGCTTCTACCCATTCTTTGCAATTCAAAAATATCAAATATCGAACAATCAAAAATGTTATCCAGGAATACTTCATGTATATTTACTTGACGTAATTTATTTTCTAATTGGTGTGATATGGCTAAGATTGGTTACTTCGTTCATTATTGCTGTTCATAAGGTAAGTTACATTTTATTTACAAATTTTTATAAATGTATTACTTAAAAATCAAGAAAACTGTAGAAAATATTTTTTAAACAGAAGCCTCTAGGTGATCCTCGTGGCGGGTGGTGATAACATAAAATTTTCTGCCCCTTTTTCCGTGGGTGTCGTAAGAGGCGACTATTAATTGCAATGACTATGGACAGACGCGGGATAAACATATCGGTATGTAACAGCAGTTTCTAACGTATCAGGTGATTGATACTGCAATCGCCACTCAGCTTGCCAAATCTTCCTTACGAGAGAGATCTATATCCCCATCTAAGTATAATTTTACAATTTGACTTGGATAGTACGGCGACGAACGGCGCCGAGCTTACTTGAAATAACGCAATAGGTACTGAGTACCTATTGCGTTATTTCAAGTAAGCACCAAATTGGACATACGAAGAGGGGAGCTTTCACATATAACTCGAGTATAGCATTACATACATGCATACCGGCCTGTTAAAGGACATAGGCCTCTACCATCGGGAGGATTTGCCATAATCGACACACTTGGCAAGCGTATTGGCGATCGCAGTACCAGACCACTCGCACCTCAGACGCTGCTGCTAATCGGATATTTTTAGAGATGGCTATGCCGCCACCTATAGGTTGCCATAAAGATATTAAAGGTTGTTTCCCTTAGTCGCCTCTTACGACACCCCCTGGAATAAAGGGAGTGGCAATATTCTTACGCCGACACCACACAGTAGTGTTTATTTTAGTAGTGAACAATGTAGTTTAAAATAGATTTTATAAGATAATTTTATCGTGTATGCCGTGCATGTAAATATGCATTCTTAATTAAAATATATAGTTTATTATATAATTTATCGATATTGAGTAATATCGTTTTAATTTATTTATAGCCGTAAAAATTTAAGCACGGAATCGGGACGTTTTTTTATTTAAGTACCGATAGATCTCGCCAACGCTCCTAGAACGCAAAATAATTAAAAAATTTCAACTGACGCGGGGAAAAATTGTTAACTAAAGTATATAAAGTAATTATGTATGTTACTTCGGTGCAGCTGAGCTAGCCGGTCCCAACACCGCTCGTTTCATTTGTTTCTAAAAATCACTTCTATATTTATTTTAGATTATATAATTTTTTTTAGAGAGATCCGGAAAAAATGCGTATGTTCTTCGGGGTGTCCATAATGAATCCGATCTTGCAAGTAGTTTATCTTGCTTATCTTTGTCGCTTTCAATCTGATCTCGAAGTGTTGTGGGTTATACAAGTTTTGGATCTTTGTAAGTATTTTGGAAAAGTTCATACTCTCATGTTACATTATATCAAGTATTCTTAGTCATCAAATTGAATACTAAGAATAGTCAATATACCCTACCAGTAAAAATGAGGGCAACCATGGTAATATCCTATCACCCAACTACTTTGCTATCGTGACTTTTTATCCATAGACATAGACAAGAGATATTGTAATTGATATTAATTATTATTACATTATATCACGATGATATTAAGTCACGATAGCTGAGTGGCTGGGTGGTCGGAATTTCTAGTCAAGAGACCCGAGTTCGATCCCCATGTGGCAGGCTCGTACCAATGGGTTTTTCAAAAACTTGTGTATGAATTAAATCGTTGAAGATATTTATTATTTATTTTATTACATTAACAATGCCGTGTGGCTAAGACGTAAAAATATACCACTTTCTTTCTTCTGGGGGTCGTAAGAGGTGACTAAGGGTCAATGTAATTGGTTACCGATAGTCGGCGATATCTTGAAAAATACCAGAACAAAATGAAGCATAACAATGTTGAGCAGCAGCTTCTAAGGCGCTGAGTGTTTGGTACTACAATCGTATTGCATCGCTTTGCTAAACTATGGCGATTATGGTAAATATTCTCTTGCGGGAGAAGTCTATGTCCTGATGTGACCTTTAACAGTTCGCTGATTTTTTAATATCCTCACGTCATTCCCAATACTAAAGTAGACAGAGGTCTAAACATTCCTTTCCACTGGTGAGCCCGACGATATCTTTATTTATGTATTTATTTATTTATTCTTTATTGCACCCCAAAAAATGTACTAAAGTGTGGTAACGGTGTAAGAATGTTGCCACTCACTTTCTTCCCGTGGGTGTTGTAAGAGGCTATTAGAGGGAAAGAGTCTAGAATATCCTAGAGGCAACCTAGGATATAGATGGCGGGAAAACCATCTTTAAAAATGTCAGACCAAAATAATCAGACCGAAGAGGGGCAGCTAACCCTAGGTAAAACAGAAAATATTGTTAGGGCAATATAAGTAGTCAACAGGAAGTGTGAATACAAATAACGCTATGAAATTTTAAACATGTATATACATATATAAATAATATTATGGCTGGCTAATTCTAAAATATTTAAAAAAAAAACTCCTTTGAACAAACCTGTCACCGAGGGACCGAACTATCGTTGATTTTTTATGCATTATAATTACGTTGATATTTTTATGTTTATCTCTTATAGGCGTTGCAGCGGCTTTCTTGTTTATTATAAACAAACATATGACGATGTTGAGAGCAGAGAAAACTATAACAGCTGTAATTGATCAGCCCCCGCCTTACATCGAATGTCATATAACAAGCACTTCTCAGAATCGTACACCAACTGTTAAAAAGGAAGTCGCGAATGTTCTTCCAGTTGAAGAAGTCAAATTAGATAACTCACTTGCCTTTTCACATACTTAATGAATTTTATCATTTGTCGAATTTTGTCGAATTGTTCATGAAAATAAAACTACATACTTTTTAGAATTTTACTCATTTTTAAATATGGAGTGGACGCTTAAAGAAGACCGTGTTGCAGTTATTGCGTTGCATCGTTGCGTTTACGCGCCAATTCAAGTTTTTGACATACTGATAAATTTTAATATAACCAAAAGATTCGTTTATCGTACCATCAAACGATACAATGAAGACTCTAGTGTAGATGACAGGTCAAGAAGTGGTCGCCCTCGGTCTGTTAGGACTCCAGCAGTGATAAAAGCTGTGAAGGCTCGAATTCAAAGAAATCCCAAACGTAAGCAGAAACTGTTGATCCTTCAGATGGGGTTAAGCAGAACCACGGTGAAAAGGGTGTTAAATGATGAGTGGTAATAGGGCTTCGTGCATATCGAAGAAAAACAGGACATTGTTTGAATGCTCGTCTAATGCACCTGAGACTGAAGAGATGCCGCGATTTGTTTAAGCGGTACGCAGGAAAAAAATATCGGGAAATTCTTTATTCGGATGAAAATTCTTTTACCGTAGAAGAGAGCTACAATAAACAAAATGATAAGGTGTATGCACACAGTAGTGAAGAAGTAAACAACCGTATTCCGCGTGTCCAACGAGGTCATTATCCATCCCCGCTCATGGTATGGTTGGAAGTTTCTTATTGGGGCTTAACACGGCATTTTTGCGAGAAAGGTGTAAAAACGAATGCAGTTGTGTATCAAAATACAGTCCTGACGAACCTTGTGGAACCTGTTTCTGAAAAATTGAAAAATATACATTTTAATTTTGCATATTTAAGAAAATGCGCGTAACGAATGTCAACGTCATTCAATTTAAAACAAAAAATCTATGGTAATCTGTGACACCACATCTATAACCGCGCTAATAAATGTCAAAGTCATTCAATTTAAAAAACAAAAAAAAACTGTGGTAATCTGCCGCGCTAACGATAATTTTAGTTTTTGATATTAGTTCGTTTAATTTTAAAGACTAAGAAGTTTTTTGTTTGTTTTTTGTGTTTGCTAAATGCTAAAAGTGTTTGTTAATTACGGTAAGTTCACTTCACTTCATATTTTTGATAACTTTTGTCACCAAAAGTTCACTCAATATTACAATTTGGATCTCATATATTTTCTGTATAACCATGTACAATGGTTATACAGAAAATATATGAGATCTTTTTATTTTCAGCTGGATTTTCGTTTTTAACAATGCCACCAACCAGACGTACAAACTTAGACCGCAGAACTCGAAATACGGCAAGTCAAAGAAATCTACGAGCAAATCAAACTAATCAGCAACGCGAAGCGCGAAATGAACTTCAACGGAATCGAAATCAACATAGAAATGTTGTGTTTAATCCCCACAGAGCTGCATTCAGTTATAATGTGGCAATTGATTACAGTTGAGAGCAAATTGTTGGTATTGGACTAATGAATATTGTGTGTCCACATTGCAATGCATTGAAATTTAAAAATGAAGCCCCTGGATTGTGTTGCGCCAGCGGCCAAGTCAAATTGACACCATTAGTACCACCACCAGAGCCACTACATTCATTGGTTTCTGGAAATGGGCCAGATTCTAATCATTTTTTGACTCATATTCAGCAATACAATAATTGCTTTCAAATGACATCATTTGGCGCAACAAAAGTTGTTCGAGACAATTTTATGCCTACTTTCAAGGTAAGTAAGTATAATGGCAAACAATTTTCTTTAATTTTACAACCATGTAGCTGGTGCAAAATATGTTAAGCCAGTGTTGTGTAGATAGATGTGTTTATTTTGTAAACAATAAGTCAAATAAGTACATAATAATAGTCTATAACCCAATGACTTAATCAGCAACATTTTTTAACATGTTGTATTTTATAATGGCATGAGCAAGGTGTTCCATTACTTGGTAAAGCCTACCTAAAGCGGCCATGGAAGCCTGCTGTTCAATGTTGAGGTTTAAAGTAGTATTAATCTGAAATGATGCAAATTATTGTGGCAGTATTTTGCAAGCCACATGGTGGTACAAACAATTTGCTATACAATTACCTAAATACATATTTATATTCTTGCAGATTCAGGGTCAAATATATCGTCAAACAGGTTCCTTATTGCCAATGCCTGATGAAGACTATAAATTTTTGCAAATATATTTTATGGGCAATTCAGCAAGAGAAATCGATCAGTGTTGTACACACAACAACTCAGTGAATAGATCAATTGTGGAACAACTTCAAGCATTTTTTCATCAACACAATGAATTAGTTGCATTATTCACAACTGCATTAGACTGCATGCCATCAGATAATCATAAAATTGTCATCAGAGCCGATAAGGCGCCTGCAGGACAACATGCTGGACGTTTTAATGTGCCAACAATTGATGAAGTGGCTATTGTTGTGGGAGAAAATTTAGAAAACCGAGACATTGTTTTACATCGGCGGAATGATCAACTTCAGCATGTGTCTGAAACACATCGATCATATGGTGCCTTACAATATCCTATCCTATTTTGGCAAGGTGAAGATGGTTATCATTTTTCAATTAAGATGGTAAATCCAGTTACAGGTAAATTAACAATATGTGTTTACTACATTAAAAGATATGTTTACTAACAATTATTATAATTTATTTTACAGGTGCTGAAACGAACAAAAAAGTTAGTTCAATGAATTATTATTCATACAGACTGATGGTTTAGGAAAATGAGGACAATCACATCATAAAGTGTCAGCGTCTATTTCACCAATATGCTGTGGATATGTATGTGAAAGTTGGAACTGAACAATTGACATTTATCATTATATGTTGCCTGTTCCTGTGTTGGAAAACCATCAACATTATTTATTTACGCGCCAGAACGTAAAACTAAAAATATAGTTTATCAAAAAGCATTAGAATAGAGGGAAGCAGTGAAGGGTATAGGGGCTATTAGTTGCTTTCTAGAGCGTGCATGGTGTTGATCTCAGTGTTTACTTCAAAATGACAAGTTGTTGAATATCAATTTGTAAAAATATAAGTGAAATTATTGAACCGCATGGAATAAAGGCTATTATGAAAATAAATGTTTTGTTTTTATTTAATAAAATTAGTAAAGTCCTTCTCAGGTATGGCGAGACCAGGGAAATGGGAATTCATTTTTATATACACTAAAAAGAAGGAAAGTTGGTTACATACTGCTCTTTCAATTAATTTTGACAGGTAAGGTAAGTTACTGATGGGAAATAGACCGCTCATATCGACGGCTAGAATTTTTGGGTAGGGGCCTCACAGTAGCAATCTTCCATATAATAAGAAATGTTGCCATTTGAAAGGACTGATTTATGATATTGGTAATAAATATGCAAGTTAAACTTAATAATATTATATTTAGGCTTGTGTTATCGCAACCTTTGGCATTTGATTTAAGATTTAATATACAATTCATAATTTTATCCTCACTTACTGGCGATAATGAGACCAAACAGCCTTACCAAACCTGAGAAATTCGTAATACGTCAAAGTCGATAATTTAACCACAGAATTTCCGGGGACATTCAAAAAATGTTGATTTGTTTGATATACAGACTAGTAGGGAAAAATTACATTTTAATAAATAAATAAATACATGTATAGACAGGATGATCAATGTTTACAGAAAACATTGACCATCTCTAATCACTAAGTCTAACTTCAATAAATTATTTTGTATGTTCTTACTACAAAACTTAATAGGCCTAAACTTGGCAACATATGGTTGCCAAGTATTTGGTATTTTTCCCGCTTTACCTGGAAATCACAAGTGATAACCGAATAATCTCTTACAGACCAATAGGACACAATTGTGACTTGCTGAGCTTGAAGGTCTGTGCATATCAAATCTATTTTCCCTGAAGTCAGTAGGTATCGTAACCAGCTGAGACAAACTCATACAAGTGAGAAACTCCGCAATTCTTTTACATTTATAGTAGCTATTGTTTAAAATATTTATTTTATAAATAATAGCTACTACAAATGTAAAATAATAATAATAATAATAATATTTATAGTCAGTTGCTTTGAGCGTTTTGTAAGTTGAGCGGCAATAGCCCAATGGTTTAGGGTGCGGACTGCGAAACATGACGTCGCAGGTTCGGGCCCCGCCGTTCGACTATTGACGTAAACCAACTCCAGACACAAGCATTGCAGCTTAATTGGAGTGGTTAACAGGAATACTAGTAATGTTATTCGGCATTGCTAATATTCTTTTAAAAAATAGTCAGTTAATGCACCAAGAAACAAGTCAACATCAGGACGACCGATACGCAGTGCGTATTATAACTTTTTTGTGAGACTGAATTTTTATTCCGAACTTTGTTGCGATTACCATCGCCGTATTTATCTTGTTCTCTTGTTTCAACGTCGTTTCCCAACAGCTCCTGGTCCTGATCATTTATGTCACACCTGAGGTCTTTGATTCGCTTATTGGCATCTTGTGACGCTGACGTTGGGCTTGGCTTAATGTTCTGTCTCTCTTCTAAGATATTAAGCTTCTCCTCTGAAGCGTTCATTATGTTTTTACGATATTCTTAAGCTCTGAAAAGTTATCGCATATTATGGAATTCATTGCGTACAGCGAATAATATTTCATCCATCAGTGGGGTATCCCATATATGAATAAAGAAATAATAGACCATGAAAAGTGCATATTGAAACTCTAGAGTCACTAAGCTGTAAGATTAAAGTAATTTTTTATTTTATATCTTCACGCATATTATACTGATGAAGACAGAGATCTAGATAGTTGATTCCCTTCGATCCACCTTTCAGCGAAGCTTATTTGGGATAACGTGACAGGAAGCCTACAGAAAATTGAAAATAACAAAATATTTACGTTATTAGGTAATTGAAAAAAAATCGGTATAAAAACCAAACAAAGTGCTGAAATAAAACACTTGATGAGGTAATACAATATTGAACAAAAGATAGAATAGAATATTGAACAGTATACTAGAGAAAGAGAGAATGAGAGATGTATGATCGATTTATTCCTGGTGGATAACCGACTGCGAAAACAGGTGATGAATACGCGAGTGTTCAGGGGTGCTGACCTGGGAACGGATCACTATCAAGTGATTACTAGATTTAGGGGTCTGTTCGCGGGTTGGCGCCACCGGACGGCGATACCAGAACCACAGTCGGTCGGTAGCATCCGAAGCTGGAAGCTTCAGGAAGCTGACACTGGGAATAAATATCAAGCAAGAGTAGCCGAAAAGCTGGACATCATCGATGACAGAAAAAATATGTGGAAGAAATATGGCAGAGCCTTAGGGATGGAATGGTTAGTGCAGCGGAAGATGTGTGTGAAACTGTGAAAAGAGGTAATAGTAAAAAGGGTGATGCATGGTGGAATGACGAAGGGAAATAAGCAGTAAATAAGAAGAAGAGAGTAAATAAGAAGCATGGTTAGACTACTTGGCCTCTAGTAATGATAAGGATATGAGAGAGAAGATGAAAGAAAGATATAAGCTGCAGAAAGTTAACACGAAAGCCTAGATTGAGGAAGTGCGTGAAAGGTGTAGAGTGGAAGCGGACGAAAGGTTGTCGCACAACTTCAAGGAGTACTCCAAACACTTCTGGAAAGAGAATGGAAGGACCCGGAGTGGTGCAACGGCCTTAAGAATGAACAAAGTGCTTTCGAGAACCAATGACGTCCTCTCAGAAAAATCGGACGTGGACATGCAGCGATGGAGCGAATTTTATAGAGAAATGTATGCGTCTGATGATCTTAGAGAGGGGACCGGGGGTGACGCCGTGATGGTTACGCCAGACTCGGACCTCGATGAGACCGAGTTGATCAATATGAAAGAGATTGAATGTGCGATTCGAAGTTTGAAATGTGGTAAGGCTGTGGGACAAGACAGAGTTACTGCTGAAATGGTCAAGTATGGTGGGCCTCGCGTCTGGGACAGCTTTCCTCTGCTGTGCAATTTGTGCTGGCAGATGGGGGATGTCCCGGATGATTGGCGATCCGCAGTCATTGTGCCTTTATATAAAGGTAAAGGTTCAAATTATGACTGCGGGTGCTGTCGGGCGATCAGCTTGACCAGTTTAGCAAGTAAAGTTTATTCGAAGTTTTTGACACGTAGGATGCAAGAGAAATCGGAAAGATTTCTATGGGAGGCACCATGAGTGCGTTTAGCCGGGATGAAAGATGTGATTTAGATGTGGACAGGCGTATCGCTGTCGGGAACAAAGTCAATGGTGCCCTGACTGCGTTAGTCAAAAGGCAAGGCGTAGTGAAAAGTGCACGCTTTGCAATACATAACGCAGTGTTGGTACCGACTTTGTTATATGGCAGCGAAACCTGGGTATGACAGAATAAGCATAAAAGCAGGTTGAGTGCAGTAGAGATGCGATCTTTTCGTAAAATGTGCGGCCTTACCATGGCCGACCGAAAGTGAAACGAAGAGATTCGCAATATGGAGGGTTTGAAAGATGACCTTGTCACAAAAATTGATAAGGGCGTGTTTCGATGGTTTGGGCACGTTGAGCGAATGAGTGAAGACCGAATGGTGAAGAAAATATATAGCGCGAAAGTTAATATTAAAAGGGGTCGAGGTAGGCCGAGACTAACTTTATAAGACCATGTGAGCAAATTGCTCGAAGAGGGCAAGGTCAAGAATAGTCGGGTACCTCGACGTGCATGTATGAAGAAAATGATGGATCTGAAAGAAGACAAAGAGGTATGTAAAGGATCGTGACACTTTGCGATCTGTTCTCTCTGGCTACCCCGTCAGGGACTATGCGTGAAGATAAGTAAGGAAGTAAGTAATAGTTTAAAAAAATATCATCGGTATTATCGTGCCTCATGGATGAGGCACGATAATACCGATGATACTTGACTTAAATTCCGATTATCCAAGATTGTTGCGCGTGGTAGAAAATTAAACAATATTTAACCGAAATTGCAAAAATAACGCACCCTGGTAGATTGCAAGCAATCAAGATGTAATTAATGCAATTTAAGATTCTGGCGCGATGTTTTATGGTAAAATTTGGCAGCGGGATTACGATTCCCAAATGACAGGGGGAAGTTATTTAGAATGGTAAATATGATAGACAGAGATGTTGTATATCTACGCAAAGCCATAGGATCAAGTCGATCATAGAAAACCTAATCTCTGATGATTTGAGCCGTTAGGAACTGTATAATATAACTAACGGAAAAGGTCTATGCACTCGACCGCCTCCGTCCTCCGAACAGTTAGATGAATTAGGTGATTATCGGTGTCGGTCCATTATCACCTGGTGCATCTCTAGGAAATGTGTGAAGATGTAAAAAGTGTGTAAAATGCTTTAACGGAGAACATACAGCTCTTTCTTTATCTTCACGCATTATTCTAATACTGAGGTAGACAGAGGTCTAGACAAATAAGTCCTTTCGATCCTACTTTCACCGAAGTTTATTTGGGACAACGGTGGTGAACCAATCGCCTTACAACTCATTTCACTTGACTTTATTACTATTTGTTTCAGACCACGGGTGTCATAAAAGACGACTAATGGTCAATAAGTCTTACTACTTGACTTTATTACTATTTCTTCCAGACCACGGGTGTCATAAAAGACGACTAATGGTCAATAAGTCTTACTACTATACTTATATGCCGTATGGTAGCGGCATAAGAGAATCTGCCATCCCATCTCATGCTGTGGGTGTCGTAAAAGTCGGCAGAGGGACTTATATGTATCAGAAAATTACAGTTGCCAACACGCTCGCCAAGCGTGCAACTATGACAAAACCCTTTTATAGTAAGACCACAAAATGGCCTCCAGTGCCGGCGGCCCCGTTAGTGCTGGTCAATGTGGTGGTCATAGTAACTCCCGACGACTGAACCTGGCAACATATAACGCACACACATTGAGGATCGACAGGATCTTGGATATCATAGAGTTGGAAGAGGAGGTGAGCAGGCTACACTTGAGTATTATAGGATTGTCACAAGTCCGAAAACAGGGGGAGGACTCGATAATCTCCTATTTTTCCACCCAGAGAGCGACGATCTGTACCATGGTGTTGGGTTTATCGTCTAGTCTCTCATTAACAACGTGGTCAACATTAAGAGTGTGTCGAGTAGGGTAGCGTAACTTATACTCAGAATAACCAAATGGTATTCGCCGAAGGTCATACAGGTAGACGCTCCAACCTCAGCTCACCACGATGATGAAGTGGAAGCAATGTATAAAGATATTATACGAGCCATGCCATTCTCTAAAACACACTACACGGTGTTGATGGGGGATTTTAACGCAAAACTAGGCATAAAAGGCGATAGTGTTGATAGTGGGCAATTTCGGAATTGGGCATCGGAATCCAAGGGGCCAATAGCTAACCGACATCATGGAGAAGGAGGGATTCCTTATGAGGATCTCCTTTTTTTCAGAAAAGGTCCCACAAAGAAGGCCGTTAGCATACCGGCAACTGAATAAATAGATCTCAAAGTCTATTAGGCAATTCAACACGGCACGTATTGAAGAAGCGATAGAGCGGAACCACCGCTCCAAAATCTTTCTATCGCGAAGAGCTAACTAGCTAAGTTGAAGACCGAAACTTGTGCAGTTATTTCCGCAAGATTTAATAAATTTCAAGATTTTGAGTGACATTGAGAGATTTTATGGACAACTATACACATCGTCGCTGAAACCACACTCTAGTGTGAGTAGCGTCCCAAGAGCTGGGCATACCCGACACTCCTCCGGTACGTCAGGCTGAGCGAGATTAGGATCGCTCTGAAACAGTTTAAAAACGGTAAGACGCCGGGTGAAGACGGTATTAAGACTGAATTTCTGAAATCGGAATTCTATTTTACGCTTTCAGCGCTACGCTGAAAGCGTAAAATAGAAGCATGGTTGTCCTGTTCCTCAAGAAAGGAGATAACTGCCTATTGAAGAACTATAGACCTATAGCTCTCCTAAACCGCTGTTTTCGATAGTCATCACAGATCGTCTAGCAAGCAGACTTCTCGACTTCCTGCCTCCCGAATAAGCCGGTTTCCGTAAAGGGTACAGAACCATAGACCACATATATATCCTTCGCCAGAACAGAAGATTGTGTGTATTGATGATTGTACGGAAGAGTGTAATTTACCATTGTGTCTGACGTTTGTGGACTATGAGAAAGACAAAAAAATTCAGTCGAAATTTGGGCGGTGCTACAATCTCTTCTGCGATGCCGAGACTAATGGTATATTGAAGTATTGAGATGCTTGTATTGTTGACGTAGGTTACGATGTGTTTCCGAGTACAGAACCAGATCACGAAACCCATCCAATTGCTGAAAGATGTAAGGGTGATGTCATATCCCCGAAATCCTTCTTCGCTGCATTGGAAGATATCTTCAAGCTACTGAACTAGAAAGGATACGGTATTAACATCAATGGCGAATTCATCACCTTCGGATTGCTGACGATATAGTCCTGATGGCAAGATTCCTGGCAGAACTAAGTACTATTCTCAATGACTTCTACAGTGTCTCTCTTCCAACAGGTTGGTCTTAAAATAAACATGGATAAGACGAAGACGTCCATGTCAGACCAATGCCAGTTGTTGTTGGGAACACTACGCTCGAAGTTGTCGACGATTACGTATACCTGGGACAAATTTTTCAGACTGGGTATGTCCAACTTGACCCAGAGGTCAGTCGTCGAATCCAACCCGTTTGGGAAATAACGCCACATCCAGTTGCCAGTGATGATATATTATTGAGACGTGGTCATTCACTGCAGACCGTATGAGGTAGCTCAAAGTTGCTCAGCATGCTATGGAAAGAGCTATGCTCGGTGTTTCTCTGCATGATAGAATTCGCAAAGAATACATCCGCAGCAGAACTGAGATAACTGACATAGCCATAAGGATCAGCGCGCTGAAGTGGCAAGGAGTCGACCACATAGCTCGACGAATTGATAACCGTTGGGGAAAAAAGGTTTTTCAGTGGAAAAAAGGTTTTTGAGTGTAGGACAACCTCCACGAGATGGAGTGACGACTTGCAAAATGTTGCGGGAAATCTATGGACGCCGGTGGCTGGGATTAGTTTTTTGTGGAAAGCTTTGGGGAGGTGGGGCTATGTTCAACAGTGGACTCTTGATAGGCTGTAAAGAAGAAAGAAACTTAACATAATAAACAATGCTAGAGTTTAAACATTATTTATTTTATCCCGTACCTGAAATTACTTTCAATTTTCTTCAGTGTGAGAAGGAAACAGTAATTGCCAAGTACTGTTTCCTTACGCTATGTTCAATTACGTACGTTTCCAGACCATTAGCAAAGTAGTATCTTTCCTTTACTTCGACTAATGTTATTTGTTAGCGAGTAATTACACGTGACCTGGCCATGTGTCGTATCCAAACAGAATGGATACTAATAATATTATATAATACTAAGATGTGATCTTGAAAACCACGGTGATAAGGTGTTGCGGTTCTTTTCGTATCTTAAGGAAGCTTGCATCTATAATATCGTCAACATAATTTTTATTCAATAGTCAAGCTTTCTAATCTAATTCTAATAGTCACGATAGCCGAGTGGTTGGGTGGTCGGAATTTCGAGTCAATAGACCCGAGTTCGATCCCCAGTTGGTAGGCTCGTACCAATGAGTTTTTCAAAAACTTATGTACGAATATCGTTGGCTTGGACATAAAAGGCGGCGATGGGCTCACCACCTGTCACGTTGTCCCGAAAATATCTTCGGTGAAAGGTGGGTCGAAGGGACTTAATTGTCTAGACTCGACTTCTGTCTACCCCTGTATTGGGAATTGCGTGAAGATATTTTTTTTAAACATTCTAATGGGTTTATGCCTTACGAGTAAGTTACTTACCTTTAAATAGGGAAAAATTTTCTTCGACGGAATTAAATCCCCTTCAAAGAAAATAGCTTAGTATCTGTGTATTTAAATTGTATATTTACGTAATTTTCACATTTATTTATTTGCAATGAATTAGCGAGGACATGATGTATATGGTAAGTTATTCTTATATTTGCAATATATTTATTATGCGTGTTTAAATTATATTAGAGTTTGAATAATTTTTACATATAACAATATATTTTTTACTAAATATATTTTTAATTACAAGTTTTAGGAATACCGACCGATATACGACTCTTCACACTCCCGTCAATACCCATGAAAAGAATGACTATATACTATATTTAACGTTATATAGGGTCCACGCCGGGTTCACCACCTGTCACATTGTCCCGAAAATAACTTCGGTGAAAGGTGGGTCTGTTCGTTCAATACATGTATTTATACAAAGTCCCTTCGACTTAATTGTCTAGGTTAGACCTCTGTCTACCCCTGTGGAATTGCGTGAAGATATTTATTTATTTATTTTATTTATGTAGAGTAAAACTTGGACTATTGTCAAAATCGAATAGACTCCCGCGGATTTGAATCTATTATGTTGGGATGTTGGTGAGGTTAACGCTTTATTGTTTTATTTATTTTTTTATTTTATCTTCACGTACAGTCACTGACGGGGTAGCCAAAGAGAACAGATCGCCAAATGTCACAATCCTTACATACCTCTTTCGCTTCTTTCAGATTCATCATCTTCTTCATACACGCACGTCTTGGTATTCGAGTACTCTTGACCCTCTCCTCTTCAAGCAATTTGCTCACATGGTCTTATAAAGTTAGTCTCGGTCTACCTCGACCTCTTTTAATATTAACTTTCGCGCTATATATTTTCTTCACCATTCGGTCTTCACTCATTCGCTCAACGTGCCCAAACCATCGAAGCACGCCCTTATCAATTTTTGTGACAAGGTCATCTTTCAAACCCACCATATTGCGAATCTCTTTGTTTCGCTTTCGGTCGGCCATGGTAAGGCCACACATTTTACGAAGAGATCGCATCTCTACTGCACTCAACCTGCTTTTATGCTTATTCTGGCATACCCAGGTTTCAATGCCATATAACAAAGTCGGTACCAACACTGCGTTATGTTTTGCAATGCGTGCACTTTTCACTACTCCTTGCCTTTTAACTAACGCAGTCAGGGCACGATTGACTTTGTTCCGGCTTTGTTTGGAATATGTGATTTAGACGTGGACGCCTGTCCACGTCTAAATCACATATTCCATCCCGACTAAACGGACTCCCCAAGTATATAATTTCATTCACCTGTTCAAGACATTCCTGATTTACCCATATTTCACACTTCGTTCTTTCTTCGTCCCTTTCAAATACCAGAACCTTAATTTTATTAGCATTCAAACGAAGACCTTTAATTTCACATTCTCCTTTCATACACGTGACTAATGCCTGCAGTTCTGCCTCAAATGGTGCAATAAGCACTGCGTCATCGGCATACAGCAGACAATTTACTTTTATGTCACCCAATTTCGCACCCAAACAGCTATCTTTCAGCTTCTATAAAGCTGTCGAGATACAGTATGAACAGCCAGGAGGACATGACATAACCCTGTTTTACGCCCGTTTGGAAGCTAAACATGGCTGACAGACTCTACCCGCCCTACATGTCCTCATGCACTACCCGTACACAGGCTTTACAGTCACAATAAAATAACTGCACACTTAGTAATCGACCATCCACACCATACTCCGCATTGTGCCTCTCATAGAAATCTTTCCGATTTCTCTTGTATCCTACGTGTCAAGACCTTCGAGTAAACTTTACTTGCTAAACTGGTCAAGCTGATCGCCAAATAGCACCCGCAGTCATAATGAAGAATATTTACCTTTATATAAAGGCACAATGACCACGGATGGCCAATTATCCGGGACAGCCCCCGTCCGCCAGCACAAATTGCACAGCAGATGAAAGCTGCCCAGACGCGAGGCTCACCATACCTGACCATTTCAGCAGTAACTCTGTCTAGTCCCACAGCCTTACCACATTTCAAACTTCGAATCGCACATTCAATCTCTTTCATACTGATGGCCACGGTCTCATCGAGGTCCGAGTCTGGCGTACCCGTCACGGCGTCACCCCCGGACCCCTCTCTAAGATCATCAGACGCATACATTTCTCTATAAAATTCGCTCCATCGCTGCATGTCCAAGTCCGATTTTTCTGAGAGGACGTCATTGGTTCTCGGAAGCACTTGTTCATTCTTAAGGCCGTCGCACCACTCCGTGTCCTTCCATCCCCTTTCCAGAAGAGTTTGGAGTACTCCTTGAAGTTGTGCGACAACCTTTCGTCCGCTTCCATTCTACACCTTTCACGCACTTCCTCAATCCAGGCTTTCGTGTGAACTTTCTGCAGCTTATATCTTTCTTTCATCTTCTCTCTCATATCTTTATCATTACTAGAGGCCAAGTAGTCTAACCATGCTTCTTATTTACTCTCTTCTTCTTATTTACTGCTTCTTTCACTTCGTCATTCCACCATGCATCACCCTTTTTACTACTACCTCTTTTCACAGTTCCACACACGTCTTCCGCTGCACTAATCATTCCATTCCTAAGGCTCTGCCATATTTCTTCCACATTTCTTTCCTGACATCGACGATGTCAAGCTTTTCGGCTACCCTTGCTTGATATTTATCCCTAGCGTCTGCTTTCTGAAGCTTCCAGCTTCGGATGCTACCGACCGACTGTGGTTCTGGTATCGCCGTCCGGTGGTGCCAACCCGCGAACAGACTCCTAAATCTAGTGTTAAGAAGAGAAAGGCTGGCTAACACTTATCTGAATATCTTGCCGCCTTCGTCGTCCCGGGAGCGGTCATCCACAGGTTAGTTAGCAGAACTATGTTAGTAATGTAGGGAGCAAGGAAAATAGCGATGGCCGAACGTTTGCTAAGCCTTCGCCGAACGCGCGCGTTGTTGCAATTGATAAAAACGAATGTTAGAACAAGTGTTAGACGAACGGTCAATTGCATTTAGAATATTGCGGGTGTCGTTGAAACAAAACGGACGTTAGAATTAAAGTTAGAGTGCTTGCCAGTAATAAGAAAATGGTTAAGTATCTATGATTCAATTGATGATTCAATAATTATTGACTACCAAATTGTGCCATCTTAGAATTACGAACGAGAAAAAATAAATAAATAATAAAAAATACCTTACCTAATGTACTCTGTACGAAACATCTAGTAATCACTAGATAGGGATCCGTTGCCAGATCAGCACCCCTGAACACTCGCGTATCCATCACCTGTTTTCGCAGTCGGTCATCCACCAGGAATAAATCGATCATACTTCTCTCATTCTCTCTTACTCTAGCATACATATGGATTTTCTTGTGACTAAACATAGTGTTTGTCACAAGAAGACCCTTTTCCTTGCTTACAGCCAGTACAAGCTTGCCATCATCGTTAACCCTTTTATCGCCAAACATTCCAAGCACCGACTCGTATCCTGGCCGAGCGGTACCAACCCATCCATTCAAATCACCACATACAACAATTCTTTCGTTTCCCCTAACCAAATCTAGAACTTCTCTTACATTCTCCCAAAACTCCTCAATCTCAGCCCTGAACGACGAAGCTACCGGCGTATAAACGGCCAAAAGGAATAACTTCGTCAATCCCAATTTAAAGCGAACCCAGAGAAGTCTTGAATTCACAACCTTATATTCAGTCATAACATTTACCAACCGAGCACCCCCATTCCCTGGCAGGCGCTCTCGCTCTCCGGGACTCCGAACCATAGAGCTAACGCCCCGCCAGCGAGCTCTTCAGTACCACTGCCCTTCCGTTTGGTCTCCTACAAACACACGACATCTAATTAGAGGATTAAATTATCTTTCATAATTTCGATCAACTTATTCGTCTTATCTCTCATGCCTCCTCTAACATTCCACGTGCCAACTCTGCACTCCGTCCTCCACCTTCCGCCGTGTCGTGCTGTGCGTAACGGGTGGCGGTCCCCATCGCCGCTTTGCGCGCTGCATTTCACACCTACGGCGACGAACTGGTGTGCGTCGCCTTGAGGGGACGCCCTAACTCTCGTTGGCATGGGTGCGCAGCTGAGTAGAATTGCAGCCCTGAGAAGGGCTGGCAGGGGTCGCGACGAGCACGCTTCTACAATGACCCCCTATATGCGAGTCGAATGCGGCCTCAAGTATAACACCGCTAAGAGTGAACGGATGCTTTTCAAGTCGAGTACTTTAGATAACTGACAATTACCTGTAATTTCTCTCTGCGGGATGCCTCTTAACCGCGTAAAGAGGTTTAAGTATTTGGGTCACTTATGACCTTAAGGACAATGTGGACATCGATAGGGAGCGTAGATCGCTAGCTGTCCATTGCAACATGCAAGCTCGCAGTTTTGCACGATGTACTAGGTCAGTAAAGTTAACACTTTTTGAAGCATATTGTCAGTCCTTTTATACGTGCAGCCTGTGGGTTAGCTATACCCAGCGGGCATACAACGATCTACGCCTGCAATATAATTACGCATTCAGGATGCTCCTGGGGTTGCCGTGGCGCTGCAGCGCTTTTAGTGTGTTTATGGAAGCGGGTGTGTATGGTTTTATGGCCATTATAAGAAAGCGATCTGCTATTATGTTGGCGCGATTGCGCACCGTCTACAGGGGTATCATGAGTGTGTTTGGGCTCAAACCCATGTAAAATAATGAAGGAAAATTGTATAATAGTAACATAATATAACATAACTATAATATAATACTAGTTTGTAATTTTTTTCTAATACTCTATGGGCTTCAAAAACATATCTTCAAGCCATTTCCTTAGTCTCCTACTACAGGTAATGCTTTGCCTAAAAGGAGTCTCCAAACACTAGCCTATGTTTGTATGGTTAAGATAAAGAAATAGACATTTTTCATTTTCATTTTCATTTCCAATACAGGGGTAGATAGAGGTCTAGACATTTAAGTTCTAATTAACGGGTTACCATTCCATTCCATTCATCTTTGTAAGGGAAAATGCCAAACCTAGCAGTAGCTGAACAACTGATGTATGATGTTTCGTATGAGTAAGATATTTTCGAACGCGATAGTATGTTAGATGATTAAAAAAGAACATTACAATTTGCAACTACCGATGAACTAATATTTCGTTCGTGAACCAAAGACCTTACAGCACATTAAATAAAAACATACCTTAACTAATATACATGTGTGGAGTAAAGACAACTAATCGGCTTTTGCCTTACATGTGTACAATATGGGTGGACTTAATACATCAGGCATATGCAATAACATATATTAGGCTACCAACTTCCGTTGCCACGATAGTAGATGTCACGATAGCCGAGTGTTTGGGTGATCGGATTTTGAGTCAGGAGACCCGAGTTCTATCCCCACGTGGCTGGCTCGTACCAAGGGGTCTTTTCAAATACTTATGTACGATTACATCGTTGCCTTGAACATAAAGACGGGGGGTGAGGGTAGGTTGAGGACGGTGGCGATACGAGTACTTTTATGGAAATTTATACACAAAACATGACACAAAGGTGTAAATAGAAAAAAATATTGCCATCGTTATAAAATTATTACAATTATTGTTAATAGACCGTCTATTACTTGACAGAGACAATTGTACGCCAATATAAACAATAACAATACGCCTTCCACCTGCACTGTCTCCGTCATATTCTCGGTATAACATGGAGGGATCGTGTTACCAACGAGGTGGTATTAAAAACCGCTTAAGTGTCCAGCATAACCTTTACGTTTAAAATGAGACGCCTACGATGGCTGGGACATGTCCATCGCATGGAAAATACTCGTTTGCCCAGACAGACTCTTCTCGGAGAGATCGCCCACGCGAAGAGACCCGTTGAAACCAATGCCGCGTTTTAAGAATTGCGCCAAACGTGATATGGTCGCATTTAACATCCCCTGGAATAAATGGGAGCAACTCGCTGACGATTGTAGTGCCTGGAGAGAGCTGCTGGGTAGAGGCCAGTCGGTTTTTGATGGTGAATGATTTCGGCTCTAGCTCTAAAACATGGAAAACGCCACTCACGTCTCTCTGATGAGGCACGACGGGATGCACAATATAAGTGTCATATGTGGACGTACCTGTCACTCCAGCAAAGGTGTTACAAAGGGGATAATGCTTAGATCATCTGTATTAGATGTAGAGAAAGAATAACTGCATATATATATATATATATATATATATATATATATATATATATATATATATATATATATATATATATATATATATATATATATATATATATATATATATATATATATATATATATATATATATATATATATATATATATATATATATATATATATATATATATATATATATATATATATATGCAGTTATTGCATCGTTGCGGTTACGCGCCAATTCAAATTTTTGGCATACTCTACAATGAAGACTCTAGAGACTAGTGTGATGACAGGTCAAGAAGTGGTCGCCCTCGGTCTGTTTGGACTCCATCCGAGATAAAAGCTGTGAAGGCGCGAATTCAAAGAAATCGCAAACGTAAGCAGAAAATGTTGGCCCTTCAGATGGGGTTAAACAGAACCACGGTGAAAAGGGTGTTAAATGAAGACTTAGGGCTTCGGGCATATCGAAGAAAAACAGGACATTGTTTGAATGCTCGTCTAATGCACCTGAGACTGAAGAGATTCCGCGATTTGTTTAAGCGGTACGCAGGAAAAAAATATCGGGAAATTCTTTATTCGGATGAAAATTCTTTTACCGTAGAAGAGAGCTACAATAAACAAAATGATAAGGTGTACGCACACAGTAGTGAAGAAGCGAGCAACCGTATTCCGCGTGTCCAATGAGATCATTTTCCATCCTCGCTCATGGTATGGTTGGGAGTTTCTTATTGGGGCTTAACAGAGGTACATTTTCGTGAGAAAAGTGTAAAAACGAATGCAGTTGTGTATGTTGTGTATCAAAATACAGTCCTGACGAACCTTGTGGAACCTGTTTCTCATACCATGTTCAATAAGAGGCACTGGGTATTCTAACAAGATTAGGTGCCAGCTCATGGAGCGAAGAGCACACAAGACTGGCTGGCGACGCGTGAAATCGACTTCATCGGGCACGAAGACTGGCCCTCCTCCAGTCCAGATTTGAATCTGTTAGATTACAAGGTACGGCAACACTTGGAGGAAAAGGCGTGCACGAAGCCTCATCCCAATTTGGAGTCACTCAAGACATCCTAGATAGGCCTCGTTCGTACTGCGATAGACGACTGGCCGCACAGTTTGAATGCCTGTATTGAAAATCACGAAGGTCATGTTGAATTAACTTTAGTATCATAAGAATCTATGTTTTGTTAAGTTCATTTTGGTATATAAATAGTTTGATAATGAATAAACTTGTTTTAATTATTTTATGTTAAACATGTGACGGAATTTCTGACCTGACTGGGTATATATTACTTGAGAATTGTTCATCCGATTTTTTTTCAGTCGAGCTGTTAATTTTTCTGGTTTGTATGAAAAATTTATCAGAAAAGTCGGATACAAAGATTATGATCGATTAAGTCCTTTCAACTCATCTTCCACCAAAGATATTTTCGGGTTAACGTGATAGGCGGAGAGCCCGTCGTCGTCTTAATGTCCAAGCCAACGATATCAATCCTACCTAAGATTTGGAAAACCCATTGGTACGAGCCTGGCACCTGAGGATGGAACTCGGGTCTCTCAACTCGAATTCCGATCCCCTAACCACTCGACTATCGTGACTATTAGTAATATTAATTTTTCAAATATCGCTAAATATATCAATATTACCTATATCAATAGTACCTATTATATATACCTTGAGACATTTGTTTAAATGTAATAAAACCCATAAAGGGCTGTCTAAACCGTAATTGTAGGACTGGTTTGAGTTTATGGGTTTGTATAGTCTCTCATTAGTTCTTGGCACATTCATACATATAATATTTATAAGAATTCGACAGTCAAGATTATCATTAAAAAGCTTACACAGGAACACAAAGCTTTTTTAATGAGATCGTATTATATTGCACAATGTATATTATCGAAATATGATTTGATTAAAATAAATGAAAAAAACTACGAGTAAGTAAAAGCTTTTTCACTAAAAGTTGTTGCTATTTCAAAAGATGATAAGTTCTTATAAAATTCCGCACATTTAGTGGCAACGTTTAACTATGGAGAAAGTTTTTATTATTCTGAGGGTTAATTTACATTGTAGCTTTTGTTCCTAACGACAAAACTGTTTTTTTTTTATTTTATATCGTTGTTCAAATTAAGAAAAATAAAATATTAACTTTACGGTTATACGGTTATATATACTCTGTAAGATTATGGAGCGTATATTGAACTCGCACCTCTTGGCATACCTAGAACATAACGATCTCCTTAGCGATCGACAGTACGGGTTTCGCCGAAATCGGTCGACTGGGGACCTTCTAGTGCATGTCACACATCTGTGGGGTGAGGCCCTCGAGAATAGTGGTGAAGCACTCGCGGTTTCGCTCGATGTCTCGAAGGCTTTTGACAGGGTCTGGCATGCTAGCCTTATCAATAAGCTTTCTTTATATGGTATATCCCCTGGACTGATAGCCTGGATAGAAGACTTTTGCGGAACGGTCTTTGCGAGTCGTTATTGACGGCTGCTCATCGGAGGCTATGGCGATTAATGCCGGAGTTCCTCAAGGGGCTGTTCTGTCCGCAACTCTCTTTCTGCTGCACATAAACGACCTGCTCGAGCCCGGTATCTTTGGGTATGCAGATGACAGCACAGTTGTGGAGAGATATCTGGCGCGTGTTCAGTCCAGACAGGATCAAGTACAGTCTGCTCGGGAGGCCATGGTAGAGCGTATGAATCTTACATTACAAGCAGTTTCCAACTGGGGCAATACCAATCTTGTGAGATTCAATGCCACCAAAACGCAAGCGTGTCTGTTCTCCGCCAAAAGGAGCCAGTTCACCTTGGCTCCTAAATTTCAGAATGTATCTCTGGAATACACTGACCGCCTCCAGTTACTAGGAGTCGAAATCACGTCAAAGCTTAACTTTGGGCGGTTCATTGAGTCTAAGGTTAAAGCCGCTGCAAGGAGATTGGGAGTTCTTGCAAAAGTGCGGCGTTACTTTACTCCGGGACAGCTTCTGACCCTATATAAAGCTCAGGTCCGGTCGGCTGTAGAGTACTGCTGCCACATATGGGCTGGAGCTCCTAAATATCAACTGGCAGCCTTGGATTCTGTGGAGAGACGGGCCAAGCGGCTAATCGGTGATCCTGACTTGGTTACTACCAATTTGTCCAGTCTCGAACACAGACGTCGCGTGGCCAGTCTCTCGGTGTTCTACAGGTTACATTTTGGAGAGTGTGCGAAGGAATTACATGAGTTAATTCCCCTTCCCTTTCCATCATCGGACAACAAGACGCACGTCGGGTCTCCATCCTTTTGTTGTCGATATACCCTGCATTCGGACGAAGCGTTTTGCTTCGTCGTTCATAATGCGTACAGCAAAGGACTGGAATAATTTGCCTGCATCAGTCTTTCCGTCCGATTACAATGTGGGTGTCTTCAAGAGAAGAGTGAATAGGCTCTTTCTAAGCTAGTGTGCCTACCAACAAAAACTACATCGCCACTTACCATCAGGTGGGATTGTAGTTAAACGCTAGCTTATAACGTTAAAAAAAAAATATAATGTTACCATTTACGGGTATAGAAATCAAAGATCTAAGAAATCTTGATATTAGATACTTTTAGCTCTTTCTTTACAATTATTTTCTGTATCGTATATATATATATATATATATATATATATATATATATATATATATATATATATATATATATATATATATATATATATATATATATATATATATATATATATATATATATATACTGTGTGTTATCGGTAGTATAGAATCGTTGAAAGTATTTATCACCGTTTTTCTTATGGTACACCTATTATGTACGAATTAAGTCGGTGGCTTTGAAGTGAAGACGGCGACGGGCTTACCACCTGTCACATTAACCCAAAAAATGTCTTCGGTGAGTTGAAAAGACTTAATTGACCTCTGTCAATGGCATCATAATGTCTGTCTATCTTCGTATTAGGATTGCCGTGAAGATTTTTTTAAAGATAGGCCGCAGCATTGGTGGATTCTTAGATTTTGCACGAGTCTTTTTTTTCACTTTTCATCCTTTTCTTCTGAAATTCGTCTTCCCTTTTTATTTCTCATATTTTTCCTCTTCGTCTTATTTTATCTCAACTTTAGTTTTTCTATTTAGAATATTCCTGTATAAGTGTTATTATATATTTGAATTTATTCTAATTAGTCCACAGCTACTTTTTTATACAATAATAACTAAAAAAGAGGTTCGCAATTATTAGAAAGAAATCATCGACTATTTTCTATGGTTAAATAACTATATTTAGTTATTACGAGTATTAAGTCGCGGAGTGCATTTATAATATAAAAAAGTAATACAAAATAATATGAAAAAATTAATAATGTTCAGAATGAATTCAGACTCGTGCTGCAACGTTTTCCAGTTATAAAGCGAGTTCCATTTCAATAAGTGTTTACTGTAATAACATTATCTCTAATGTTTTCATTTCGTGATTGTACTCATGAAAGAGACTCCTATGATTACGAAATGGATTAAGTTGAGACACTGTACTACCGTATTCAAATGAAAACTACTTTGATAATACAAAATTGGTTCTTTTAACTTACGAGAGTAATGCGTATAACTTACTATTGGGCCTAAAGTCAAGTGAAACTAGTGTTGCAAATTTGATGACATTTATGTTCCAAGCTTAAATGAAATGTTGTGTTAAAAATTTTCTGAAATTACATAGTAAAAACAGAAATATTGTGATGATAACATTATATTATTTTTTTTTATTTTAATTATCAACTTATCACGAATTAATATTAAATATGATTGTAACCTAATAATCAAAATTAACTGTAAAAAAATATCTTCCCATTCCCAACACAGGGGTAGACAGAGGTCTGAACTATTAAGTCCTTTGTCTACCCGCCTTCCACCGAAGATATTACTGGGACAACGTGACAGGTGGTGAGCCCGTCGATTATGTCCAAGCCAACGATACGAATGATGGCTGCCACCTGGGGAGCGAAGTCTGGTCTCTCGACGCCAATTCCGATCACCCAACCACTAGGCTATCGTACATATTCATCTATTACATTCTTATTACATATATATATATATATATATATATATATATATATATATATATATATATATATATATATATATATATATATATATATATATATATATATATATATATATATATATATATATATATAATTCACAGCGGCGATGTTTTTAATTGAAATCTTGTTTCTCTTTAATTTAATAACTTCATTTGAATTACAGATATTGCTTCTTAGCGATATTTATTTATTTATTTTAGCTATTTTAACATTTTCATTTGTTGTCTTTTGGAAAATCCAATGAAAGTCTAAAATAATAGGAACAAATAAAATATAATGCGATTTCTTTAGAATATTTCTCCTTCTTACTAAATCTCACTCTACTCCATTATTAATCGGCGATAAATTAAGCCCAAAATATATATTTATGAATTATTTAATACATTATTAATAAAACTAATACGATTCTGCTTTACACTAATTTTGTTCATAGCAGAGCGCTTGATAATAATTTAAAATTTGACATTTAAATTTAGTGCGTACGAAAACAAGTGTGCGTTTTTATCACCTCTGTGTTTACCTCCTTTACTACTACCTCACAAGCTTTTTAATGGTGGTGAGGTAGTGGTACGGGAGGCTTAAAAAGGTGGCACTGTAGCTCACCTTCACGTGGAACGAAAGTGGTTAAGTACTGAATAATTGATATCAATCAAAAATATTGACATCATGACACCACAGACTATATTCGGAATTATTAAAAATATTTTTGACCGGAGTATTGTTAATATAAAATCATAATTTAGTGAATGAGACTGCTGGAGTCCACCTAAAATCTATTTCTTAAATTATTAAATTATATAGAAGTCATGATAGCCGAATGGTTGAGTGGTCGGAGTTTCGAGTCAAGAGACCCGAGTTCTATCCCCTGGTGGAAGGCTCGTACCAATGGGTTTTTCAAAAACTTATGTACGAATTAAGTCGGTGGCTTTGAAGTGAAGACGGCGACGGGCTTACCACCTGTCACATTAACCCAAAAAATGTCTTCGGTGAGTTGAAAAGACTTAATTGACCTCTGTCAATGGCATCATAATGTCTGTCTATCTTCGTATTAGGATTGCCGTGAAGATTTTTTTAAAGATAGGCCGCAGCATTGGTGGATTCTTAGATTTTGCACGAGTCTTTTTTTTCACTTTTCATCCTTTTCTTCTGAAATTCGTCTTCCCTTTTTATTTCTCATATTTTTCCTCTTCGTCTTATTTTATCTCAACTTTAGTTTTTCTATTTAGAATATTCCTGTATAAGTGTTATTATATATTTGAATTTATTCTAATTAGTCCACAGCTACTTTTTTATACAATAATAACTAAAAAAGAGGTTCGCAATTATTAGAAAGAAATCATCGACTATTTTCTATGGTTAAATAACTATATTTAGTTATTACGAGTATTAAGTCGCGGAGTGCATTTATAATATAAAAAAGTAATACAAAATAATATGAAAAAATTAATAATGTTCAGAATGAATTCAGACTCGTGCTGCAACGTTTTCCAGTTATAAAGCGAGTTCCATTTCAATAAGTGTTTACTGTAATAACATTATCTCTAATGTTTTCATTTCGTGATTGTACTCATGAAAGAGACTCCTATGATTACGAAATGGATTAAGTTGAGACACTGTACTACCGTATTCAAATGAAAACTACTTTGATAATACAAAATTGGTTCTTTTAACTTACGAGAGTAATGCGTATAACTTACTATTGGGCCTAAAGTCAAGTGAAACTAGTGTTGCAAATTTGATGACATTTATGTTCCAAGCTTAAATGAAATGTTGTGTTAAAAATTTTCTGAAATTACATAGTAAAAACAGAAATATTGTGATGATAACATTATATTATTTTTTTTTATTTTAATTATCAACTTATCACGAATTAATATTAAATATGATTGTAACCTAATAATCAAAATTAACTGTAAAAAATATCTTCCCATTCCCAACACAGGGGTAGACAGAGGTCTGAACTATTAAGTCCTTTCTCTACCCGCCTTCCACCGAAGATATTACTGGGACAACGTGACAGGTGGTGAGCCCGTCGATTATGTCCAAGCCAACGATACGAATGATGGCTGCCACCTGGGGAGCGAAGTCTGGTCTCTCGACGCCAATTCCGATCACCCAACCACTAGGCTATCGTACATATTCATCTATTACATTCTTATTACATATATATATATATATATATATATATATATATATATATATATATATATATATATATATATATATATATATATATATATATATATATATATATATATATATATATATATATATATAATTCACAGCGGCGATGTTTTTAATTGAAATCTTGTTTCTCTTTAATTTAATAACTTCATTTGAATTACAGATATTGCTTCTTAGCGATATTTATTTATTTATTTTAGCTATTTTTAACATTTTCATTTGTTGTCTTTTTGGAAAATCCAATGAAAGTCTAAAATAATAGGAACAAATAAAATATAATGCGATTTCTTTAGAATATTTCTCCTTCTTACTAAATCTCACTCTACTCCATTATTAATCGGCGATAAATTAAGCCCAAAATATATATTTATGAATTATTTAATACATTATTAATAAAACTAATACGATTCTGCTTTACACTAATTTTGTTCATAGCAGAGCGCTTGATAATAATTTAAAATTTGACATTTAAATTTAGTGCGTACGAAAACAAGTGTGCGTTTTTATCACCTCTGTGTTTACCTCCTTTACTACTACCTCACAAGCTTTTTAATGGTGGTGAGGTAGTGGTACGGGAGGCTTAAAAAGGTGGCGCTGTAGCTCACCTTCACGTGGAACGAAAGTGGTTAAGTACTGAATAATTGATATCAATCAAAAATATTGACATCATGACACCACAGACTATATTCGGAATTATTAAAAATATTTTTGACCGGAGTATTGTTAATATAAAATCATAATTTAGTGAATGAGACTGCTGGAGTCCACCTAAAATCTATTTCTTAAATTATTAAATTATATAGAAGTCATGATAGCCGAATGGTTGAGTGGTCGGAGTTTCGAGTCAAGAGACCCGAGTTCTATCCCCTGGTGGAAGGCTCGTACCAATGGGTTTTTCAAAAACTTATGTACGAATTATGTCGTTGGCTTGGGCATAAGGGCGGCGACGGGCTTACCTCCAGTCACATTGTCCCGAAAATATCTTCGGTGGAAGGGGGGTCGAAGGAACTTAATTGTCTAGACTAGACCTCTGTCTACCCCAGTATTGGGAATTGCGTGAAGATATTATTTATTTATTTATATATATACCGCCTATATACAAGCATTAACAAGTTACTTGTAACGGCTACTAATATCACTCTTACTGAACATTCACGAGCCGTTTATTTAATCATAAACTACCCATTTCCTTCCCGTAGGTGTCGTAAGAGGTAACTAAGGATTAAGCCTTAAAAATGCTAACAGAAGCTTTAACATTAGTTTACTCAATTTGACAATATGACTGACATAAACACGTACATAAGTGCACGATATAACAACGTTGTCTGGATACGATATGTGATTGACGTGACCTAAAAGCAATCTGAGTATACCCTTAAAAGCTCATTGATAATGCTTCCAAGTCGGTTATTCGATATGTGCACAGAAATGGAATGATTTTATACTAAAAAACAAAAGCCTCACGCGATTCCCAAACAGAGTAAGATAGAGGTTTAGAAAATTAAGTCCTTTCGACCGACCGTTCACCGAGGATATTTTTGGGACAACTTGACAGGTGGTGAGTCCGTCGCCATCTTTATGTCCAAGTCAACGATATAAATGGTACATACGAGACTTTTGAAAAAACTCATTAGCACGAGCCTACCACCTGGCGTTTGGACTATTGTCTCTTGACTTAAACTCCGATCACTATCGAGAATTATATACTTATATTTGAAATAAGAATGCATTGTAGTTCAGAGGCCTCTAATAATTTGACGGTCTAGTATAAGTCAAGCAGGTAAAATACCACTCCCAAAAGGTTGATTTGCCAAGGACCGAGAACCTCACAATCCTTTATTTAAAAAAATTACGGTACTATAATCTATTTAATCTCCATAGAAGTTGTTAGTGTTGTTAGATGAAGTGGGTTAGTACCATATTTTCACACAGTTTTGTCGTCCTACAAGCAGTTCGAACTATCATGTTCTTTTTCGAGCAAAATAATATAAAGTAGCCGAAGGCAAACCTTCACCGTTTCATAATCGAGTAAACCACATCAAATTCTGTTCATTCCATTGTACGTAATTCACTAAGAAACAAAACTTCCCTTTCCAACTTGACCTTCTTAGATAGAATAGAAAGAAGAGGAATGTCTAGGAGTACTTAGAAGTAGATTATTTTGAGATGTAGAGGCAACAGTGTAATCTGCTTAAATATATAAACTGAAATATACTATGTTTATATCAAATCAATTATCAATGAGCCACCTTATCCAAGTATCTAGGTGATAGGAATTCGAATTAGAAGTTCCAAGTTAACTTATGTTCGATTGGTATCGTAGGCTTGGACTCTAAGACAGTGACAGGCGACCGTCATATTGTCTCACAAGCACCGATGAAATGTTGGTTGGAAGGACTAAACTGTCTATACTGACAACCTTAGTATTGGAAAATGTATATTGACTTACTATTTAGATAAAGGTTAACGAGTGGAGTGCACAGCGGTGATCCTGGGTTCGATTCCCGCATTGTTTCAGGTCTAGGTGCTTTTGGTGCCTTCATCGTTTCCGATTTCATAACACAAACTACTAACTTTGGGATCAAAGCAACGTATGTAACGCTATCTAATCCCTATCTAAGTATATTTGTATGTATCTTTTAGTTTAATATAGAATTGATTCTGTAGAGATTCTTTGTTCTTTTAATAAATTTAATATACTTTTTGTACAAAAAATGGCCACATTTCTTATGTATTTGTCAATGTAGGAGCGATAGTTTTGAAAATGTAGGAACTCCGTGACTAGAGGATCTCAGCGTTCTGCAACACGAGATACAGCTCTCAGCTGAAACTTAAAGAATTTCATTCATTAATGCAGGAAGCTAAATGCCATAGATTTTTCAAATGTCGATTGGTCTTATTCATAGGTAATATCTCAAATAAACTTTTGCTCAAATTAAGTTACAAATTTTATTTTAGGTTATTTCAAAACGATTTCTTATGTACGATTTATATCGCTGGCTTGGACACTCAGACGGCGACAGGCACACCACCTGTCACGTTGTCACAAAAAATGTCATCGGTGGAAGGTGGGTCGAAAGTACTTAATTAGCTAGACCTCTGTCTACCCCTGTATTGGGAATGGCGTGAAGTTATTTTGTAAAATTTCGTTACCGCTTTATTAAGAAACCTGAATTTTATTCCACCTTAAAGAGTTCAGAGAAAGCTTTTGCAAAATAGGCATTTAAAGACTGCGATTGAATTTAACTTTATCATCAAAATTTTAAAATTCTAAACTCTCAATATTCGGGGAGAGGCGTATATATCCTGGGATTTTTTTTATTTCTAAAAATCCAGGACTTATTAATGATTATTCTAATGAATAGTGGTAAATAATGTATATTGTATTTTATACAAAAACAGACATGCTTAGACTATGCATACGACATTAAGAGTAACTTTTCTATCAGACTTCTTTAGTGTCCATTAATAACAAGTAGAGTTTACAGCTGATATTAGCTTAAGCGGCGCAGAGTGAAAAATGAAGTCAGAAATAGCGACTCCGTACTATGAGACAGTATGTTGGCACTTCTTTGTTTACTTTTGAGATTAGTTGTGAGAAACGTCGTAATAAGAATTGATGAACAACTTTAGAGGTCCTCGCTTCGCGCCTTTGTTCCTGAACAAAATAAAACAAGCGCTCAAGTTGCCACGGGACCGAGATAAATTAATCTTCTAAAATATTGTTATTAAAGTGAGGGTAACTCTTTGTTTAACTGTTTGTAGTCTTCAAATGGCCAAATAGCTGAACGGATATTGAACAAATCTTTTAATAGTAATTTTTTTTGTGAAATTCAGAAAACCAGATGATTCCTTTATGCTTTTAATTGAGAAATCAGTGACATTTTTAATATAAATGAGTATATAACATAAATAAAAGTATCGATTGAAGCAGTCTGAGACTGTTGGCCCTAAAGCTTTTACAACTTCATAGATAAAGTCTAGCGAAAACCCGCAAGTAAAACGGAGCCTAGTAAGTAAAAAGCTAGTCGCAAAACCCGAAAAGCAGTCGAAGATTTTAAATTTTTACTGGTCGTAAAATTTTTATTGTATATAATTTTCTACGAAAATGGGAAATACATTTACAAAAGTTAGTTATAAAAATGTGATTTTTTTTGCCCTGGTAGCCGCTGCAAATCTGTGATCAAATTCTTTGCGATAATATTTTTACTAAAATTTATTTGTTAGATTATATGTGAGCGTATGTAAATATGACATTTTTTAATCAATAACAGACAAGGCCACTGAAAAGCGTGGTCAGGTAGACTTCATCTTATAAAAATAAATTAACAACTTTAAATTCGTAAGACATAATCGTATAATCTTGTATTCGTTTCGTTATATAAATTTAAAATAAATATTTTGTAAGATGCCAATAGGTTAATGGGTTATGGCGCGCACACCGCAACGTGCTTCGCAGATTTAGCGTCTAAAGCTTAATTAAGGTAGTGAAAGTAGAAGAAATGTAGCATTGCTACTATTCTTTTTTAAATGTTTGTATTTTTACTGTACTGTTTAATTCTTCCTTTTTTGTCAAAACTTTATTTACAGAAACTAAACTTAAAATTTACTATTTTAAATATATTAACTATTTTAAATATATATTATAATAATATAGTTTTGTAATGTATTTACATTCCTTGAGACATTTTAACAAGACCGCTGGCTGCGATTCCATGTTGAATGGTTAGAATTAACCGTTGATCGTTAAAAGAACCAGCCCTCAGTCCTCAGTGGCTGCGACGAGTAGTGGAAACAATTTCTGTAAAAACTGCATTGCGCGAGGACCCCACGGATTGATCGTCTCTACGGCAAAAGGAACAAATATAGTTTTCCTTCAAAGACTCATATTTACGGCACTTATGAGTAATTCAGTTGCCTCTGATGCTAGCCCGGTTTTTATCGAAGTTTATATTTTGTGTTTGATCTGCATATGATGATTAAGAACGAAATCAATAAGTTTTCATAAAAAAAACTGGTCGAAGCCTCTGGAAACATAGAAAGTAACTGCTGATATTTAAATTCAATATAATGCTTCATTAAAATTATGTCAGCCACTCGGAAACAGGCAAATGTTTACTTGAGCTAATTGAAATTGCGGTTTGATTAAATTGACAGCCCATTAAGATTTTACTAGACAGTTTTTTTAAAACATTTTGGGGAGATCTTAAAAATATTCTGTAACATTATTTATGTAACAAAATGGCTATTGCTATTTCTCATTATTTAAATAAATAAATAAATATATATAAATATCTTCACGCAATTCCCAATACAGGGGTAGACTGAGGTCAAGTCTAGACAATTAAGTCCCTTTGACCCACCTTCCACCGAAGATATTTTCGGGACAACGTGACAGGTGGTGAGCCCGTCGCCGCCTTTATCTCCAAGCCAACGATGAAATTCGTACATAAGTTTTTGAAAAACTCATTGGTACTGCCACCTGGGGATTGAACTCGGGTCTCTCGACTCGAAATTCCGACCACCCAACAACTCGGCTATCGTGACTATATCGTTATTTAATATTATTTACAATTTATCACAGTCATTACCGTGTAGTTACGGTACAAGAATATATCACCCCCTTTCTTCCCGTGCGACGCGACTAAGGAAAGGGCGTTGAAAAAACTGTTGGCTACCGACAGATGGTGGGATAAACTTCTCAAAAAATGCCAGATTGGAATTCCGCAGGTCGGTAAAGAGCAGCAGAGAGGTGTGAGCGAGTGGAGCGAGGTCTCTGTAGCTGCGATCACCAATCGGCTTTCCAAAAGTCGCGATTATGTGAGCGGCCTGTTTCCCGCATTGGACATTTCTAGGCTGTTGTGTATGTATATAAGTATGTATGTATATATGTTGCATTAACTGTCGACATAAACTAGGTTTTGCGTCAGTGGTTACGCAGAATCCCTTTTTGTGTCGGTGGATTATAAGGTCTTTATCGTCGTCTCTAGCATCGTAGCATCTAAAAAAGAGGTCCAATTTAGATGTGGTTTTGCGGTTTTTCTTTTTGAAAGCTGATGTGAAAGAGGTGGTATTGAGCAATGACAAATTCGGTGTAAATGTATTTTTTTAGAATTAATTTGGTTCCCATATTGTGAGTCAATGCAGCTAGTATTTTGGAATCGGAGTATTGTGTGTGATGTTGCCCCAATCTATGTACTCATTAAAATTATTATTTAGCGAGTTAGACCTCCTAATGCGTCAGTTTTAGATATAAAATTTATGTGAAGAAAAACCTTTACGTTATTAGTCAGTTAGTATATAGCGTTACATTTCAATTTGTAATACATAAATATCTTCACGTTATTCCCAATACAGTGGTAGACGGAGGTCTAGATAATCAATAAATTGTTGGGACAAAGTGACAAGTAGTAAGACCGTCACCGTCTTTATAAAAATCATATGTAATTTTGATTACATATGATCAAATTTTCATGTATAAAGTCACGATAGCCGAGTTGTTGGGTGGTCGGAATTTCAAGTCGAGAGACCCGTGTTCGATCCCCAGGTGGCAGTACCAATGAGTTTTTCAAAAAACTTATGTACGAATTTCATCGTTGGATTGGACATAAAGGCGGCGACGGGCTCACCACCTGTCACGTTGTCCCGAAAAATATCTTCGGTGGAAGGTGGGTCAAAGGGACTTAATTGTCTAGACTTGACCTCTGTCTACCCCTGTATTAGGAATTGCGTGAAGATATTTTATTTCTTATTTTATATGTAATTTAAAAAAAAGCTCATTGGTTCGAGCCTGCCACCAGGAGATCGGGTCTCTTGACTCGAATTCCGATCACCCAAGCAATCGGCCATCTTGACTTTGCTAGCACTTTGGTACTATATCTCTCTGCTTTTTAATCAAAATTTATTTCACTTACTTAGTATTCGACGTTAATACTTAACTGTTCTCCCGATAACTTTAAATGAGCTCATATTACCCATTAGTGTCACACCGTATTATATATTTTCTTAGATATTAATCAGCTCAGAGAATACTTAGCTAGTATCTAGTAAACTAGTTTAATAGAATAATATCTGCCTGACGTAATTTAGAAGCGAATTATTTACAAAACAGATTTGCTTTTAAAATAAATTACTTAAGCACAGCAAAAATGTTTTTTTTTTTATTATTTAAATAACAATTAAATTTGCAGAATATATAATTTTCTGCTTTGTGTTGAGCGACAACCGCAGCCTATAAGATTATATTGTTATATTTTCAATGAAGTCTTTTCGACTCACCTGTGCCTAAGCTTATTTGGGAAGCAAAGTAATAGGTGGAGAGCCTGTTGCAGATTAGATGTAATAAAAAGTTACATACAGCTTCTTAAGAAGAAAGTTACAGATGAGTGGTCAAATCTAACAACTAACGTGGACATGGTTATATCTGTGGAGTACAATTATAGAACGATAGTAAATTTTGTAAACTTTATTGTTTTTTTAAAGTAATTGAGCCAGAGCTTTCAATAATAACAAGAAACCATTCATGTAACTTGGCTCACTACTTGTAACATTATTCTAAATTTTGGGATAACGTGATAGGTAGTGTGTTTCGGCGTGAAGTATTACTGCTGGGAAAGCCGCGAGAGGCAGCTATAGTATTTTTAGTTATTATTGTAGTATAAATACTAAAACATTCTAGTACTGTTTGATAATTATACTTACGCATACTTTATGTAATCAATGTATTAAATATTAATATGATTGAGATTAAACGTAATGAATGCATATGTTTTCGTAACATTAATCAAGTTTTATCCGATTAATTTAGATATAGAATTAACTACATTTGAATAAACTAGATGCGGTTTCATTAAAATTTTATAAAGCACGTCGCAGTGACAAATGGACGCGATTCGAATTGAACTTTTAACATTCCAGTATTTCGACCACAGAATTTGCAATTGCAATTCAACTTTATTTTAATTAACCAGTGTGTAGTTGAGGAGCACGACGAAATTTTAACCAGTTTCATTCAGTTTCGATAGCTGTATCGAATTCTGAAAATGTCATGCTTATGACGATCATAAAATTACATCGGTATCCCTTTATTCCCGTGAGTTTCGTGACTAAGGGGAAAACGGAAATGGCGACTGACAGATGCCGGATCAAAGAATTTGGAGAAGTACCTTCAAAAATTAAGTAAACCGGCTAACACTTCGAATTATTGACTAACTGCTTATTACGCAAGTCGGTTGCGGCAAAGCCTACTTATGGCGGAGGTCTACGTCATGCAATAAATTTACTCGCCACTACGTAACTAAAAAGATAACTAATATTGAGAATTTTGATAAAATCTTCAAACCAAGAACCCACAATAGTGGAGTGGTCTGGTTATAGGACCCCACGATGAAAGCTTTTTGGCATTTTCTTGTGAACTAACATCTTTTTTAGAAACTTATTCACGATTTCAAATGTAGGTTTGGACATTAAGACGGCAACAGGTTAATCACCTGAATGTTATGTAGAAAGGAAAATTTGAAAAACAAAAAAAGAACTCAATAACGCAACGGGTAATCGGATTCAGCGTCTAAGATGCGATGAATACGATTGCAAATATAGCGATTAATGCAAGTAATGGTTATTGAAGAAGCCTATGTCCCTTAGTGGACTTTTACAAGCCTCTACGTAGGCATATTTACAGATAAACTTTTTAGTAATTATATTTCTAACATTGCTTAACATGCAAAAAGGTTGCTGAATATTCCTTTACCTCATGAACAAGCATTTTATGTTAACAACGACATAACAGCAAGCTTTCGTGACAGCAGGATTTAATGAGAATTAACACTGCGACACTTCTAGCTCAACGGGGAAAAAATATTTTAATGGAATAGAGTCTGGTTTGTAATATTTTTAATTATAATTTTCTTAATAGTACACATAGCAAGCAATTTTTATTAATTATTCATATATTTTGTCAGGAATTGTTTGTATAAAATGTTGAATTTTCAACCATCACCTTGTTAGCCTATCTTAAGGTGTCAGTATATTCACATATGAGTATATTGTTCTTATAAATATGAACATGCATATGAATTTATACACAGGACCATTTATGATTTTTAAAAGTGTTAAAGTATAAAACAAATGAAAGATTATAAAAACTATACAAGTAATAAGTTGTATTAATTATTGCAAAAAGTAATATAATCAATATTTAGACTGAACTACTAACACGACGGTAAACTATTAAACTTACAATATTTTAATTTTTGGAAGCTATTTTTTAATTAAAAAATTCTTGAATCCTATTCACATAAAAGTAATATACTTCAATATTATGTTTGTTTCAGATAAGATAAAGCTTTCTAATACGTGTTTGATTGTTAAATATCAAAGTGAACCGAGCCGCTTAAGACGGAATTCCTTTGAAATGAACAATATTATGGAAAATTAGGTATTCCAACGGATTAAATTATATTTAGACTAAACAATACAATTCCCGAAACAAATACATTTAAACATAGGATTCCACATATAACTATTAAAAATAACTTCAACTTGTTTTAACCCAGTTTCATGGTAAAATACATATCATTTCATATGTATATTATCATGAAATTGGGATAATTTTTTTATAAGTAATTAAAAAAAATAGTTTCTTTTAGGGTTTCATATAAAATGAATCATAAATAACAAATCCCTGTATTGGGATTGCCGTGAACACAATAAGAAATATGTTCACGGCAATCCCAATACAGGGGTAGACAGAGGTCTAGACCATTAAGTTCCTTCGACACGCCTTCCACCGAAGACGTTATTTGGGACAACGGAACAGGTGGTGAACCCGTCGCCGTCTTTAAGTCCAAGCCTACGATATAAATCGTACGTACGTTTTTGAAAAAAAAAAAAAAAACTTTTCGTACGTGGGGATCGAACTTGGGTCTATTGATTAGAATTCCGATCACCCAAACACTTGGCTATAGTGACTATGAAATGAATGTAAAATGAATCCTTTATAGAATTACTGTCGTATCTGTTTTTTCTCCGTCAAAGCGTGTTTTCTTCGCTTCTGCTAGACGAAATATTGAAATTTTGTAACTTAAGACATATTGCTTAAAAATTTCATGTGGATAATTACGGAAAATAAACTTTTAACAATTTAAGTAACACAAAAAGATGTAAAGAAATCTTTTTTCATAATGTTTTCTAAAAAGGGATCATCGTACGAAAAAGCGAACAAAGTCCCTTTTCGTAGCTTCTTTAATTATAAAATTGAATGACAGCGTTGAGTCTGTACAATTTATCACAAAGTCATAAGGCTTGACGTGGTCCTAGCAATTCGAGTCCAGCTTTTGTGATGAAAAGTAATGGAAGTTAAGATTTCTAGTTTTACGATGTTGGTCTAAGGTCTAAGATCTTTAATTTCACAAAGTTGTATTGTTAGGCGAAAGTGGGGTCCAGAAATCAAGTTAATCAGGTTCAATCCAAGAACCATGCGACCAAAATTGTTTACAGCAATTAGAATTGCAGAATTTATAAAGAGCTGGACGAAGAAGGAACGTATCGTGAAAAAACATACTCAGCAATAATAAAAATAAAATATTATAAGAAATTTCGTACTAAAACTAGCAAAATTATATTGCTATCTATTCTAAAACATACTAAACTTTCAAGGAAAAGTAAAAATTATCCTAATACAAAAAACTGACCAATCCAATTGTCCAATCCAATTATTTAGAATTCGATAAATAAATGATTTGATATAATTTGATTATATTTTACAACTGATTAAATTTTAATTATGAATTATCTTTATATTACTACAATTTTCATTTATATTCTTGGATTCAAAGAAATATTAGTTAAATCTGTTTTTCAATTGACTTTGTTCTTTCGTTATTAACAATATTTGATTGTTTACGCACTGTAAATATTACCTTCAACGGACATTTTAAGCTTTTGCTCATTATGTAATTGCTACTGGTAAAATACATTTACCGTTTATGGAAACTTCTTTGCACAATTTTTTTATGTTAGTATTTCATTACACTATAAGTTACGATAACCGAATGGTTGGGTGATCGTAATTTGAGTCAAGAGACTCGAGTTCGATCCCCAAATGGTAGGCTTGTATAAATGTGTTTTTTCAAAACATATGTACGAATTATATCGCTGGTTGTATAAAATGACGGTGATGGCCTTACCACCTCACACCCTGTCCCAAAAATAAGCAACGGTGAAATGTGGGTTGAAATCACTAGAATTTTCTAGACCTCTTACTACCCTAGTATTGGGAAACGCGTGAAGATTAAAGAACATAACAGCGAAATAGGTAATTTTTATTTATACTATAATAAAAACCCTTGATAATGCCATAAAGGCGAAACCGGCCAGGTATTTTAATGTAAATTTATGTGGAATAAGTATAAGACAATTTTTATTTATATTTATTGATTCATAGAAATACTAGATAAAGTTGTTTTTTAGTTAATTCTGTTCTTCCATTGTTAACAGTCACATGCGCAGTGCAAATATTGCTTTTAACGGACATTTTAACCTTTGGTCCTTATATAATTGCTATTCGTAAAATACATTTTCCATTTATGCGAACATACATTTATTGTTAAGCTTTCTTTACATAATACAATATTTCTCATTATGTATTTTTAGTATTTCACCAGAATGCCTTTACAGAAATTAATACTTAATTATTTTATTATTACTTTATTATTATTTATAAATACGTTACTATACAATTATATTGCACCATTCCGCATGCAAAAGAAAGAGTCAAATTTATGCGGTCGCTCATTGTGGAATCTACATGCTTTATTACGCCTTGTTGTGAGGCGAAAAACGTGTCGTGTAATTCTCCGTGGTGGTATATGTAACCTGGTTTCGAGTATAATGGCAGTGGTGCATTCAGTAGAACTAGGGTACTCATCTGTAGGAGGGAAAGGTCTGCACTTTGTCTCTTCGGACCAGATAACTTATGCCTCTTATTTTTTCATGCGGAATGTTGTAATATAATTGTATAGTAACATCTTTAAAATAACGTATTTCTGCAAAGTAATGCCTGAGTCTATTAAGTGATACTTTGCTTATCTTCACGTCGGTAATTCCTAACGCAGGCGTAGTAGAAGTCTTACTTGAGGGCTTGTAATATTTTATAAGTAGGACAGAGACCTCCTTTATGTATAGCAGGATTTTCCATGATCACACAACTAATATATAACAACAGAATCTAAAGTTTAGCTAGTTTAATATAAATATAAAACATCAAAACAAATAATTCATTTTTGTAAATTAAATGTTTCTGTGTATACTCTATAATTTTAAATCGTATTGTTTTTAATCATTACTGAAAAACGTAAAATTGCTTTAAAAGTATTCTCAGATAGTCCGTTACTTTTTAGTTTTGCAATTTTAGTTTTCATTAGTGCTTGCTGACACGAACCTTACTTTTTGTCGTCATTTCGAGCATGTTGCAAACCTACAAATGCCAGTTCGCAGCGTGAAATGCTTAGTAAAAATTTTCTAAGCGACGTAAAATAAATTAAATTCTTTAATCACATTGTGAATTCACATTCAGTGATTTATTGAGGGATTGAAATAAGTTGCATAGAACTAAGTTTAGTAGTGACACATAATTTTTATAAATTGTCGAATTTATTATGCTACAAAAGTCCCTGTTCTGTAGGGAAGATTTTTTGGAAATCGCTGAACGACAAATCGCCCAGTACGAGTATTTTGGTATTTTCCGAAATAATTATACCGCTTTTAGTCGCTTCTTAATACACAAGCCTCTAGCAATACCCACGAGGAGACAGAGGCTGGTTAATACATACATACGGCAATGTAAACAATACCAATCTACGGCAAAATAATTGATCAAAATGATGGCTTTATATTCAAATCACGTAAAATATCATGCGAATTACTCGCGTGCTAATTTTATTAGAAAATACGGAAGTAATTCTATTAGACCAATTTACTGGAAACTTATCTAGCAAAGTTTCACTCGAGGAATGAGACTACCGAAGAAAATATAAGTACTAGTGTGACATTAATGGGCAATTGGAGCTGATTTAATGGTAACATGTGCACAATGGGGTGAAAACCAAGAATACTAATTTAAAGATGGATTGCTGTTTTAGGTTATATTTGAGTACAAATACGTGTAAGGAAATCATCAACCTCTTATACACCTCTAAACATTATCATAATACACATCGCGATACGCGACGAACCCTGCCGGATGTTCTGGTATTTTATTTTCGAGATTAATGATAATCCGTCATACATATATTTGCCATTTCTACCTTCTTCATTAATGGAAGCGAATATTTCCTGTTTAAAAAAATATTTATTATAAAATGTTGGCTTTTTAGAAAGTTTTTTTTTATTTCATGTTTTAACAATAAATAGCATTTGTTTATGGTTCGAAGATAAGAAAAGCATCACCCTCCAGAGCAGAAATGCTTAATTTCTCGGTGTAAAAAGTAGGGATGTGTGTAAATGTGCGTCATGTTTCATGGCAAAGTTACATAAATACATGTTAGCTTAATTAAATTGTTGATGTATATCATTAATTGTTAACAGGATAATTTTACTATCTGATATTTGCCAACCCGTTCTATATCAGTTCCTCTTTGTATTCGTAATACTGTCCGGTATCAAATAACTCCCAGCAATTTAGATCGTTTTCAGGTCACGTCAGTACAATGTAAACTCAAAGGAGACATCGTTTTGTGGATTATGTTACTGTTGACAGAGTTCATTTATTTATTAATATTTTTAATTAATTTCAATAAAAGGAGGCTATGATTTTGGTATGTATATTTTTGTCTAGGTATTTCTCCGAAACTATCGACTGTTAATAGTAAGTTAGATTAAAATTGACGCAGTAGTTATAAAGACGTGGACTCTTATTTTGTCTGATTGACTATGTATTATGTATGTATTATGTTGTTTGTGTAGTTACATAAATGTCCGTTATTACTTTAAACATATTTTGCTAATTTGAGATATTTTTATTCTCTCATCATTATTCTATGCTAAATGCAAATCGATTAAAGTTATTTCCTCTAACTTCAGTTTCTAGTTGTGAAGTCGCACTTTTGCACTGGCTATAATTTATTCTTATACTAAACGCGTTAGATATGTCTTAGATGAGTCTTGTATATGCATAGATATGTTTTTTAACTGAGTGAGAGATTTCTCTTTTTTATGATATGTATATTTATTAGGGAGTTTACGATCAACTAAGGATAAATAGTACAAAGCTATTTATTTTCCCCTCAAAACTAACAACTTACTATATTTTCCCTTGAACAAGAGCAAAATGTTTAATCACTAAAACTAGCTGTGACGAAGACAAACGATAACTTCTTCCTTAATTCCCTTAAGAGAGAACTTTGTCTATTACTTAACGAAAAACTTCATGATGGAAGTGATCTTTGAAATATTATTTTTACTCAACTACTGGAAATTTATTTTTCATACTATATAAAAAAATTGTATAGTGTTTATGGGTCATTGGAGGCAAGTAGCCGCGAGGTTGGGATATATGAATTCGAAACAGACCTGAGTTCGACCCTAGGTGGAAGCTAAGAAGTTTTCCGAAACCTATCTACGATGTGTATCTGTGGCTTGGACACTAAGAAGACGTAAGGCCTGCCACTTGCCACTTTATATGAGAAATGTGGATGGAAGAATTAAATTGTTTAGAACTGTTTTAAATAAGTCAATATAAGGTGAAAAATATTAGTATATCTAACTTAAAAACAAGGTTACTTACTATGCTCCGGCGAAGTATGGGTCAGATGCGACAGAGGTCTAGTCTAGACAATTAAGTCCCTTAAGCCGGTGGTAAGGTAAGGTAAGGTGGTAAGCCCGTAGCCGTCTTTATGTCCAAGACAACGATATAATTCGTACATAAGTTTTACAAAAACCCATTTGGTACGATCCTGCCACCTGGGCATCGAACTAGGGTCTCTCGGCTCGAAATTCCGACTACCTAAACACTCGGCTATCGTGACTTCTTTTTGACGTGAAAAAAGAGAGAATAATATAAAGTTAGGTCTGCTTTTTTCCTATCTTCCCGTTGGTGACGTAAGAAGCGAATATAGCTGACATTAAGAATGTCATTGGCCACGACGGCCAGATTGATTACGAGTAGTTGTATCTATGGGATCTGGTACAGAGATCGCCAATCCTTTTGCCAAGCATGGCGTTTATGGTAAACTGACTATGGTATTGGGGAACCCTATGATCTGTAGTGGATATTTACTTGGAATGTAAATATCCACAGCAGATCATAGGGTATTGTGATCAAATATATTTATTTCGCCTATGAGTATTTTGTTGAATGGCTACATTATTAACCGCTATATCATATTCAGTTTCTCGAATAAATTTCTTTGATAACGCTATGTCTTCCATATTTCTTTGTCAAAATTATTCATTAAAGTCAAACTTTTCATGACGAAAAATAAATAATATAAAATAATAAATATAAATATCTTCACGCAATTTCCAATACAGGGGTAGACAGAGGTCAAGTCTAGACAATTAAGTCCCTTTGACCCACCTTCCACCGAAGATATTTTCGGGACAACGTGACAGGTGGTGAGCCCGTCGCCGCCTTTATATCCAAGCCAACGATGAAAGTCGTACATAAGTTTTTGAAAAACTCATTGGTACTGCCACCTGGGGATCGAACTCGGGTCTCTCGACTCGAAATACCGACCACCCAACAACTCGGCTATCGTGACTAATGACGAAAAATAGAAAAATATATTAAAGTTATTATTATATCTTCACGTATAATATCTTACGGGGTAGCCAGAGAGAATAGATCGTCATATGTCACGATTCTTACATACCTGTTAAAGTTAATGTCTCCTTTAAATAATGCGGAATACTATGTTACAGAGAAAATTAAATTTAAGGTTATTATATTATTTTGATTTTGTTACAGTTTCCTTGTACTATTTCTGTATTTGTCACGTCGTAAAATTCAACGCCTTTCGGTAACATATTTCGCACGTTCGAAACGATCGCTGAAATTCAAATTTATTTCTTTTATTTTGTTTCGCGGTATTGTATATGCAAAGTGAATTGCCGTGCACGCACAGACTTCAGCTATTTTAGGAGAAATCGATCTGTCATAAACAACGCTAGTGTGAGGTTTATTCTTCTTCTATATTCAGCATGTTTTCGTTTGACCTTTGGTTTTAGTTACTGGCATCTTTTGTGGACATATTTTTAACTTATAATATTATTTCTATATATGTATTAGAACCAAACCTGAGTTCGATCCCAAGGTGGAAGCCAAGGAGTTAGTAGTAGAAAATTTTGTACGATGTGTATCTTTGGCTTGTATACAAAGAGGGAAAAAGTAATAAAGGTGTAATCCATGTAAGCCACACAGCACACCAACTTATGAGTGATCGACCTGTGTATGTTTCACAACGGTTGTCTACGTTTGTCTTTTATGTCTATTTATGTAGATTTTTGTAAAATATACATACTCAAGATTTTCATACTTGTTTAACTCAAGTTGTTCAATTTGTTCATCGCGGTGTGGTGTATTAGTGCAATAAATTTCTTTCTTTCTTTCTTAATTTTTTTATTATAACAAAACAAGCGTACTATGTTAATATATTATGTTATTCTTAGTCAGAGCTTTATTTTAATCGCAGGAAGTTTGTACGAAAATAGTAATCACAGGAGAATAGCGCAAGTTAGTTAGTTAAAATATAAGACTAAAAAGTTGTTGCCAACTGAGCAATATATTTATTTAAAATTAATTCTCATTGCGGTTTAATTTGATGATTACTACGAGTACAAAGAGTTTACGTATTCGTGTTATATTAATATTTTGCGTGTTACACTACAGCGACATAAATTTACAACGATATCAGTTTACAGTTTACCATAACATTTCTAAATTAATTGCAGGTATACCGCCTTGCCACTAAGGGTGACAATCTCATCTATACTTTTGTACTATTATCATTGTAGAGCATAAATACAAGACTCGATAGCTTAGTTGGTAGTACACTGCCTTCGAAGCTGCGGGTCGCGGATTCGGATCTCGCTGGAGGTATACCTTTTTCGTGATGAACTTGAATGTGTGTACTCGAGTGGTGGATTATTATATTAATATGTATATTTAAGTCTATGTATATATGTATCTATGTACGTATGTTTTTAGGACAGGTGGAAACCTGTCACGTTGTTCTAAATATGCTTCGATGAAAGGTGCCCCGAAGAGGATTAATTGTCTAGTGCTTTGTGATGAGAAATATAGGTGAAAATATTTCTTTATTTTATTTCTTAATTAAGTATCTTAGCTGCGGATTCATATATATATATATATATATATATATATATATATATATATATATATATATATATATATATATATATATATATATATATATATATGTCACGATGTCCTAACCAGGCTTCGGTCAAAGGTGGCCCGAAGTAGATTAATTGTCTAGTGCTCTGTTTACCCCAGTATCAAAAATGTGTGTCCTATAGGATTGTGGGTTCGAATCCGAAGTTAGTCGAAAGTACTGTAGTAGTCAAATTTTTTATTTATTTTAAAGACACTGGTTAAGAACGTAAAAAGAGATCCATAAAACATTAAAAATTTTTATTATCTCAAATGCATTCATAATTTTATGGTCAGCGATAAAGACAAAGTAGTTAATAAACTTTACGTTTACGTTTACAAAATGGTCGAGATATGATGTTTAAGCTATGAATGTAATGGATTCGTAAATTGTACAGTAATAATTTGTGTTATGTTTCTTCTCACTCCTCTTTCTTCCAATTGGTGTGGTAAGAGGTGATAAAAATGTCAATGGCCGATAGATGGCGAAACAAACATTCCGAAAATTACTAGATTGTCATTCAACATTCCAATGACTTGCGTATTTTAATAAATTAATTGATAAAAAACATTTTTACCCATTTTATATAAATATATTCTTAATTTTTATTAGTACTCAGATCTCGTCACTCTTTCCGTGGGTGTAAGGCGACTACCGAAATCCTTGAAAACATAATAGCTACCGAAAGATAGAGACATAATGTAAGCCAAAATTAAGTAGGAATCCGTTTTCCAAGCGTAGCGAGCAATTGTGGAAGGAGAAAAGAAATAGGAATGGAATAGGGATGTAGCCTTCGATTTACCTAACTGTCCCGTCGAAGTAACTGCAAAGATGCTTATACTTCACGATGGTTACCTTCAAATACGTGATCTTGCCCCGTTAAAACCGGTTGCCGCATGATTTTCCCACGTATAAAAAAATGAAGCCAAAGGAGTTGAGGATAATTATTATAATGACTTATTGGGTAAAAAGTTACGATGGCCGACTCGTACCAATGGGTTTTTTTTTCAAAAAGATTTAATTTATAAGGACCTAATTGTCTATCTAACCCAGTATTGGGAATGGCGTGAAGATATAGTTATTATTTTACGTATATAATAAGGACATATATCAGATTAAAAAATAAATAAATAAATATCTTCAAGAAATTCCCAATACAGGGGTAGACAGAGGTCAAGTCTAGACAATTAAGTCCCTTTGACCCACCTTCCACCGAAGATATTTTCGGGACAACGTGACAGGTGGGGAGTCCGTCGCCGCCTTTATATCCAAGCCAACGATGAAATTCGTACATAAGTTTTGAAAAACTCATTGGTACTGCCACCTGGGGATCGAACTCGGGTCTCTCGACTCGAAATTCCGAATTTATTTATTTATTTTTAATCTGATATATGTCCTATATATATATATATATATATATATATATATATATATATATATATATATATATATATATATATATATATATATATATATATATATATATATATATATATATATATATATATATATATATATATATATGTCACGATGTCCTAACCAGGCTTCGGTCAAAGGTGGCCTGAAGTAGATTAATTATATATAGATTAATCATATATATATATATATATATGTATATATATATATATATATATATATATATATATATATATATATATATATATATATATATGTATATATATAATAATCAGAAAATATAATAATAAGAATATATCAGATTATATTTAATTATTACTTATATATGTGAAAATCTCACAATATTCAACGCAATTTTATGTTATTGTTGAAAAATTGTATTTAAACCATCGCCAATTTTAATGAGGTATTGAAATAATGAGACCGCGATTGAATTAAGCTGAAAGTAATGAACACGCAATATTCGTTATTAACATGTAGTTTTCAAGTATATTATTAATATTATTAGTATTTATTATTCCTACAATTATGAAAATACTATATATTGAAACTAAATAATCATATATATATTCTGATATATTATTATATTTCAGCCACGATAGCCGAGTTGTTGGGTGGTCGGAATTTCGAGTCGAGAGACCCGAGTTCGATCCCCAGGTGGCAGTACCAATGAGTTTTTCAAAACTTATGTACGAATTTCATCGTTGGCTTGGATATAAAGGCGGCGACGGACTCGCCACCTGTCACGTTGTCCCGAAAATATCTTCGGTGGAAGGTGGGTCAAAGGGACTTAATTGTCTAGACTTGACCTCTGTCTACCCCTGTATTGGGAATTGCTTGAAGATATTTATTTATTTATTTTTTAATCTGATATATGTCCTATATATATATATATATATATATATATATATATATATATATATATATATATATATATATATATATATATATATATATATATATATATATATATATATATATATATATATATATATATATATATATATATATATATATATAATAATCAGAAAATATAATAATAAGAATATATCAGATTATATTTAATTATTAATTATATATGTGAAAATCTCACAATATTCAACGCAATTTTATGTTATTGTTGCAAAATTGTATTTAAACCATCGCCAATTTTAATGAGGTATTGAAATAATGAGACCGCGATTGAATTAAGCTGAAAGTAATGAACACGCAATATTCGTTATTAACATGTAGTTTTCAAGTATATTATTAATATTATTAGTATTTATTATTCCTACAATTATGAAAATACTATATATTGAAACTAAATAATAGAGATTGCATTTAATTTGATAACTTTAAAACCGCGACATTGTTCGCATGGTTTTTTGTTTTTTAGAATTTCACGTATAGAATTGTCATCACGCATTTCCCAATACTATGCCGGTATTCAGAGTCAGTCAGTCAGAGCTCTAGATAATCTTACTCTTTTGATCCAAATTTCTTAGGAGCTTATTACGGGAAAATGTGACAGGTGATGAACCCGTCGCTAAAATAAGAAACTATAAAGTGCATGCTTAAAACAAACACAATAGAAGCTTTTAAGTTTATTTATTACGATTTAACGATTATGGCAAATTCTCCCTATGGGAGAGGCCTATGTCCTGCAGTAGACATAGGCCGTTATATATTGTATGTATATATGTTAGTTTATTTAATTCATTTATCTTTTATTTTACATTGTGGAAGAATATGGTAACGATATACAAGCAATCGTTTGACATTATGGTACATGAAAACTAACGCCTATGTCTATTCACATTGCCATAAACCGGTGACACTGGCAATGCATTACCTGACCTACCTTTGAAATAGTGATTGAAAAGAGAAATAAAAAGAAGACAAGAAGTGCTCATTCTATGGACGAATGCTGTAGTGCAAGATGCCTTTACGCTGTGCTACGTAACGCTACGCCACTATACGCTAGGATACGCTTCGCTACGCAACCGTGCGCTAACCAAAATGCCGATCGCAGTACCACACTACTCGCAGCTAAAATATTGCTACTGAGACTGTTATCCCATCTTCTGTGGGAAGTTATTTTTCTATAAAAAAACGTTTGGCAATTATGTTGTATACGCATGTGTTCTTTGATTTTCTAATTAAATCAACGATTATAATCTTTAGTACAGTTATGAATAGATAAAATTTGTAAGTATTAAATATATAAAATAAATATCTTAACGCAAAAGGGATAGACAGAGGTCTAGTCTAGACAATTAAGTCCTTTTGACCCACCTTCCACCGAAGATATTTTCGATACAACATGACAGGTGGTGAGCCCGTCGTCGTCCTTATGTCCAAGCCAATGATATAATTCGTAAATAAGTTTTTGAAAAACCAATTGATACGAGCCTCCCACCTGGAGATCGTACTCGGGTCTCTTGACTGGAAATTCCGACCACCCAACTCTGCTACAGTAACTTTTTTTTGTTGTATTGTAGCTTTGTTTTGTTAGCTGTAATTTGTATTGTATCGCATTACTACCACTTAAATCAATGTACACAATGGCCTGTAAAAGACCAGTGCAGAGGGTAGACCTCTCCCTTAAGGGAGGGTTTGCCATAATCGACACGCTTGGGAAGCAGATTGCTGCAGTGCCAGACACTGCTTATTTTAAACGTTTCTACCTGTCACCGGTCTGCCAAATTTTGCTCTAGTATTTTTATATGGCTCTAGTATGGTTATATAGCCAGACAAACAGTGGAAGAAAGTGGTTGTACATTCTAACACCGTAACTAAACGGCCCTTGATTGTTGTAACTTACTCATTTGGCGTTAACAAATAAATTAAAAAACAGCTACACGTATTTGTACATTTGATGAAACATTTAAAGCCCAAAAACGTCAATAAAATTTCCACACACCCAACTCAAGAATCAAACATGGCAGTAATATGAAATTCGATATTTCTGAATAGAAGTAGTTAAAATAAACGACTACATAGACGACCTCCGTCGCAAAGTGGTGTACACACCAGTTTTCATGGGGTGTCATCTCTGAAGTCCCGAGTTCGATTCTCGGTCAGGTCAATGAAGAAAACACTTATTCTATATTTTCTCGGCTCTATGTATTTGTGGTATCTTCTATGATTCTTATTCTAAAACACAAGTACTTAGCTGCTTACTTTGGGATCAGAGTAATGGGATGTTGTCCTTATGTATATGTATGTATGTAGTATTATACATCACGAGCAATTCAGCCGCAGTTTCAGCCGCAAATTATTAAAAAAAATAAAATAATTAAAGACAATGTGTTCTTATTTATATTCTCATGTTGATGTTTAGTCTTTTCGATCAAAACTACATTGGACGTTATTTTAAAACAATGTGACAGGCTGTAAGCCTGTCACCGTTTTACTGTCCAAGCGAAAGATACTGTATTACACATCTATTTGTAGAAACATCCATAACTCGTGTATTACCAGAGTGCTGGGACAGATAGACGTCTAGATAATTAAGTTCCCTTGATTCAACTTTCAACGAAGCCTATTTGTGACAATGTGATTCGCCCGTCGCCGTCACAGAGTCCAAGATAATGGTAAAATATATTTACATAGATTAATATTCGTATATACAAATAAACATCCGTGACTCGAGTACACACATTCATATTCATGACTCCCTATTTGCCCCAAGCAGGATCCAAACTTGCAACCCTTAGCTCTAGACTGGTTCACTATCAACTAGTCAATTGGGTTATCATTTTAAAATATCTCTCAAAAACCATAACTAAATAATCATGATAAAGAATTTAACATTTAAATCTTATCCTACGCTAATAGTTATTCATAGTTTTTGGAGCTTTTTATTAACCTTTCATTTTCATTCTGTTACCGCAAAATATTATGCATAAAACAAATTTAATTTCAAAGGACCCCGGGAATGTGCTACGTGTAACCGAGCAACTCAGAACCGCTTTGACACATAGTTCTAAATGTTGGCTTTTCATTTCGAGAACAATTTATATTAAAACCGAAAATTTCCAACAATTATCTTTGTTCTTCCTTTTAAAACAAACAAAGTGCGAATGGACTAACATTCTCTGACGGTATTTCAGTTTGAAACACAATATTTGTTTGTAACCACATATTAGATATTGTTTTCTTAAAGGTGAGATAAAAGTCACGATAGTGGTTAGGTGATCGGAATTCGAGTCAAGAAACGCGTGTTCAATCCCCAGGTAGCAGGCTTGGACCAATGGTTTTTTTTTTTAAATCTATGTACGATTTATATTGTTGGACAAAAAGACGCGACGGCGACAGGATCACCACCTGCCACATTGCGCCTAAAATATCTTCGGTTGAAGGTGGGTCGAAAGGACTTAACTGCTTTTTTAGAAGTCCCTCTATCGACTTTTACGATACCCACAGGATAAGATGGGATCACACGTCCACAAGATCTCACGATCAATCTGACAGGTTGTGAGCTCATCGCCGTCTTTAAATCCAAGTCAACGATATAAATTGAATATGTCACAGAATCAAGATAAGGCAACAATTTTGGTTACAACGCCATCTATTAAAAGTCTTCGGAAACATCAAGTGGTGCGCTTGAGTGGGGTCATTACAGGAAGTGACAGAGCGGATTTGACTACTATGTTTTGTCAATGTCATTTGACTTCTGATATAAAGTGTCTGCAGAATATTCTCGGGGCGGCAGTTACGAAACGGACGGCAGTGTGAACGGTCATCTTCCTGTATCGAACTTACTGCGTTTCCACGCATTTTGATCAGTTTTCTGGTATGACTCAAGACGGATTTAACAACGAGTTGCCTCATGCCGACATATATAAGTTTTGAAAACCCCGTTGGTACGAGCCTTAGAAGTTGAACTCGGGTCTCTTGACTCGAATTTCGATCACACAACCACTCGGCTATCGTAACTTCAACTTGATAGGCAATAAAGAAAAAAAATTAAAATAGATATGATGTAAAATTTTCGACACCTTTTGATATTATACAGACAAGGATAACACAGAATATAAACACCAAAGGAAATAAAAAAAAATCCCCATAAATTAGATTACAATTTATTGTAAATTGATACAATAATAGCTTCCGCTTCCGCAGTGGTTAAGTTAATGGACAAGGATAAATAATAATCTATTACTGGAGCCTAATGGTAGTGAGGAGACAGCTTCTGTCATTCTAATAGATAATATTGGTGATCATATTTTTTTTCTTCATAATAGTTGACTTCGCTAAATGACCATCGAAGTAAATGACAATTTATGCCATTTTCTTTGTTTTAATTCAACTCCTAATAAAACTTTTTTTGGACCTTTTTTCTTATGTGATGGATAATTAATTTAAAAAAGGTAGAAAAAACTCCTTACAACATTAGTGACCAATGTCATGTTCCATCTTTAAGGGTGTGGTATATGCAGACAGGAAGTTACAACTTCGGACTACAACCGCAGGATGAAAAGTGAAGACACAAATTTCACGTGTCTATTACAGACAACAAGTTTTTTTAAACTGACCTAAAATTATATAAAATTACATGCTTAAAATTCAATACATATTGCATAATTAGTTAAAATTTTTACGTTAATCTGCTTTAACGTGCAATTTTTATGTGGCAACGCTCTCACCACCGAGCTTCCGTGTCCTACACGCATTAGTTGAAATTTTAAATCTCTCTTCTTATTTGAGGTTCATAGTGGTGTTGCCGTCCACCAGAAGATATTCTGTTTTCTAACCCAATATCCTAATAAAACTTTAGGCTACTGGCCTACGGGCTAACTTTATCTACGGCAACGGGCTCCCCACCAGTCACGTTGCCCCAAAAATATTTCTGGTGGAAGGTGGGTCGAAGGGACTTAATTGTCTAGACTAGATCTCTGTCTACCCCTGATTGGTAATTGCGTGAAGATATTTATATATATTATTTATTTATAACCCAACATCCATAACTTTACACCTCTGAAATGTTAGTACGGTAACGCCATCTACCTTACTTAGGTTTCAACAGTGGTAGAGCCACGCATCAACTTTTGTTGTTGCATGAATGGGCCGGCTCGACCGGAGAAGTACCACGACCTGACAGAATACCGGCGTGAAGTAGAAGTCTAACAAACTTCTGCGTTTCGTCTGGTGAGTGCAGGTAACCGGAGGCCCACACCTCCCCCCTCCCCCAATCTGGGGGGGGGGGCACTCTAAGGCCGGCAACGCATCTGCTATGCCTCTGGTATTGATGGTGAGGCTGTCGACGTCTTAATGTCAAAAGCTAAAGGTACAATTTTTACAAACAAAAACTCGTATATTTACGTACTTATAAATTTACGAAAATAGATATTTATTTACGTAAATTTATAATTATAAATACTTTAATAAATATTTCGCACGTCGAGCGAATGAGTGAAGACCGAATGCTGAAGAAAATATAGCGCGAAAGTTAATATTAAAAGGGGTCGAGGTAACCTTCGAAGATCGTGTGAGAAAATTACTCGAAGAGGCCAAGGTCAAGAGTACTCGGATACCTCGACATGCCTGTATGAAGAAGATGATGAATCTGAAAGAAGCGAAAGAGGTATCTAAGGATCGTGACACTTGGCGATCTGTTCTCTCTGGCTACCCCGTCAGGGACTGTGTGTGAAGATAAGTAAGTATGTGAGTTAGTTATATTTATGTATACATATAACCGTACATCGAGTACAGGTATTCACATTCTACACACAAATATTTGCTACCTAGTAGAATTCGAACCCGCTACAACTAACTAAATGAACTAAAGTCAAGGTCACTACACTCTGAGTCATCAAATAAATACAACAAAAAATTAGTGTGTGTTCAGAGTAAAAGACTTCCAGTTCGTAATTAATAAATTTTTGTCTATGATGTGCGTTAAGTGCGAACTGTACTTCGAAAGATCAACTCCGCGCTAGCACGGGTTAAAGCTTACTGGCCCAGCGCCAATATTCCAGGTTAAAATACAGGAGTTACACGCATCATTTGCTATACTGGAGCCTTACCAAGACAATTTCAGAAAACTGTAGAAATAATTTAAAATTGTATTAATTTTCCTGTCTTAGGGCAATGAAAAAGATTACTCTAAAATATTTCTGGACAGAAACAAAATTATGTTTATATTTACCATGCTTATTAACTTAAACTACACTAAAAATAACGAAGTAAATATTGTTTATAATCTTCTACATAGCTATAGTCTCAATAACTGTACATTTATTATATAATAAATACTTGTATACTTCTAATAGTCACGATAGCCGAGTGGTTGGTTGGTCGGAATTCCGAGTCAAGAGACCCGATTTCGATCCCCAGGTAGCAGTGTTTTCAAAAAACTTATGTGCGAATTATATCGTTGGCTTAGATATAAAGACGGCGACGGGCTCACCATCTGTCACATTGTCCCGAAAATATAATCGGTGGAAGGTGGGTCAAAGGGACTTAATTGTCTAGACTTGACCTCTGTCTACCCCTGTATTGGGAATTGCGTGAAGATATTTATATATATTATTTATTTATAACCCAACATCCATAACTTTACACCTCTGAAATGTTAGTACGGTAACGCCATCTACCTTACTTAGGTTTCAACAGTGGTAGAGCCACGCATCAACTTTTGTTGTTGCATGAATGGGCCGGCTCGACCGGAGAAGTACCACGACCTGACAGAATACCGGCGTGAAGTAGAAGTCTAACAAACTTCTGCGTTTCGTCTGGTGAGTGCAGGTAACCGGAGGCCCACACCTCCCCCCTCCCCCAATCTGGGGGGGGGGGCACTCTAAGGCCGGCAACGCATCTGCTATGCCTCTGGTATTGATGGTGAGGCTGTCGACGTCTTAATGTCAAAAGCTAAAGGTACAATTTTTACAAACAAAAACTCGTATATTTACGTACTTATAAATTTACGAAAATAGATATTTATTTACGTAAATTTATAATTATAAATACTTTAATAAATATTTCGCACGTCGAGCGAATGAGTGAAGACCGAATGCTGAAGAAAATATAGCGCGAAAGTTAATATTAAAAGGGGTCGAGGTAACCTTCGAAGATCGTGTGAGAAAATTACTCGAAGAGGCCAAGGTCAAGAGTACTCGGATACCTCGACATGCCTGTATGAAGAAGATGATGAATCTGAAAGAAGCGAAAGAGGTATCTAAGGATCGTGACACTTGGCGATCTGTTCTCTCTGGCTACCCCGTCAGGGACTGTGTGTGAAGATAAGTAAGTATGTGAGTTAGTTATATTTATGTATACATATAACCGTACATCGAGTACAGGTATTCACATTCTACACACAAATATTTGCTACCTAGTAGAATTCGAACCCGCTACAACTAACTAAATGAACTAAAGTCAAGGTCACTACACTCTGAGTCATCAAATAAATACAACAAAAAATTAGTGTGTGTTCAGAGTAAAAGACTTCCAGTTCGTAATTAATAAATTTTTGTCTATGATGTGCGTTAAGTGCGAACTGTACTTCGAAAGATCAACTCCGCGCTAGCACGGGTTAAAGCTTACTGGCCCAGCGCCAATATTCCAGGTTAAAATACAGGAGTTACACGCATCATTTGCTATACTGGAGCCTTACCAAGACAATTTCAGAAAACTGTAGAAATAATTTAAAATTGTATTAATTTTCCTGTCTTAGGGCAATGAAAAAGATTACTCTAAAATATTTCTGGACAGAAACAAAATTATGTTTATATTTACCATGCTTATTAACTTAAACTACACTAAAAATAACGAAGTAAATATTGTTTATAATCTTCTACATAGCTATAGTCTCAATAACTGTACATTTATTATATAATAAATACTTGTATACTTCTAATAGTCACGATAGCCGAGTGGTTGGTTGGTCGGAATTCCGAGTCAAGAGACCCGATTTCGATCCCCAGGTAGCAGTGTTTTCAAAAAACTTATGTGCGAATTATATCGTTGGCTTAGATATAAAGACGGCGACGGGCTCACCATCTGTCACATTGTCCCGAAAATATAATCGGTGGAAGGTGGGTCAAAGGGACTTAATTGTCTAGACTAGATCTCTGGTTTCCCCTCTATTGGGAATTTGCGCGAGAGGGGTGTGCCTTTGATTATTTCACACACCAGGCGTAATAAAAAAAAATAAACTCTTATACTTTACGTTGGTTATAAATAATAAATAAATATCTTCACGCAATTCTCAATACTAGGGGTAGACAGAGGTCAAGCCTAGACAATTAAGTCCCTTTGACCCACCTTCCACCGAAGATATTTTCGGGACAACATGACAGGTGGTGAGCCCGTCGCCGCCCTTATGTCCAAGCCAACGATGAAATTCGTACATAAGTTTTTTTGAAAAACTCATTCGTACTGCCACCTGGGGATCGAACTCGGGTCTCGCGACTCGAAATTCCGACCACCTAACAACTCGGCTATCGTGACTTCCACGTTGGCTATAACTAACGTAACGTGACGTTGGTTATAACCAGATAGTATATAAAATTTATTTAATTTTATATACTATCTGGTCTGAAGAAAAGAAGAGCACCAACCTCCCTCCGACAGGTGCGTGAACCAACTCCTCAGAATTTACTACCACAACTACATAGGCACTACACTTGACTCCAGGTAGCAAACGCCACCGCTTATAAATATATATCGGCGATTGCCGGTGAGAGCTGATCTTTTATACATAAATATGCAGTGTCTGCAAAACACGGAAAGTAGTCAACTTATTACGTAGTATAGTAGTAGACGTCCTCCGTAGACGAGTGGCGTAAACACTGGTTTTCAAGGAGCCGCCATCTCGAGGGCCCGGGTTCGATTACCGGACAAGTCAACGTAGAAAAACTACTTTTTCTACATTTTTTCGGGTGTTTGTAGTGCCTTAATTGTTTCCGACTCCCATTTCTCAAGTACTTTAGCATCTTATATTGGGATCGGAACAATGTATGTGATGTTGTCCCTACCTATACATGTATTTAGTTATTTATTTATTTTTTAAGAAGTCACGATAGCCGAGTTGTTGGGTGGTCGGAATTTCGAGTCGAGAGACCCGAGTTCGATCCCCAGGTGGCAGTACCAATGAGTTTTTCATAAACTTATGTACGAATTTCATCGTTGGCTGGACATAAAGGCGGCGACGGGCTCACCACCTGTCACGTTGTCCCGAAAATATCTTCGGTGGAAGGTGGGTCAAAGGGACTTAATTGTCTAGACTTGACCTCTGTCTACCCCTGTATTGGGAATTGCGTGAAGATATTATTATTATTATTATTATTATTTATTTTTTAACTTATATATAATCTGAAACAGAACAACTTGAAATTTTGACAGTGTTACATATACTTAAGAGTGTTTGTAAGTATAAAGAATTGAATGAAAACAAACAAAACATCAACTTGCTACATCTAAACAACCGTTTAAATCTAAATTCAAAATGATTTTATGAATTAGTGTAAAATGTATAAAAGAAATCCTGATACCTGATTAAGATATCATAGTAAATCAGTTACTCTGAAAGCATCGTGTCGTAATGTAATAAGAACTCTGGCAGCTTTAAAAATAAATTTTTCCTCTGCTTGAAGAACATTATTCTTTCATGAACCTTCTAAAAGGTTAGGAACATTTTTCTTCCATTTGGATTACTTAGGCTAGACTACATACTAAGTAACTTACTTTACCAAAGGGGTTGGTAAAAGCTATAATAAACGCTGTGTCATTATTTCGTGTATTTTATGCTGTATTTTGCTCGCTGTCTGCGGTGACCTTTTTTTTTAAATATATTATATATTTAAAAAAAAGGTCGATAGTTTTCGATTTAAAGGAGGATTGTACTTGACAGCCATTTTCCGTGTCGTTACATAAGAATCTACTGCCTCTTTTCTTCCTATGGCCTGAGAGTGATATAAGACGTAACTGCATAATTAATTGACTGGATAATCAATTCAAGATAGGGAAGACTAAAATTCAGTATGTCGTTGATGCAGATCAAAACTTGCAAGATATCTGGTATTGCGATCACAATAACTTAGTCTCGAGGTAATTACTTTAAGTTACTATCTCGAAAATACGATTCTTAACCTAGGAAACATTAACAGTTGCTTCCGGATACTAAGTATTGTTTTTATAATACAGTGCTGTGACATTAAAGCAATAAAAGTTAATTAGACGAGGTATTTAAAACGGATATTCGATATTTGTATGGGCAACCTGCTAGAAACTTTTTAATTAAGGGATTTTCTGCTCCATAACAGTAATCGCGCTCCTTTAGACATTAAAAATAAATGGAGCGAAAGTTATTTTTAAATTAAACAAAAGTGGAAATAATTATGTCTTTAATATTCAATAACGCTGTCTTCCTTTTAGATATTACAAATAAATTATCGCGTAATATTCATAAAAACAATATTTGAAAATTCAGCGTTTTGTTAAAGTAAAGAGTATAGTTGTGGAATTGTTTCTTATTGTTATATTTCATGGCACTTTCATTAACCAAGTAGTTACATATATACATACAAGATACAGGGCCAACCATCTCGGTGCACCGCTGGGATTCCTTGAGCAGCTGGGTTGGCTCGAGTAAGCTTAGACAATCCTGCCCATACGCAAAATACGCGCTAGGACGTGGAATTGCGGAAATCAGCCCCTCTAATCTAATCTAATCTAACCTAGTACTCGAGAGTGTGGACTAAGGAACATGAGGTTGCAGGTACGTACCCATGGTTTTTTTTTATAGAAAAGGGAGGCAAACAAGCAGGTCGCACACGTGATGGTAAGTGATTACCGCCGCCCATGAACATCTGCAATACCGGAGGAATAGCGGATGCGTTGCCGGCCTTTGGTTCGACTGTTGCTATTAACTACTCCAGACACGAGAATCCAGCAAAGTTGCAGTGCGTCATAAAAATACTAATAATCTTATTGATCTTTTATTTATATCTTCACGCCATTTTCAATACACAGGTAGACAGAGGTCTAGACAATTAAGTCTTTTTGACCCACCTTCCACCGAAGACGTTTATAGGGACAACGTGACTGGTGGTGAGCCCATCGCCGACTTTATGTCCAAGCCAACGATGTAAATCTTACATAATTTCCTGAAAAAACTCATTGATATTTAATATAGTATATTTAACGTTTTTGTTAAATAAAATTACGGGTTTATATAAAATACTTTTATGGTTCCTTTTTAACACATATTAGCTAAGAAAGTTATTCTTTGCTTTTTTGTGTACATTTTTGAAGGCGGTTCCATTAAAAAAAGTAAAGTAATACGTAAATTTTTCGATGTTACATTGTACGATTGCGATCCTCTTGCGTTGGTGCTGTAACATCGTAACCGCAAAGTATTATGGTCTGCAGACCAGAGACACTCAGAAGTGACGTCACTATTGAAATTTTAAGTGAATCGCGCAAGCGTGGAATATCAACAAAAGCTGTATTATTGTGTCATACAAGCGACCATACCCGGGTTTGCACAAACAATAGAGCGTCCACGCTTATATTTTTATGTCCTATAGTATCGTAAACTTTATATGAGGCGCTTTAATATTGAATTTCATGATTGTTCCTTCAAAAAAACTATGTTCGTATGTAAACTCCTATATAATCAAAAGTCACGGTAGCCGAGTAGATAGGTGGTCGGAATTTCAAGTCAAGAGACCAGAGTTCGATTCCCAGGTGGCAGGCTCGTATCAATGGGTTTTTTTTTAAACTTATGTACGAATTATATCGTTAGCTTGGTCGTAAAGACGGCCACGGGCTCAACACCTGTCACGTTGTCCCGAAAATATCTTCGGTGGAAGGTGGGTCAAAGGGACTTAATTGTCTAGACTAGACCTCTGTCTACCCCTGTATTGGGAATTGCGTGAAGATATTTATTTGTTTATTCCTATATAACCTTTCAACTCATAATTCTACCTTGTATGAAAAACGCCAATATATGTTAATAGACATAAGTCGGGTTTTGATATTTCGTGCGAATCGTAATTAAAGTACAAAGCACTAAGGAACGCTTTGTACGTTCTTCCATATGACATACATACGTACTTACATATCGGCCTCTTAAAGCCCACTGCAGGATATAGGCCTCTCCCATAGGGAGGATTTGCCATAATCGCCACTTTTGGCAAACAGATTGGCGATCGCAGTACCAGACCACTCAGACGCTGCTGCCTAGGCGTAGGATTTGGGTTGATGAATCACTCAGTCAGTAGAGCCAACACCCCTATGGATATTTTGGTCTTCCTTTGACAACTTTTGTTGTTGAAAAGTCTATTTTCATTTTCAGGGGTCGGTCCTAATACATAATAATAAATTAATCTCATCCTTAATCGGTCCCTCAAGTGTTGAGGATCGTGACCCTGTCTACTATTAAATAAAACGAATATATTTAGTTAAATATTTCTAGGGGTTTATTAGTTTCATAAATTTATATACCCCTAGAAACAAGTTGATGGTAGTTTAAAAAATTACCATCGACGTATGAAACATATATTACTTATATCTATGCACATATGATCTGATTTGATGTGAATACAATGAATTGACGAACATGCTGCATATGTTTTACACGCATCTTACATTGAGTTATGAAACCACCGGGGCATAGCGAGGTTTTGTAATATGATGATGGATCAGTATTTCGACAATAACTAATTTTTCAACTAAGCATCTCTGGGCTGCTATCTAATACGGGGCGATGTTCATAAGGCCGTCTAAACGAGACTTGATTAAACATTGCCACAGTCAACACTTAGTCTAGTATGTTATTAAATTAAAGAGAAAAAATGTTTTATAATTTCAACTCATACGCTCTGCCGAACTTAATTACATGCACGGATTTTTGCTATTTTCATTTGCCACAGTTCTGCAGAGGTCGCGGGTTCGAATCCCACGCGTGTCAGTTGAAATTTTGAAAACATTTTATCTCTTTAATTTAATAACATAAAGTTTAGCATAATTTATATGCTTTAAAGTCAATAAAAAATTGCGTAATTTAGTCAAGTAGTTTACATAATTGACTTCTGGTGCATTATCGGTGGATTAACTCTAGGTACTATTCGTCCCCCCGAACGGGATCCCGCCGTTTCGTAGCGGTGGGGTTTAGTAACCGTGGCTGGGTTACCCGCGATGAACCAAGAGGAAGCCACATAACCAATCTAAGTTAGCAGGGTATGGTTGGCCCGAGGTGGCCGCTCCAAGTGGGCTTTGTCAGCCCTGGATGCATGTTTGTGGACTGTGGATGGAGTGTTTGCGTTGTTGCCCTCACATCACTCTCCATGCCCTCTATCTATCCACTGCAACTCCGGCGGTCGCACTGTTGATGCGACTGAGGTCGGACAGCGGGAGGACATTTGTGCCGGTAGTGTGAATCGCCGTTCTCTCTTCTCTCCGCAGTCGAAATGTGGTCGGTGGCAGAGCCGAAGTCTGCGGCAAGTCGGATCCACCACGTGGTGCTCGGAATGGGCTGGTGCTCGATCAAGCATCCGCCTTGGGTTTGGAGGCTATGGAGGTAGACTCGTGCGCGTTTAGCTTTGAGGGAGAGGAGTGATTCACTCCCGAGGAGGGAGTGGCGTTGGGCGGCTAGCGCGGGTTGGATCGCGTATGTGTGCGAAAATGTTTGCCTTGCCCTGCCAACATGCATTCGTGGGGTGCAAGCCCACCATCACCTGTACTTTCTCCCGCGTTATACGAAGGTATTTCCTCTCGATTAAAAAAACTATTTCACTTTCACTTTTACTGCTCAATTTTGGCCTGCACTTGTGTATGTGGAATTTGTAAGATTAAAAAAATGTTTATTAATTCGACTTGTATATATTTAATGTTTTGAAATTGCAAAACATTACATACATACAAGTCTAGACAATTAAGGCCCTTCGACCCACCTTCCATCGAAGATATTTTCGGGACAACGTGACAGGTGGCGAGCCCGTCGCCGTCTTTATGTCCAAGCCAATGATATAATTCGTACATAAGTTTTTGAAAAACCCATTGGTACGTACCTGCCACCTGGGGATCGACCTCGGGTCTCTCGACTCGAAATTCCGATCACCACTCGGCTATCGTGACTTATTAATGATTTTTTTAATGTTTATTGGAATATTTAATGAGAAATAATAAGTATCAGGGTTACCTAAGGAAGTTCTTCTGGAGTAACGATAGCCGAGTGGTCGGATGGTTGGAATTTCGAGTCAAGAAACCCGAGTTCGATCCCCAAGTGGCAGGGTCATGCCGATGGGTTTTTCAAAAACTTATGTACGAATTATATCTACATATTGTTTGCTAAGCCGAAAGAGGTTGTCCTCATTGAACATTCAATCTAACATGTATTAAAGTAAAATTTTCATTTAGTAATAGTTAAAGAAAACTTACATAAGAAATAATAATGATTGCATTACTTTTAAAGTTATCATGTAAAAATTTTGGACCAAGAAGCAAGTACTCGTATATCGCACCACGTATGGCGAAATATAGCGTAGCAGTATTCCACCTAGGTTATGTACTCAAATTTAACACGGCTATTACCCCAGATAACTGTTAGTAAATGTTTGTGGACTGTGGATGGAGTGTTTGCGTTGTTGCCCTCACATCACATATTTCACTTTCACTTTTACTGCTAAATTTTGACCTAGCATTTTCCGAGATGGTTGTCCCGCCATCTGTCGAAAGCCATTGGATATTTTAAGTTTTTTCTCTTAGTTACCTCTTATTTCTCACCACGCGGCACATTAAATATTCTAATTAAAGCTACATTTTTCCTTCGTAAATCTCTGTCATAAATTCAAGTTATTATGTAAAAACAGGACGTTAGTTATGTGAAATTAATGCTGCAAAGTAAGAGGTGCCACAATGCTCCATTCGCGTGCTACCGATGCTTAATTGGCTTTGACGTGGTGACATAAATTCACATTGCATTTTAAATTTAGATTTGAATTTTTATACTATGAAACCGATATCGCATGAGAGTTGTGTGTATGTGGGATTTGTAAGATTAAAAAAATATTATTAATTCCACTTGTAAACAATGTAATGTTTTGAAATTGCAATGCTAATTATATTTGAGAACCTATTAGGGGTTAAAAACACAAAATTTCATGTACGTTTGTATGTTACTATTGTGATTGAGTTAAATATAATCGTGATTAACATAATCGAAATGTGAAAGAAAACAAATTCATCTACAATTTACGCCGATTTCGGTAACATTATAAAGTAATGTTTATTAGAACATTTAATTATAAATAATAAGTATCAGGATTACCTAAGGAAGTTATTCTTCAGGAGTAACGACAGCCGAGTGGTAGGATGATCGGAATTTCGAGACAAGAGACCCGAGTTCGATCCCCAAGTGGCAGGCTCGTACCGATGGGTTTTTCAAAAACTTATGTACGAATTATATCTTTTTTTTATAGAAAAGGCCGGCAAACGAGCAGGCGGCTCACGTGATGGTAAGTGATTACCGCCGCCCATGAACACCCGCAATGCCAAAGGCATAGCAGATGCGTTGCCGGCCTTAGAGTGCCCCCCCCCCCAGTATTGGGGGTGTGGGCCTCCGGTTACCTGCACTCACCAGACGAAACGCAGAAGTTTGTTAGACTTCTACTTCACGCCGGTATTCTGTGAGGTCGTGGTACTTCCTCGGTCGAGCCGGCCCATTCATGCAACAACAAAAGCTGATGCGTGGCTTTACCACTGTGACGTGGCTACATATTGTTTGCTAATCCGAAGAAGGAAGTCCTCATTGAACATTCAATCTCACATGTATCAAAGGAAAATTTTTATTTTGAAAAACTTAAGTTAAAGAAAACTGGCATAGGAAATAATAATGATTGCATTACTTTTACATTTATCACCTAAAAATTTTGGACCAAGAAGCAAGTACTCGTATATCACATCACGTATGGCGAAATGTAGCGTAGCAGTATTCCACCTTTAACATGGTTTAGATTACAGTTAGTAAATGAAACTCGTATTTTGTTTTGTAAACTACGAAGTGAATATACCAATTTTCGATATGAAACAATAAAGCTTCTATCTACATATACCGTTGCTAGAACGATACCAATTCAAACGAACGAAATTTCCGCTAAAAGATCTTTCATTCCAATAATACAGAGTACAGCCACTTCATGGAGGAGACACTGCCGAATTAAATTACATAAGTTGGGAGGCATCTTTACTGCGAAGAGTGGTTTCGAGATAGATTTGGGATAAGACTATGAATATAATATGGACGATATTTGGAAAATGTTGTTTTCTTTAATACAAAAAAAAATTCGTAGCAATTTTCCTTAAGGATATATTGTGCTTTTATTTACGAATAATACTCGTAAATATCAAAATTAATTGAGCAGAGTTATATTTATATTTTATTTCTTATTGTATTAAGAGGTTGTTTAGGCAAATACAGAGATTATATTGTGTTTTTGACACGAATATTTCGTTTGACAAAAAAAGGATACAGTAGGTCACCAGCAGTGTTTTTCATAAAGCTGCGTAAATCAACTGCTGACTAAGCTAGGAAACTATTTTTGACACTCTCTTATTGAACTTTATTAGGTAAAGAAGCGTGTGATTGCTCTAGGTTTTTCCTAGTACATGAGATGTGTTTACCGTTAAACTATAATTCCTTAAATGTTCAAAGACGTAACTTCACAGACAAAAAACTAAATCACATACAATGCTTAGTTTTAATTGATTTTAGAGCACTGCCCCAGGAGGTGATGCAATACGTAAGCAGGCTTTGGGCTAGGGCATAATAGATACGTATTAAACTGTTCTATCTGATACATGGCGTAAATTTTGAATATATATATATATATATATATATATATATATATATATATATATATATATATATATATATATATATATATATATATATATATATATATATATATATATATATATATATATATATATATATATATATATATATATATATATATATATATATATATATATATATATATATATATATATATTAGTTTGGATATCCTATTTGATAATAATTCTATATAATTTTAAAAGAAAGGTTGGAATCTACTATTACACCAAGATACCTAATACTATGAACTAATTCTATTTTTATACATTTACATGATTTAATATTTGAATTTCCGAGACATATATGTGAGATCAGTGGTTTATTGATTTTTTGTTCAATGTGTTCTTTTCTTATTGTGAAAGCAATGTATTTAGTTTTTTCAGAATTTAAGGAATTTTCAGGTATTGGCAGAAAAAAGAAGGCAAGAGTCATCAGCATATAATATTATATGTCTATGGAAGCTGAATAGAAGTGAGATCGTTTATATCGACGAGAAATAGTGTTGGACCTAGAATTACCAACGTAAGTTTCAACAGTGTTTCAACTGCAAAACATGCATGCTGTTTCTCGTGATAGATAAGTCAACTTAGTGTAATGATTTCATATGTTATAAAATAGAATTTTTTGCCAATTTTAGATATTTATTCTTATTATGTCTTCACGCATAATCCCGGACAGTGAATCCATATATCACTAATACTACAGTGTTATAACTTATTTTTATTGTATTCATTTATTAAAATAATTCCAGAAATATCTTCGGGTGAAGGTGGGTCGAAAGGACTAACTGTCTAGACCTCTGTCTACCCCTGTATTGGGAAAGGCGTGAAGATATTTATATATTATTATTATAATTCATTAAAAAACATTAATGACTACCATTACCTGACCAACCCTATGCGATACCGAAGTTAAACGCACGGACTTAACCACGAATTAAATCTTGAGTTAGAGATCGTAATCTGATAGACTGTAAAAAGTAAAATTAATTTCTTATATAACTGAATTTATCTAGATTATTTTAAAGTTTAAAATTAATGTAGTCTGTGAAGTTTTTATGGTCGAAGTAGTCAACGTCAAGTCATTAAGGGAAATTTAAAAATGTATATTAAAACTAACGCTATAATTTTATTTTATAGATTAACTTAATTACAATTTATTGTTCTACTTCTAGCAGAGGTATGCTAACAGACTTCTACTGTAGATGTATTATATTATAAAAAGCGTCTTTGAGTCCATTAAACAAATTAATAACACTAGTTAATTAATGAAATTTACAATTAGATAATTTTAGAAAGAGTCCTGAAGGGTGTATGGTAATGCTTATTGTTTGTTTTAGATATAAGACAGGCTAGACATTCCCTTTTTACTGAAACAAATTTTAGTACATAGTGACAAATGGTGAATCTGTTGCTGTCTCAGCGTCCATGCTAACAGTACAATATACTTACATACATTTACATAGAAAAAAGTCACGATAGCCGAGTTGTTGGGTGGTCGGAATTTCGAGTCGAGAGACCCGAGTTAGATCCCCAGGTGGCAGTACCAATGAGTTTTTCAAAAACTTATGTACGAATTTCGTCGTTGGCTTGGACATAAAGGCGCCGACGGGCTCACCACCTGTCACGTTGTCCCGAAAATATCTTCGGTGGAAGGTGGGTCAAAGGGACTTAATTGTCTAGACTTGACCTCTGTCTACCCCTGTGTTGGGAATTGCGTGAAGATATATATATATATATATATATATATATATATATATATATATATATATATATATATATATATATATATATACATATATATATATATATATATATATATGTATATATATATATATATATATATATATATATATATATATATATATATATATATATATATATATATATATATATATATATATATATATATATATATATATATATAATACATAGATAAATATTTAAAGAAACCTATAAATATTTGACTCAAGTACAAACATTCTTTATTCACAAATGTTTTTCGAAGGAAGGGTCACTACCAAGTTGGCTATGGGTTGTCGACCACTTATCATAATAAAAAGAAAACATTTTTTTTACAAATTTCAACCACATCGCTAAGCTTATAATTACAATGTTTATTAGAATATTGAATTAAAATTGATAATAAGTAATCAGTTTTGCTAAGATGTTGCTCTTTGCTTTTTTTTAAGACAGTTCGTATTTTTTCCTCCATTTTTACGTCATGAATACGATACTAATTTGTGAACTTAAGGAGGACCATTAGCATACTTAGCAGTAGGTGGCCTTGATGATGATGATGATGATAAGTACAATATTTCTAGCAGTTGGTGGAAACTATTGAATACCCAATACTGGCATTATAATCCAATATCCATAATTATATATGCAGTAGCTAATTTAATTTATCAATCAAAAAAATCAAATTATATATCAGATTAATTATAATACTATATAAAACATACTTTTTGTCATTACTCTTATACATTGTTTATTAGAATTACAAATTATATAAATATCAAGAAATATCAATGAAAAAAATAAACAAAATAATCTTTATAAAAGCAAGCGATCACAATTAACCTGTCGGCTTATAAGCTAAGTGCTCCTTTATTTCCTACGGGATCAAACTTTTAATTGAGGGATTTTCTCTTTCAGTGTTATTGTATTAAATAGATAATTCTATAAATGAGTCTTTTACTTTTCAGGGTAGTAAGTCGATTAAATACTCTGGCATCTTTTTTCTAAAATTATTCGTAAGCGTTTTACTTTAATCAGTGTACTTACTAAATACTAAGGGAAATTTTAACATTATGGATTCTGTTTAATTATGAAAACGATAATGATGGAGAGATATATTAAAATGAGTTTAAATTATTTAGTAAGTAGTTAGTTAGTAAGGAAATAATTGTCAGATCCGTAATTAGTGAAAAGAAATCTTTCCTCTGTAACTAAAACTAATTTTACACAAGTTTCTCGTCTTATGTGAAGCACTTTGTACGTTTCAATTTATCGACGATAAGGCGACCTCCATGGATGAGTAGCATTTAGACTGGTTTTTCATGAAATCGCCAGCTCTGAGGTCCCGGGTTTATGAAGAAAACTACCGTTTGTACTTTGTCTCGGACCTGGATGTTTGTGGTACCCTTGTTGTGTCCGATTTCATAACACAACTGCTTTAGCTACTTACTTCGGGATTAGATTCATATATATGATGTCGTCTCTATGTCTATGTATGTATTTATAAATACCTACGTACGATGCATATTAGCTGAATATTAAAAAGTGTTTTAAATTGGTTCTTTTGAAACCACTGTTTAAGTACCTAGATAAAAAAATAAATATCTTCACGAAATTCCTAATACAGGGGTAGACAGATGTCTAGTCTACACAGTTAAGTCCCTTTGACCCTCCTTTCACCGAAGATTTTTCGGGACAACGTGACAGGAGGTGAGCCCGTCGCCGTCTTAATGTCCAAGCCAACGATATAATTCATACATAAGTTTTTTGAAAAACCCATTGGTACGAGCCTGCTACCTGGGGATCGAATTCGGGTCTCTTGACTCGAAATTCCGACCTCCCTACCACTCGGCTATCGTGACTTTTTTGTTTTGGACGAGAATGGCTTGAAGATATTTTTTTAGAAATCAAAAAAAGTTACTATATTTCAATATAGTATTTTTGAGATGGTTACCCCGTCATCTGTCGTTGGCCCTTTCCCTTTCTCTTAGTCGCCAGTTACAACTTCTACGGGAAGCATGAGTTTGGTAAATTATTACCTGGATATCACACAGCAGTTACTAATGGCAGTAACTATTTAATATTAATAATTAAATCTAATCACTGTGCAATAATGCCTTAATCACTCTAGAATAAGGTACAAAAGGCGTATAGGATTTTCATGTACACTTTTTTATAGAAGTTTCTTTTTCGTCACGTAAACCCCAATTTAAACGAAACATGTCTACATAGAACCAAAAATATCTATGTTTTGAAAACTGAAACACAAAGCGATTTTATGGGCTGAGAGACCATAAAAGACATGAGAATACGAAATAAAATGTTTTCAGAAAATTTGCGTGATAGTGCTAAAGATTCAGACCGTCTCTTCCGTTTTATCTTCAAAATGACCGTTAGCTGTCGAGACGTCTCTAGGCTTACATAATTTATTGCGCTACAATATCAAAAAGTGATGTTATAATCGAATTGCTCATCTATGAAAATTTTAGAATGGAAATTTAATTAGAAATAGAAAATTTAAATGAAAATAATATGAAAATTTATTAGGTATACTAACCCTAGTGCATGAAAAGTCTAGTAATCTAATCCGAAAGTCAAAAGTGGTGGCATCATCAAGAAAGTATATTTAGACTGCTCTGGAAGCGAACAAGGTATGTTCGGAATCTCGACACTTTTAATCTGTTATCTTTGGTTACCACGACTGTTTATGTGTGAAACTATGAAAATAGTTGGTGTGAGAAAATATGCTTAAAAAACGTTAATTAAATTAACTATACCTTACACGCTAAATGTGCTTGACATGAATTGACTTTACAGTGCCTTAAGTTTGCAATATTTGCACATAAAAACTAATATAATAGGGAAGTCCGTTTCTACAGGGTAATGTATTTTAGTTGGTAGAGTAAAAGCTTCATTAATTCTTCTCTACTACATGCGCGTAGCCATTGCCTGCTGGGAGTCACGATTATCCAGCTGAAAAGCCCGCGGTTTCTTAGAATTCAAGTCGATAGCTACTAGTGCAAGTTCTATGTCACGCACACAGCGGCCATTGCGATGCATAAAAATAACTTATCAAATAACAGCCACGCATTCTCGCTTTAGTTCATAGTACGAGTGCTTCAAAATTCGAGGACTACGAGTATAGTACTAGGATTTGGTCGACATCTCATTACAATATTATTTTAAAAACCATGACTCCACCATTGTTCGTTTGGTTTATAATGAAATACTGGTAAAAAATAAATAAATATCTTCACGCAATTCCCAATACGGGGGTAGACAGAGGTCTAGTCTAGACAATTAAGTCCATTTGACCCACCTTCCACCGAAGATATTTTCGGGACAACGTGGACAACGGTGGTGAGCCCGTCGCCGTCTGTATGTCCAAGCCAACGATGTAAGCGTATATAAATTTTTGGAAAACTCATTGGTACTGCCACCTGGGAATCGAACTCGGGTCTCTTGACTCGAAATTCCGACCACCCAACCACTCGGCTATCGCGACTATGAAATACTGGTGGTTGTTTTATAGTTATTTAGCTTATGAACTATGTTAAAAAAAGAAGCAAAATTAAGCCAATAAAAAGCAAATCTCTCTTTCTTACTCCTTTTAGGAGTCTCAGCGATTTCTGCCAAAAATATCCTATCTAGCTCAACATCCATAACTTTTTAGTTAACGGTCGTCTACACCTTTATGAGGAATTTTTATAATTTTTTCAAGCATGTGAGCCAAACCCAACTGGGCTTTTTGTTATTTAATAAATGAGAATTTAATAAGTAATAATAATCATAAGTCACGATAGCATAGTGGCAGGATGATCGGATATCGAGTAAAGAGACCCGAGTTCGATCCCCTGGTGGTCGACTCGTACCAATAGGTTTTTCAAAAACTTATGTACGACTTATATTATTACTAATTGGCTGGGACATGCCTGTATTGGAAATGGCTTGAAGATATTGTTTAAAATATAATAAAGTTCAATATAAGTGAGATAATTTAATTTTTATTAACTATCCTTGCTATGTGAAGTGTATATAAACAATGAAATTCAGGCCAATAAACCTCAAAACTTTAAGAAATGTGCTTTAAAAATATTGTTGTTGTTTGAGAACTTCTTTAGCACCGTTGTGATTTAAAACCAAAAGAAATGAAAAAGCGACACCAAAAAGACTAAAATTAAAACGTAAATTTACTTCTTTAAAGTTTATTTTCCGAAAAATTATAATTTCTCTTCTACCGCTTGTGAAAAAAAATCTCTTTTTTGATTCTCTGAAACCTCAAATATATAACGTATATATTTGAGATTTTTTTCTCGGAATTAACAAATATAAATAAAATTAAGTAACAAGAAAAACGTTACGGCGCATCCAAATCTGACGAATGCGCCACTGCCTACGCCGTGAAAATCTAAATCCACCAGACGAACAATTATATGTATTTTGTTACATTTAAGATAGCAAGAAATACTGTTTTTAAAGAAGTAATTAATTTAAAACTAGAATTTTATGTTGTACTAGTATGTTATAGTATATTGCATTAAATTTTAGTTAGTACGAGTTGAGAATAGTATCTTATATCTTTTATAGCTTGATAATAGCTTTAAAAATACTTAACAAAACTAAAGCAAACTATTGACGCGATAACGCGTTGCTATCGCAGAAGAAATAAAAAAAATGCTATGCCCACGGCGTATGAAATAACAATTTCTTTTATTTGTTATTTTTATTGCGTCGCTATGCATGTAACCTCCGCGACTTATTCTACTTCTGCTTGCACTTGTATACTTATATACAAGTGCAAGCAATAAGGTGGCAAAGGTGTATCGCAGTGTCAACAACAAATACATGAATTTTTTTTTAGATAACGCTAATTATTAGATAACGCTAATTATTAGAATAGACGCTAATTATTTTAGAGGATATTTTAAACTTCTAATTCTACTTTACTAATTGAAATCGTATAAAGGTATGAATGAAACCAAAAGCGACCATTAAAGCAGTTCACATGAGTAATGCAATTATGGTGATACGAGATATATGCCTGTCCTAGAGTGGTTATTTTTGCAAATTTAAAAGACAATAAAGTTTACCATTATTTGGAAGGATCGTTTAGTATAAAATACTTAGGGCTTTGAAATGAACTTTATATGTTACATGTAATGATGGTGTTAACTGCGGCAATTAAATAGAATGAGCTTTATCAACGACCGCTTAATATACCTCAAAAGCACTTCTCATGCCTTTCATGTGAATATAAAATCATGACGACGCTTTGATAATGGGCACTTTAGTGCCCATTATCAAATTTTGCAATTATGCCTTTCTTATTTACTCACTTAACAGCATGAAAAAATCCACCGCAGGATATGAGCTTTGGACCGGCTTCATAGAGATGAAGTTCATCAATAGTTTGCTTTTGTTTTGTTAAGTATTTTTCGAGATTTTTCCTGCCATTTGACGGTAGACGGCTATTTATAAGACTCTCTTAGTCGAATCTTAGAAAACCAATGGGAAGGAAAAGCGTAGTAAATTCTTCAGCAGACGACACACATCAACTTTCTACGTTCGAAGTTATTACCCACAGTAATAACATACTATCAGGTAGAATGTTTTTCACTATGATCCATAAGAAACTAAATATAGTTTCTTTCGCTTCTGCAAAGCTTACCTAAAATATTTTCACGCATTTTACCATTACTGGGGTGCACAGAGTTCAACACAATTAAGTCCTATTCACTCGCCTTTCACGCTAACGTTACAATATAGTAACGTTACGTAGATAACATATTATAGGTTATAATGATAATAAAAGGAAAATTACACGCTAAATATAACAAAGTTTTAATATATTGCTTATTACATACCTTCCTTGCAGTGTACTCTAAAACAAGTTCATGAGTAAGTTATGTGACGTAACACGTTTGTGTGTGAGTTTATTTATTTTACCCTACCTATGTCTGAATAGATTCATAAATAAATAAATAAATATCTTCACGCAATTCCCAATACAGGAGTAGACAGAGGTCTAGTCTAGACAATTATGCCCCTTCGACCCACATTCCACCGAAGATATTTTCGGGACAACGTGACAGGAGGTGAGCCCGTCGCCGTCTTTATGTCCAAGCCAACGATGTAATTCGTAAGTTAAGTTTTTTGAAAAACCCATTGGTATGATTCTGCTACCTGGGGATCGAACTCGGGTCTCTTTTTGTTATTTCCATAACAAAAAAACTGTGGACGAGTGAAATTTGTCGACATGCACTTGAATTTCTGTAACATATGGCAAATAAGTCAAGATAGCCGAGTGGTTGGGTGGTCGGAATTTCGAGTCGAGAGACCCGAATTCGATCTCCAGGTGGCAGGCTCGTACCAATGGGTTTTTTCAAAAACTTATGTACGAATTATATCGTTGGCTTGGAGATAAAGGCGGCGACGGGCTCACCACCTGTCACGTTGTCCCGAAAATATCTTCGGTGGAAGGTGGGTCGTAGGGACTTAATTGTCTAGACTAGACCTCTGTCTACCCCTGTATTGGGAATTGCGTGGAGATATATATTTATTATTTATAGTCACGATAGCCGAGTTGTTGGGTGGTCGGAATTTCGAGTCGAGAGACCCGAGTTCGATCCCCAGGTGGCAGTACCAATGAGTTTTTCAAAAACTTATGTACGAATTTCATCGTTGGCTTGGACATAAAGGCGGCGACGGGCTCAACACCTGTCACGTTGTCCCGAAAATATCTTCGGTGGAAGGTGGGTCAAAGGGACTTAATTGTCTAGACATGACCTCTGTCTACCCCTGTATTGGGAATTGCGTGAAGATATTTATATATTTACTTTTATTTATTTATATGGCAAACAGCCTTTGGCCAGCAGTGGACATCTAGGCTACGCTACGCATGTTACTATACCTATTTATACTATATCTGTATAGCTATTACCCATATAAGCTATACTTATATATAGCTATATATTATTTTAAACAAATCCTGAAAAAAATCTTGAAAGATACTGAATTACTGCACAGATCTTCTTAGTAAGCCTTTGATCGGAGAAATTGCTATTAAAGATAAAAGTTCAGTAAGCAAGAATGTAATTAAAAGTTTAATAAATTTTGTACTATTTTCTTTCTCTTGCGAAATCTAAGAGATAGAAAAATGAAAATGTTTTTGTTAATTATATATTTTGTTTACATTGTAATCATAGTACATTGTTGTTAATTGATAATTGGTAGTGCGTGTAACTTTGTCGGAACACTGGTGACAGAAAGCAGTGACTTTTAACTGTTTTAATTATCATAAAGTCAACATCATAGTCCTACAGTGCCATAGAATGTACATATTTCTTCTTGTATATTTTATTCAATTAGTAGTACCGAGAATATTTTACAGTATGTTATTAAATTAATGAGATTTTTTTAATTTCTACTGAGACGGGCGGGATGCGAACCCGCGACCTTTGCCGGACCGTGGCGAAACATTTTTTTCTGTTTAATTTAATAACATAAATTTATTTTTTTATTCTAATCTTAATCTAATTGATGATAATAAGCCATGTGGTATCAATCTAAAAAAAATACTACCCCTTCTCTAACAATAAGTCGTGAGAGGAGGTTGAAGGAAAAGCCTTATAAGTGGTAATAGCTATGGGCAGATAGTTGGGTAACGATCTTTTCATCTCGAAAAATATAAATAAATAAATATCTTCACGCAATTCCCAGTACAGGGGTAGACAGAGGTCAAGTCTAGACAATTAAGTCCCTTCGACACATTTCGAAGATATTTTCTGGACAACGTGACAGGTGGTGAGCCCGTCGCCGTCTTTATGTCCAACGACATAATACGTACATAAGTTTTTGAAAAACCCATTGGTACGAGCCTGCCACTTGGGGATCGAACTCGGGTCTCTTAAATCGATAAAGAGATAATATACCTAATTGATAGGTTCAATTAGTCTTCGACCTTAAATAAAAGAGAGTGTTCCGTACAAAATCTGAGCGGGTAATAAAATTTTTCGAATAGGTAATAAAATTAGGTAATAAAAATAGGTAATAAAATTTTTCGTCTAACGAATTTTTTCTTTTTTAAATTAATTGGCCTACAACGTCTCAACAAGTTAACGTTTCGTTTTACCTAAATATTACAAGTAAAGGATCTATATGAAACAATGTTCTTTTAATGAATATAATACAATTCTTTATAATTACTCCTTAACATAACTAAATGACAAGCGAGCATAACAAGCGTTGAGATTTAGTAATATTTTATTTTCAGAGTTTTACGTCACTCGTGACATGACTTGTCACTTTAAGATGAAATTTTTTGATGAAACTATACCATAAATTTTACGATTTTTTGTTAGCTTACATACATACATACATATCATCACGCCTCTTTCCCGTAGGGGTAGGCAGAGACCACTTCTTTCCACTTGCTACGATCCTTACATACTTGTTTCGCTTCGTCCACTTTCATTATTCCCTTCATACATTCTCTTCGATTCAGGGTACTCTTGACCTGGCCTTTTTTCAGGACGTCCCTGATTTGGTCTTGAAACGTCCGCCTAGGTCTTCCCTTCCTACACTTCCATTCACACTCGCCTTATATGCTTTTTTCGTCAATCGTTCTTCATTCATTCTCTCGACATGGCCAAACCATCTCAGCATACCTTTCTCAATTTTAGTCACTACATCTTCTTTCAGACCACAACGTTTCCTTATTTCACCATTCCTTATCCTGTCGCTCAGTTTAACTCCTAACATACTTCTTAATGCTCTCATCTCAACTGCATTTACTCTGCTTTCATGTTTCTTCTGCCATACCCAACTTTCACTTCCGTACATGAGTGTCGGAACCAAAACTCCCCTATGCACAGCCAAACGAGCCTTGTTAGACACCATCCGACTGCTCATAAAGGAGTGCAAAGCTCCATTCACCATGTTTCCTGCATTCACTCTTCTTTCAATATCACTCTCACACTTTCCATCTCTTGTGAACTTTGAACCCAGATACACAAACTCATTCACCTGTTCAATTTGTTCATCTCCAATCACTATATTGCAGTCTGTCATGACCTCATCTCTTTCAAACACCATTACTTTCGTCTTCTTTACATTCATCTTCATCCCCTTCCTAACAAAATCTTCACTCATAGCAGTTACCATCTCCTGCATCTCCTCGGCTGAAGACGCAAGTAATACTTGATCATCAGCATAGAGAAAACATTTGACGAGTAACTCATTCATTCTCAACCCACTTTCATTCTCTTTTAAATCTGTCAAGCAATTGTCCATAAACAGATTAAACAGCCACGGTGACGCTACACATCCCTGTCTAACACCTTTTCGATATTAAACCATTCAGTGTACGCCCTGTTTATCCTTACACAAGCACAGGAATCCCTATAAAGAGATTGCAATGCTCGTATGAGGATACTGCTGACACCTTTCACGGACAATGCTGACCACAATTCATTCCTCACCACTCTATCATAGGCCTTTTCTAAATCCACGAACGTGCAATAGACCTTCTGGTTTTTAGCCAGACACTTTTCGGCTATGCACCGCAAGGAAAAGACCTGATCCGTACACCCCATTCCCTTTCTAAATCCCGCTTGTGCATCCCATACTTTTTCGTCCGTTTCATTCACAACCCTTTCAATCAACACTTTCGCATACAATTTACCGACGACGCTGAGAAGGCTTATACCGCGGAAATTTACGCAGTCCTGCCGTGACCCCTTTCCCTTATATAATGGCACGATTACGGCTTTGCTTTGTTAGCTTCGATGTGCATTTACGGAATTGGGTATATGTAACACCGACAGGAAAGGTATCTTACATACTTCGATATATTCGGCAGTAAAATACTCAGAAAATTTGAAAGTATTTTCACAAAACGTGTATACATCGTGATACTACATGTTGGGATTGCTTTGATATCGGCTTAAGAATTTCTCACTCCATTCTTCACTTGGGTGTTGTTAGAAGCTTAAAATGGCAGTAACTACTCCACTCAAATGAGACTGCTATCGGGTAGTAGCAAATAGATAGTAATTTTTTTTTTAATAGAAAAGGGAGGCAAACGACGTGATGGTAAGTGATTACCGCCGCCCATGAACACCCGCAATACCAGAAGCAAAGCAGATGCGTTGCCGGTCTTAGAGTGCCCCCCCCAGAATTGGGGGCCGGTTACCTGCACTCACCAGACGAAACGCAGAAATTTGTTAGACTTTTACTTCACGCCGGTATTTTGTGAGGTCGTGGTACTTCCCCGGTCCAGCCGGCCCATTCATGCAACAACAAAAACTGATGCGTGGCTCTACCACTGTTAAAGTAATAGACAAAGACTGCTATCGCTAATCCTGTTGCCATCCATGGCGATCATGGTAAGTCCTGCTTACAAGTGAGGTATTTGTTTTACAGTGTTTGTATTGAAGGTAGTAATTTTTTAAGGAAGTAATTTGGAGATTTGATTCTGGGAGATTGAGATTGTTCGCTCCTTAATATTTTTCTATTTCTTTTTTTGAACTGGCAATTCATTGGGCAGCAATGTTAATGTGCCATTAAATTCATTTTACTTGTTTTTACCTGATCAAGAAAAGGCAGTACAATTATGCTAACTTTCACGCAGTAACTGGTGATTTTTTTTTATTATTACTATTTTCGAAAACAAAAAAACTCAGCACAGCTTACATGTTTTAAAACCAATAAGAATTCATCGAAAAAAGAATAGTTAAGATTGGAATAAGAGTTTTGCAGAAAAGTTACCGATAAAATTTTGAGTATTTTTTGGGATCCCTAATAGATTGTTATATGTGATTGCAGTTTCAATAATATTACAGGTGCATGTCGTTTTTTAGGCTACGCCCAAAGACGGCCTTTTCTATTTTTAAACAATTTTATAAAACTTTATAAAGAGATGAAAACTTTCGGCGTTCCCCTTTTTTCCTACTTGATCAAGTTTAAATAGGAGATTTAACAAATAATTAGTTCGGAAACTTTGATACTCACATAAAAGTAATGAAATTTAAGGCTCGGAGACGAACTTCAATAAATGAGCTACCTAAGGTTATGAAGTGTCAAAGAAAGTTTAGAAGACTAACATTATAATTTTGCATTATTAATTAAACTTAATTATTTAGTAAATGGTGCTATTAGTTTCCGTGTAAAAGAAAGGGAAAGGACAAAGACCAAAGAAAGCAATATTGAGCGAAAAGTGAATGTCAGGAGTTCAGTTAAAAGTAAGCTTACTTTACCTATAGTAAGTGCCTGCGGTAGCCCGTCAATATTTGTAATAAGCTTTAAACAGAAAAGGCTGTGCGGTTGTCACACTTAATATAAATCCATTAAAAAACTTGAAATTGTAGAAAATTTCGCTATAACAATCATGGATATGTTATATAGAAAAACGTTATTAATAAATACATACATACATACATAAGAAATAAGGCAGCTTAAGCTCTTGTAATTTGGATTCAGAAAGTACCACAAACACCCAGACCCGTGAAAATGTAGAAAAAGTACTTTCTACTTTGAACCAATCGAGAATCAAACCCAGGACGTCAGAGCTGGTGACACCGTAAAACGGTGAGTCCGTAAAACAAAACGTCAAAATAAAGGTAAAATACTTTCTTAACTATGTTTCATAACTTACTGTAGTACACTTTATTATTACTGTGTAGTCTAATCATTTTAATATGTGTAAAACTTCTAGATTTAAACTTGTAAAACATTTACCAAATTTACTTTCAAACTTTTAATAATTTATACAAATTTTTCAAAATACACACAGAATAGTAATTTTTTGTGAAATTCAGAAAACCAATGGATTCTTTTATGCTTTTAATTGCGAAATCAGTGACAGTTTTAATAGAAATGAGTATATAACATAAATAAAAGTATCGATTCAAACAGTCTGAGACTGTTGGCCTGAAAGCTGTTTTACAGCTTCATAGATAAATCTAGCGAAAACCCGCAAGTAAAACAGAGCCTAGTAAGTAAAAAGCTAGCTTGTAGCCGTTGTGTGTAAACGAAAAACCCAAAAAGCAGTCGAAGATTTCAAATTTTGACTGGTCGTAAAATTTTTATTTTATATAATTTTCCACGAAAATGGGAAATACATTTACAAAAGTCAGTAAGGGAGATGTGTGACGAACGCTGTACTGAGTAGACGTGTGTACAACGTCTACACGCTAAAAAAATACAATTTTCTTTTAATAAAATTATTCTTTGTAAAACTTGAAATTAGTGACGGTGTAAAACAGTAACTTTCGGACTGTATAGTGTTTATGAGATACCGTTATCTTATAATAAAATTCAGCCGACGCGTTTTGTGTTGTGAGGGTAAAAGCAGATTACTCAGTTTATTACACTAACTCGCTTCGCCGTACCAGCTTATCAACAATATCTAAGCATGAGTTTACAACCGTTAGCGCACGGCGGGAATGCATTGAGCGGTAGCGATTCTGCTCTGGAGATGCGTGGTAACTCCCGGGAACAAGAATATGTAACTCAAAGAAAAAGAAAATCACGTGAAAATGATTCTTCTGAATTTTTTATAGAAGAGTTAAATAAATTGCGGAAAGAAATACAGTCTTTTTTCCAAAATTTTAGTGCAACCCAAAATCAAAACAGTGACAAAATTTGTCAAGAAATGTCGGGAATCAAACAACAATTATAAGAAATGAAAAATACTACGGAAAATTTAATTACTGAACATCATACCATTAGAAATGAATTAGAAAATATGAGGCAGCATAATTCAACTATCTAGGAAAAAATCACCAAACTCGAAAGTGACTTAAATTTATATAAAAATTTAAGTAGTCAAACTGCGTCCACAAATCCGCTGCCGCTTAGCTACGAGAACATAGCCTTAGAAATACAAGATCGACACAACCGGCAGAAAAATATCATACTTGAGGGTATACCCGAACTAAATGACAAAAATTCTCAGAAAAGACGCAAACACGATATGAAGGAAGTTACAAAAATTATTGAAAGTATTTATGAAAATTGCCCTAAGCCTAAAATTATTTTCCGTTTAGGTAAACATATTTCAGGTAAAAACCGGAGAATCAAGGTATTTTTTGATTCACAAGACTGCTGTCTATTTACTTCGTAACCGAACATTAATTACCTCCAAAAACATCCGTATTTTTTGGGACCTAACGCCTACTCAACAAAAATATCTACAAAACTTAAAAAATGAACTTGCCAATCGCCAACAAAGTGGTGAAATAAACCTAAGCTTCAAATATTTCAATGGAATTCCAAAAATTACAAGAATTATATCAAAAAACGACAAGTAATGTCTAATCCATCTTCTAGCGAACAAATTACGTATCAAATTACTCACGATTATACCGATGTAAAAATGAATTGCACCTCACTAAAATTCTTTTACGCAAACATTAGAAGTTTGGTAAAATTAGGCAAAGTTGATGAATTGAAATGCATTATAAAATATTTTAAATACACTATTCATTTAATATTGTTAACGGAGACGTGGATTAAATCAGAAAATGATACATTATTGTTAAACATTTCTAACTATTCACACATTTATAACTATAGGACTGACTGCATTGGTGGTGGAGTGTCAATATATGTGCATAATGATTTATCTTACACACTTACGGAAGAAAAGTATGTCGATGGCAATAACTACTTATGGATTTATTTAAAAAATGTAGCTTAAACATTGGACTCGTTTATAGACCACCTTCTACAAATATTGAAAACTTTTTGGATATGTTTTCGATGCAGTTAGAGCAGAGGAAAAGGTCAATAGTGTTTGGAGATTTTAATATAAATATTTTGCAAATAGACCGATACAGTAATCAATATAAATATATACTACAAGAATTGGGATATAAAATAGTGAATAAGATTCATAGTGACTACTGCACTAGAGAAACTGAAACATCAAAATCGCTTTTAGACCATGTCTGTACAAACACATACAATGATTTTCATTTTGCTTTAATAGATTCCTCATTATCAGACCATAAACAAATTTACTGTGAGCTAAAAAATTAAATGGAACCCAAAAAGAAAATAAAATATGAAGCAATAAATTATGAGAAACTCTACAAGAACATGTCTGAAAATAATGCACAGATAATAGAACATGACTTTAAGCAACTTGAAAATTTTACTAAAAATAACATAGATAACCATAAAACTATTAAATACAAAATACTAAATTTACCCAAAGACGACTGGATAAATAAACAAATATTAGATGAGATAAGAAATCGTAATATATTGTGGAAAAAACTTAAACATGATTCAAATAATATTGAACTGAGGAATAACTTTACCTATATAAGAAATAAAGTTTTGAGTACTATTAGAGACACTAAAGATAAATTTTACTATGACGCTTTTGTGAAGTGTTGCAATAACCCAAAAAAAATGTGGGACCTTATTTACACCTTTGTTAATAATAAAATAAAAAATACAAGTGCTCCTTCTAAACTTGTATTAAACGTTAAAACAATAGATGATAAAACAGAAATATGTGAAACGTTTAATTGTTACTTTTCTTCAATAGGTTTAATTTTAGCAAATGAAATACCAAAGAAATATCACAATAATACAATAGAAACACAGATCACTCAAACATGTTCAAACTTACATACACAAAATAAAACTTTCACAGAATTTAAAAAATGTACAAAAGATGAAATACAAAAAATTATTAAAAACTTAAGTATTAATGCAAGTTCCGGTATTGATGGTATAACGCCTAAAGCGATTAAGTGCATAAATGACATCATAAGTGAAAATCTGAGTTTATGTATTAATAACTGTCTCAAAGAAGGCATTTTCCCGGATAGCCTGAAAACAGCTAAAGTCAGTCCTATTTACAAATCTGGTTGTAAGTTTCATCCTGGCAATTATCGTCCCATATCGGTTTTACCCATTTTATCAAAAGTGTTTGAGCAGATTTTATATGTACGTTTAAACGATTTTTTAACAGAAATAAAATTTCTCTTTAAAAGCCAGTATGGTTTTCGGGCAAAATCAAACACTCTGTCGGCCTCAATCGATTTAATAACCAAAATCTAAAATAATATCGACCAAAAAAAAAATAGCTTTGGGCATGTTTATCGATTTAAAAAAGGCTTTCGATACTATTTCCCACACTATTTTGCTCAATAAATTACGAAGGTTAGACATATCTGGATCAGATTTTAAAATAATTCAATCCCACTTGACAAATAGAGTACAATTAGTGAAAATCGAAGATTTTCAAAGTAGGCCATGTCATATTCCTTGTGGGATTCCTCAGGGGTCTGTCCTAGGTCCATTGTTATTTTTGATATACATAAATGACGTTGGTAACCTGGGATTGACCGGTGAGGAGTCTTTATATGCTGATGACACATGCTTATTTTATTTCGGCGAGTCAATCCACAAGATTATATCTGATGCTCAGACTGATATGGACATATTAAATGAATGGTTTCAGTATAACTTGCTCACTGTTAATGTTTCTAAAACTTCGTATATGATTTTTACCGCAAAAAATAAAAAAATCCTAGTTTCAACCCTTTAACTATAAATAATCAAGAAATTAAGCAATCAGAAACAGAAACATATCTCGGTCTATTTTTGGCTTCCAAGCTATCATGGCAAGCTCATCTAGATTATTTGCAGTCAAAGATAACATCATTGACCGGAGCCTTGCGAAGAACGTCACGGTGCATCCCTCCAAAAGTTCGCACTCTTATTTATAACTCACTAGCCAAGCCCTCATTAGAATATCTAATAGAGATATGGGGATGTAATTTTATTACTTGTGTGAAAGATCTCTAAAGAGCGCAAAATAAAGTAATAAAAACTTTGTTCCAGCTTGACTACCATTTCCCTACAAAAGAACTATATAAGAAAACCGATACATTATCTCTTAGTCAATTATACAAATACAAAATATGCATTCTAATTAGAAAAATATTATCAGAAACCATACACTCACAAATTACATTCAAAACTAAATCACACTCACACTACACACGAAACAAGCATAAATTACAATTACCAAAAGTCAGAACCAATAAGTATGGCTTAAAAACTGTACAGTTTGAAGGAGCACTACTGTATAACAGCCTCCCAAATGAAGTACTTCATGAAAAATCCTTTTTGATTTTTAAGGCTAAACTTAGAAAGCACTGTCAAAATTTGTAATACATATTAACATTAAGTTTTGCATTGTATAGAGTCACCACATACAGTACGCATTATTACATACTATGTCAATATTTAAGTTTTCCTGTAGAAGTGAACAATGTTCTTAATAGGAAATAAATTCTCTCTAAACACAAAAGTCAGTAATAAAGATGTGAAATTTGTTTTATTTTTTGCCCTGGTAGCCGCTGCAAATCTGTGATCAAATTCTTTGCGATAATGTTTTTACTAAAATTTATTTGTTAGATTATATGTGATCGTATGTAAATATGACATTTTTTAATCCATAACAGACAGAGCCTCTGAAAAGCGTGGTCAGGTGGACTTCATCTTATAAAAATAAATTACCAACTTTAAATTCGTAAAACATAATCGAATATTCGTATAATCTTGTATTCGTTTCGTTATATAAATTTAAAATAAACATTTTGTTAGATGCCAATAGGTTAATGGGTTATGGCGCGCACACCGCAACGTGCTTCGCTGATTCTAGCGTCTAAAGCTTAGTTAAGGTAGTGAAAGTAGAAGAAATGTAGCATTGCTACTATTCTTTTTTAAATGTTTGTATTTTCACCTACTGTTTAATTCTTCCTTTTTTGTCAAAACTTTATTTACAGAAAGTAAACTTAAAATTTACTATTTTAAATACATATTATAATTATATAGTTTTGTAAATATGTGTTCACATTCCTTGAGGCATTTTAACAAGACCGCTAGCTTTAAAAGAACCAGCCCTCAGTCCTCAGTGGCTGCAACGAGTACTGGAAACAATTTCTGTAGAAACATATATAGTCTTCTTTCAAAGACTCATATTTACGCCACTTACTTACGAGTAATTCAGCTGCCTCCGATGCTAGCCCGGAAGTTATCGAAGTTTATATTTTGTGTTTGATCTGCATATGATGAATAAGAACGAAATCAATAAGTTTTCATTAAAAAAAAACTGGGCGAAGCCGCTGAAAACATAGAAAGTAACTGCTGATATTTAAATTCAATATAATGCTTCATTAAAATGATGTCAGCCACTCGGAAACAGGAAAATGATTACTTGAGCTAATTGAAATTGCGGTTTGATTAAATTGACAGCCCATTAAGATTTTACTAGACAGTTTTTTAAAACATTTTGGGGAGATCTTAAAAATATTCTGTAACAATATTTATGTAACAAAATGGCTATTGCTATTTCTCGCTATTTAATATTATTTACAATTTATCACAGTTATTACCGTGTAATTACGGCACAAGAATATATCACCCCCTTTCTTACCGTGCGCGGCGACTAAGGAAAGGGCGTTGAAAAAACTGTTGGCTACCGACAGATGGTGGAATAACCGTCTCAAAAAATGCCAGATTGGAATTCAGCAGGTCGGTAAAGAGTAACAGAGTGGTGCGAGCGAGTGGAGCGAGGTCTCTGTAGCTGTGATCGCCAATCCGCTTCCCAAAAGTCGCGATTATGGGAGAGGCCTGTTTCCCGCATTGGACATTTCTAGGCTATTATGTTTGTATATATGTATGTATGTATGTATGTACGTTGTATTAACAGTCGACATAAACAAGGTTTTGCGTCAGTGGTTACGCAGAATCCCTCTTTTAGTGTCGGTGGATTATAAGGTCATTATCGTCGTCTCTAGCATCGTAGCATCTAAACAAGAGGTCCAATTTTGATGTGGTTTTGCGGTTTTTTTTTTGAAAGCTGACGTGATGGAGGTGGTATTGAGCAATGACAAATTCGGTGTAAATATATTTTTTTAAAATTATTTTGGTTTCCCTATTGTGAGTCAATGCAGCTAGTATTTTGGAGTTGGAGTATTGTGTGTGATGTTGCCCCAATCTATGTACTCATTAAAATTATTCATTAGCGAGTTAGACCTCTTAATGCGTCAGTTTTAGATATAAGATTTATGTGATGAAAAACCACTTAGTATATAGTGTTATATTTCAATTTGTAATATAAAAATATCTTCACGTCATTCCCAATACAGTGGTAGACAGAGGTCTAGATAATCAATAAATTGTTGGGACCAAGTGACAAGTAGTAAGCTCGTCACCGTCTTCATTTAAATTATACGTAATTTAAAAAAAAGGCTCATTGGTTCGAGCCTGCCACCTGGTGATCGGGTCTCTTGACGATCACCCAATCACTCGGCCATCTTGACTTTGCTAGCACTTTGGTACTATATCTCTCGGCTTTTTAATCATAATTTATTTCACATACTTAGTATTCGACGTTAATACTTAACTGTTCTCCCGATAACTTTAAATGAGCCCATATTACCCATTAGTGTCACACCGTATTATATATTTTCTTAGATATTAATCAGCTCAGAGAATACTTAGCTAGTATCTAGTAAACTAGTTTAATAGAATAATATCTGCCTGACGTTATTTAGAAGCGAGTTATTTCCAAAACGAGTTATTTGCAAAAAAAGTTCCGATGGCCGGCTCTTACTAATGGGTTTTTTTCAAAATGATTTTAATTTCTAAGGACCTACTTGTCTATCTAAGCCAGTATTGGGAATGGCGTGAAGATTTAGATATTATTTAACGTATCTTTTATAATAAGATACGTTAAATAATATCTATATATATCTATATATATATATATATATATGTATATATATATATATATATATATATATATATGTATATATATATATATATATATATATATATATATATATATATATATATATATATATATATATATATATATATATATATATATATATATATATATATATATATATATATATATATATATATATATATATATATATATATATATATATATATATATATATATATATATATGTATATATATATATATACATATATATATATATATATAGATATTATTTAACGTATCTTATTATAAAATATACGTTAAATAATATCTAAATCTTCACGCCATTCCCAATACTGGCTTAGATAGACAAGTAGGTCCTTAGAAATTAAAATCTTTTTGAAAAAAATCCATTAGTAAGAGCCGGCCATCGGAACTTTTTTAAATAATATGGCATCATAATAATTATCCTCAACTTCTTTGGCTTCCTTTTTTGATGCATGGTAAAGTCATGCGGCAACCGGTTTTAACGGGGCAAGATCACGTATTTAAAGGTAACCATCGGGAAATATAAGTATCTTGTACAGTTACTTCAACGGGATAGTTAGGTAAATGGAAACACACATCTCTATTTCGTTCCTATTTCTTTTCTCTTTCCCCAATTGCTCACTACGCTTGGAAAACGGATTCTTACTTAATTTTGCCTTACATTATGTCTCTATCTTTCGATCGCCATAATGTTTTCAAGGATTCCGGTAGTCGCCTTACACCCATGGAATAAGCAGCGAAGTCTGGGTACTAATAAAAATTAAGAATTTATTTATATAAAATAGGTAAAAATGTTTTCATCGATTAATTTATTAAAATACGCAAGTCACTGGCATGTTGAATGACAGTTTGGTAATTTTTGAAATGTTTGTCCCGATATCCGTCGGCCGTTGACGTTTTTATCACCTCTTACCACACCAATTGGAAGAAAGAGGAATGAGAAGAAATATAACATAAATTATTACTGTACAATTTACGAAACCATTACATTCGTAGCTTAAACATCATATCTCGACCATTTTGTAAACGTAAACGTAAAGTTTATTAACAACTTTATCTTTATCGCTGACCATAAAATTAGGAATGCATTTGAGGTAATGAAATTTTTTAATGTTTTATGGATCTCTTTTTACGTTCTTAACGAGTGTCTTTAAAATAAACTTAAAAATTTGACTACTACGGTACCTTCAACTGCCTTCGGATTCGAACCCACAATCCTATAGGATTGTGGGTTCGAATCCCGATAGAGGAAAACATTTGTGTGAGTTAAGTATGAAAGTTTGTATTTGAATCATCGAAATTCATTTGTATATATTAATATTCATTCACTTAGCCATATATCTATATAAGTACATACGTTGGACACTATGCTCACTCCTTGTACCAAATTGGCTTTGGTGAAAAGTGGGTCGATAAGACCATAGATTATATAAGACTATAGAATATACAGGACTATATATTATAAGTAGACAGATATCGAGATATGGCTAGGCCAGTATAGGGGAATGCCTGAGGATAAAAATACTCATACATAGGGAAAACATACCATACATTGCTCTCATCCCAAAGTAAGCAGCTCAGGCACTTGTAATATGGAATCAGAAACAACGAACATATCTTATATAATTTTGAGAGGCTAAAGTAATAGAAATGCAATGAAACTACACCCCTTATCTGAATAGCTGCGTTATAATAAAAGTAAATATAAAAACAATATGAAACGCTGGTAGAATTAAATTAGTTCTTAGGCTCGTGCAAATACTTGTCATAATAGCCATACTAGTTTAACGGATTTCAACTTAGTTCATTATTTTCATTCAAGCTGCGTAATTAATAGATTGGAACATACTTATATTATATTATATTGGAACATACTTACATAATACTTATATTAAGAAACTGAGAGTACTTAAAAGTAAACAGAAAAAAGGTAAACAGAGCACTAGACAATTGTGTATTAATTGGGCCACCTTTTTTGATCAAAGGTCGGGCCACCTTTGACCAAAGCCTATTTAGGACAACGTGACATATGCAGAGCCACGTTACAACATATTTACAAAGATACATATATACATAGATACATAGATTCTATAACTACTACTCCACTATAAGCTTCGCTAAGCAACGCTGCGCTAATCAAAATGGCGATCGAATAACCACACTTTTCGCAGCTAAAATATTGCTACTGAGGCTGTTATCCCACCTTCTGTGGGAAGTTATTTTCCTATTAAAAAAAATGGATGGCAATTATGTTACATATGCAAGTGTTTCTTTGTTTTCTAATTTAATCAATGATTATAATTTATACTATAGTTATGTACAGATAAAATTTGTAAGTTTGCATTGTTTCGCATTACTGCTATTTCATTCAGCGTACATAATGGTCTGTAAAAGGCCAGTGTAGGAGGTAGATCTCACCCGTAAGGGAGGATTTGCTACAATCACCACGCTTGGAAAGAAGATTGCTGCAGTGCCAGAGACTGTGCACTTTAAACATTTCTACCTGTCACCGGTCTGCCGAATTTTGGTCTAGTATTTTTAAAATGGTTATAGTCCGATGAATACTTCCGAGTCCGGTGTCAATGTAACTAGACGTACTGTCGTTTGCTCTTCCAATAATATTCAGTATAGTGCAAAATTCAAGTATATTCAGTGCAAAACCAACATCATCATAATCCAAGACTACAGAAGATATCTCATGTTAAAATTATTCACCAAAAGTGCTGTAGTGCGATATTTACAATCTAGATAACCTCAAAATATGTGGGGAGTGAAGTTGGTTCGAAAAGTATAGCATAGACATTTGTCGTATGTGCCTCAAGTTAGACAACCGCAAGAATCAAATCTGACAGATAGGGTTGCCATTATAAAAATTAAAAGATCTACCGTACGGTCAGTGTGTTGTAAGATCTATAACTCTGTAAAAAATCTACCCAAAAATCTCAAATTAAAAAAAAAATGGATATACAAATGGAATTATTACTAAACAAAATTCAAGAGCAAATGAAACAACAGATAATAACAATAACAGATGCCGTAACAAAAAATGTAGCACAACAAATTGACGAACGATTTAAAAAGTTGGATGAGGAAAATAAACAACTTAAAAATGAAATCAAGGAAATGAAAGAGAAGACAAAGGGATTAGAAATGGCAAAAAAGAAAAATAACATACTTCTTTTTGGAATAAATGAAGACAAACATGAATGGTCGAATCTGATACAACTGTAACTGAAAAACTTAACGGTTATCTCGGACTGAATCTGCAAGAGATTGAGATCACGAACACCTTCAGAATAGGAAACCCTAAAAGAAAGCCACGACCTATCTTAATTTCACTTGTATCGTACTGGCGGAAAATCGATATAATGAGATCAAAAAACAGATTACCAAAAGACATTTATATCAAAGAAGACTATACTAAGGAAGCTCGCAAAGCATTACAACCAAAACTAGAGGAAGAGCGAAAAAGGGCAACATAGCCTTTTTAAAAGTAGATAAGCTTATAGTCAAAAATCAAACTGATGTAAACCGAGAAAAAGGGACCCATACTCCTCGCCTAACCCCAATGCACCACAGACAGAAAAATCAACGTACGTAGCGCCGAAGAAAGTTAACACAGCCAATGCATTCGAGTATATGGCTCGAGCGAGATCAAACTCGCTAAAAGAAAAATGCAATTCATAACAACAACCGCACATCCGAAAGCAGAAAAACAACTACAACAACCCAAACTTACAACAAACAACCATGGAAAACACTCCCCCATGCCGCCTGGTCCCCGTGGGGGAAAAACACCAAAACCCTCCAGTAACCAATAGAGAACCAACTCAAAAATTACTAATTGGTACATTGAACGTCAGATCCTTAGCATCCACAAATAGATACATAGAACTCACATATTCGTTAGAAAATATAAATATCGATATATTAGGCCTAGCAGAATTTAGGAGTATGGGCAGCAGCATAGAAGAGCATAAAGATTATATATTTTGCTTTAAAGGAGAAACACTAGGCCTGTACGGAGTAGGCTTTTTAATAAAAAAGGAATATAAAAACAACATCATGAATTTCAGAGGCTTGTCAGAAAGAGTGGCCCTACTTCAAATGGACTTTCATAACAAAATAATTTCGATCATTCAAGTGTATGCGCCAACTGAAGCCACTAAAGAATTTATATTTATTTATTTATTTATCTTCACGCACAATCCCTGACGGGGTAGCCAGAGAGAACAGATCGCCAAGTGTCACGATCCCTACATACTTCTTTCGCTTCTTTCAGATTCATCATCTTCTTCATACATGCACGTCTAGGTATCCGAGTACTCTTGACCCTCCTCTCTTCGAGCAATTTGCTCACATGGTCTTCGAAAGTTAATCTCGGTCTACCTCGACACCTTTTAATATTAACTTTCGCGCTATATATTTTCTTCACCATTCGGTCTTCACTCATTCGCTCAACGTGCCCAAACCATCGAAGCACGCCCTTATCCATTTTTGAGACAAGGTCATCTTTCAAACCTGCCATATTGCGAATCTCTTCGTTTCGCTTTTGGTCGGCCATGGTAAGGCCGCACATTTTACGAAGAGATCGCATCTCCACTGCATTCAACCGGCTTTTATGCTTCTTCTGGCATACCCAGGTTTCGCTGCCATATAACAAAGTCGGTACCAACACTGCGTTATGTATTGCAAGGCATGCACTTTTCACAACGCCTTGCCTTTTGATTAACGCAGTCAGGGCACCATTGACTTTGTTCCCGGCAGCAACACGCCTGTCCACATCTAAATCACATCTTTCATCCCGGCTAAACGCACTCCCCAAGTATACAATTTCATTCACCTGTTCTAGACATTCCTGATTTACCCAAATTTCGCACTTCGTTCTTTCTTCGTCCCTTTCAAATACCAGAACCTTAGTTTTATTAGCATTCAAACGGAGACCATTAATTTCACATTCTTTCATTTCAAAGAAGAAATTGATAAATTTTACGATACCCTACATGAAGCTCAAACCGTGGCTGGAGAGAACGTACTAGTCATTGGAGATTTTAATGCCAAAGTGGGCTTAGCCAAAACAAATGAAGATCCAATTTTAGGAAAATTTGGTCATGGAAAAAGAAATAAACAAGGAGAAAGGTTGATGGAATATGCTTTTGAACACAAATTATCGATAATGAATACTTTTTTTTTAAATAAGACACAATCGTAAATGGACCTGGATATCACCATGCAAAAAATCAAAGAATGAAGTGGATTACATCTTGTCTAACCAGCCAAAAAAAAAAATAGGGAATATAGAAATTCTACATAGTTTAAGATTCTTTACCGATCACAGACTGGTGAGTGCCACTTATATACTACAAAACATTAAAAAAAGAGGCAGACATTTTAATCAACATCAAACACTTTTCAAACAGAAGAAGAAATAACACTCTATACTAAAACTTTAAAAAATCATATAAAAGAAATTGAGACACTCGACGGAGAGGAGAACGTCCAGACCCTATATAACAAAATAGAACACATAATTAAGAAAAGTACATTAAAGGAACAAAGGAAAGAAAACGAAACGAAGATGAACAAACTACTTACAAAACCTACGCTTGAGCTAATCACCAGACGATCAGAACTCTTGAAAACAAGACAAAAAACAAAGGACACTAAGGACTAGTTAAAAATTCTATTCATGAAAACCAACAAAGCTATCAAACAGGACTACCTAGACTATAGAAAACAGATTATAGAAACCAACCTTATGCGATACAGGAGCACAAAAAGATCAATATAAACAGCGGACACATAAGAACTGGATACAAAATCTAAAAACCGGCACAGGAACAAACACAAGGAACGACATTATAGTTTGTTCTACAGAGTTTTACAAAGAACTATATACCAACGCTGGAACATATAACTGTGTAAATAAGAACAAATACTCCATCAATTGCAGCAATATCGAAGACGAACCCGCACAGGTGGATGCGATGGAGGTAGCAAGGCATCTAAAGAAACTTAAACTAGAAAAAAGCCCAGGACCTGATGGTATACCAAATGAGGCTTTCAAATTTGTAATTGCTTTGCTAGCACATTCACTGTCCCACTTATTCAACAAGGTTATAAAAACGGGACAAGCACCCGAACAATGGAAAAAATCTGATATAATCTTGTTGTATAAAAAGGTGATCCTCAAGCTATTGGTAATTATCGGCCAATCAGTCTTCTTTCTAGCACTTATAAATTGTTTACCTCCATTTTGCTAAGCAGAATCAGTACCACGATCGAAAACCTGCAACCTATAGAACAAGCAGGGTTCCGGACAGGTTTCTCAACAACGGATAATATTCATATAATGCAACAAACAATGGAAAAATACCGCGAATTCAATAGACCATTATATTTAGCCTTCGTAGACTATGCCAGAGCATTCGATACAATATCACATGATGCAATATGGGAGGCACTAAATAAATGTCATGTCCACGAAAAGTATTACAACATCCTAAAAAATGTTTACGACAATAGCACTAGTTGTGTGAAACTAGAGAAACGAAGACCGGAAATACCGATTTTACGCGGAGTAAGACAAGGAGATCCTCTGTCCCCCAAGATTTTCATCGCAGTGTTGCAAAGCGTCTTCGAGGAACTGCAATGGGAAAACGAAGGTATTAAAATCGGCAACCGATATCTAAGCCACCTCAGGTTCGCAGATGATATAGTCCTCTTCGCTGAAAGCAGCAGAAACCTGGAAAAAATGACAAATCAATTAATCGAACAAAGTGCAAAAGTAGGTCTTTTAATGAATAAAGACAAAACAAAACTAATGACAAACAGTTACTCCAATAAAATTAAACTTGAAGGAGAGACACTAGAATACGTAAACAAATACACATATCTGGGAAAAGAAATATCTTTTCAAGGCGGGAACGAAGAAAAAGACGTAGAACGCCGAATAAATATGAGCTGGAAAAAATACTGGTCACTGAAAGAAATTACGAAAGGTGACTATCCGCTCAACCTTAAAAAAATTGTGATGGATACATGCGTTCTGCCGACTCTCACGTATGGATGTCAGACTAGGACCTACAACACTAAAACTAAAACAAAATTAGTGAGTTGTCAGAAAGCGATGGAGAGAAGCCTTTTTCGTCCTGCACTACTGCCTTTGCTTAAAGTGGCGATGGGCTGGCCATATTGCACGTTACACAGACAAGCGATGGACAGCAGAAGTAACGAAATGGAAAGGACCTAACGGAAAAAGGCGGAAAGGACGACCTATGAAGCGATGGAGCGACGACATCGTAGCTACAGCCGGCAAGGAATGGATGAAACTAGCGAAAGACAGAGAAAAGTGGAGTAAACTGGAGGAGGCCTATACCCAAACAGGGGTTCCTATCCTATAATAAGTGATGTAAATAAGTGATGTAAATAATAGAAAACAATAGTTAAGTGAATAATCATGTTCGAAATTTGTATATACTTATATTTAATGTTTAGGAGACGGGAAATAAAAAGGCTTTATTATTATAAAAGGAAAAAGAAGCGGCTACACCTATTTGTATATTTAATGAAACATTTAAAGCACAAAAACGTCCTTAAACTTCCCCACACCCAACTGAAGAATCAAACGAGGCAATGATAGTTTAATACACAAAGAGACGACTACATAGGCGATCTCCGTCGCTGAGTAGTGTACACACCAGTGTTCAACGTGGGGCTAGCTCTGAATTCCCTTTCGACTCGCAGTCAGGTCAATGTAGAAAACACTTTGTATATTTAAATTATATTTAATTTCTAATCATTCTTGGCTCTGGGTATTTGTAGTACCTTTGATGATTCTGATTCAAAAACACAAGTGCATAAGCTGCTTACTTTGCAGTTTCAGCCACTAATTATTTAAAAAAAATTAAAGAGAAAGAGACAATGTGTTCTTAGAACACTTTTTTATATCCTCATGATGATGTAGATGTAGCTGGCTGAAGACCGTTCTTCATGGAAAATGTCTTCACGCCATTTCCATTACAGGGATAAACAGAGGTCTAGATAATAAGGTAGTTTCGACTCACTTTCTACCGAATACATTTTTGGAATAATGTGACAGGTGGTGAGCCCATCGCAGTCTTTATGTCCAAGCCAACGATATAAATCGTACATAAGTTTTGAAAAACCCGTTGGTATGAGCCTCAGCAATCGAACTCGGGTCTCTTGACTCGAATTCACATCACCTAACCACTTGGCTATCGTTACTTCAACTTGATAGGCTATAAAGAAAGACCAAAAAATTAGATATATATTATACTGACAACACAGAATATAAACATAAAAAAAATAGTAAAAAAAATTACCCCAAAAATTAGATTACAATTTATTGAAAATTATTGTTATATTATAACACAATTGCGTGAAGATATATATATATATATATATATATATATATATATATATATATATATATATATATATATATATATATATATATATATATATATATATATATATATATATATATATATATATATATATATATATATATATATATATATATATATATATATATATATATATATATATATATATATATATATATATATATATATATATATATATATATATATATATATATATATATATATATATATATATCTTCACGCAATTTCCAATACAGGGTAGACAGAGGTCGAGTCTAGACAATCAAGTCCCTTCGACCCACCTTCCCCCGAAGATATTTTCGGGACAACGTGACAGGTGGTGAGCCCGTCGCCGTCTTTGTGTCCAAGCCAACGATATTCGTACATAAGTTTTTGAAAAACCCGTTGGTACGAGCCTACCAACTGGGGATCGAACTCGGGTCTATTGACTCGAAATTCCGACCACCCAACCACTCGGCTATCGTGACTTTATTGAAAATTGATACAATAATAGCTTCCGCTTCCGCAGTGGGAAAGTTAATGGACAAGGATAAATAATAAGTTATTACTGGTATAATGGTAATAAGGAGACAGCTTTTGTCATTCTTATAGATAATATTAGTTATCATATTTTTGTTCATAATAGTTGACTTCGCTAAATGACCTTCGAAATAAATGCCCATTTATGCTATTTTCTTCGTTTTAATTAACCTCCTAAAAAACTTTTTTTGACCTTTGTCTTATATGGTGGTTATTCAACCAGGTATATGCATCATAATAAATTTAAAAAAGGTAGAAAAAACTCCTTACAACATTAATGACCAATGTCTTGTTCCATTCTTAAGGGTGTGATATATGCAGACAATAAGTTACAACATTTTTTTAAACTGAACTAAAATAAAATAAAATTACATGCATAAAATTCAATACATATTGCATAATTAGTTAAAATTTTTACGTTAATCTACTTTGAGATGTAAATTTTATGTGGCAACGCTCTCACCACCGAGCCTCCGTGTCCTACACGCATTAGTTGAAATTTTAAATCTCTCTTCTCATCTGAGCTTCTTAGAGGTGTTGCCGTCCATCAGAAGATATTCTATTTTCTAACCCAATATCCTTATAAAACTTTAGGCTACGGGCCTACGGGCTAACTTTAACTACGGCGACGGGCTCACCATCTATCACGGTGTCCCGAAAATATCTTAGGTGGAAGGTGGGACGAAGGGACTTAATTGTCTAGACTAGATCTCTGTCTACCCCTGTATTGGGAATTGTGTGAAGATATTCATATTTATTTATAACCCAATATCCATAACTTTACACCTCTGAAATCTTAATATGGTAACGCCATCTACCTTACTTAGGTATTTTTATGATGCAATTTACATGTCCAACATGACTTACATGCTTTACAGTCCAAGCCTTTAAATGCTAAATTTTGTGATTATGACCTAAGGAGTTTGTTCTGCGTCGTAAAGCTTTGTATTCTGTCTGTTTTCTTTCTTTTCTCATCCAATATATTTCTCCCCTGATCCAAAAATAGCTGTCCGATTTTTTTAAAAAACGTTGTCACTTCTTGACGTGAGTTCTGACGACCGATGTTACTTGTTTGTATTAACTGCTAAGTAAGATTTAAAAAAAATCGCGGTGATACAAATTACATACGTGAAACACGTATGTAATTTGTATCACCGCGATTTTACGGTATATTAAACTACCAAATATGACGGTATATATAAAAATACATATTTATTAAACTTCATATACATGATAGTGTATATAGGCGGACTTAATGCCAGAGGCATTTTCTACCAGCCAACCTTTAGGTGGTGCAGAGATGAAAAGAAGTAGGTGCGACTTTTAAATATCCTGAATTCGTGAGGAACTGCATTCCAAAGAAGGACGGGTTGAATATGGAAGGAAGAACGGACGAAGCTAGATCTATGGGACGGACACTGGAGAAGGAGATTATTTGACGAGCGAAGGGTTCTTTCGTGGTTGGAACAAAGATATTGGAAGTATGAAGACAAGTAGGAAGGAGGAACGGGGGATGTCAAAAAAGAATAAAGGGTTGTGAGAGCACGCAAACTACGGCGCTGACGAATAGTTATCCACTTCAACTGGGAGCGATAAGTAGATACATGATCAAACTTACGAAGATTGAAAATGAATCGAATGCAGTTATTTAGAAGACGATCATATTTATTGAGAAGATCTGCATTCAGGTCGAAATAGCACTTATCACCATAGGCGATAAGAGGAAAAATTTGAGTCTAGATAATAGACGTTTTTGTTTGGGTTGGGAGGAAGTTTTTTAGGCGGTAAAGAGTTCTCAAGGTACCTGTGACTTTCTGACTAACGTTCATGACTTGGGCTTTCCAGCTGAGGGTGGAGTCAATGTGTAGGCCAAGGTCTTTAACCGAAGGACACAGTTCGATAACAGTGCCATTGAAAACTAACGGCGGTAATGCTGCTGTATCCAAACTTACTTATATGCGACTACTACCTACTATTATGGCTTGACACTTTGATGGGTGATTAGATTAATGAACATTGAAAACAACAAAGGAGATAGAATTCCGCCTTGAAGGACGCCAGTATGTATGTCGCACCAACTTGAAAAGGATTCATCGCTGCGAACCGATTGCTGTCGCCCTCGACGAGAAGATGAGAACCATTCAAGTGCCTCGGTAGAGATCATGGAATTGGAGAGAATGGATAAAAGAATGTCATGGTTGATGGCATTAAAGGCATTTGTGAAGTCCACTAAGACTAACACCATAGTGTCTTCCATGCCTGCCCAAATGTCACCAGTGAATTTGAGGAGAACCAAAATAGTACTATGGCCTGGTCTGAATCCAGACTGTAATGAACTAAGCAGATTCTGTTTAAGAATATATTGAGACAGCTGCTTATGAACACAGGCCTCAAGTACTTTAGATAAAAAGGAATAATAGATAAAGGTCGGAAGTGATTGGGTGCAGAAGAATTCGTGGTCTTAGGCAAGGGAATAACGTGAGCCTTGCGCCACACTTTAGAAAAGCGAGATGAATCTAAGGAGAAGTTAATTATATCAGAGATAGGTGGGAGCACATGATCCAGGATATTAACAATCATACAGCGGCTGATGTTATCATCGCCCACAGAGTTGGATTTAATTGAAAGGATAATCTTCTTGATCTCATCCTTAGAGACTGAAGAGAAATTAAAACAATCAGCCTAGGACGTGGTAGATCCATTAAGCTGGCAACGGTATGATATTTGGTTTGTTGATCCAATGTGAGAGGAAAAATGGTGATTTAGGTCATCCAAACCCACTGTCCCGTCGAACCCAGACCACTTATCATTTCACTTACCAATTCATATAGTTTTAAGAATAAATATCCAGATATTAGCTGGAGAAGAAGAAGTGATATTATTGAGAATATGTCGGCGTTTGATTACACCGATTGATAGCGGTCTTAAATAAAGACCACTTTTCCTCACTACGATCTTTTCTATAATTACGAAAAGCCCTATCCCTACGTCTCATTGCCATACGAATGCCTATTGTCATCCAAGGTGCAGGCGAACGTTTGCTTCTTACTTTTTTAAGAGGGGCATGAACGTCATAAAGTTATAGTATAGCCTTGTTCAATGCATCAACCTTTTCGTCTATTGCGGAGGTGTCGAAAAAATTATTCCAATTCAATTTGGAAGCATCGTCACACAATTTCTCCGTATCCATCCGATTATATAGTTCCTTACTGTTTGTACTTCCCCTACCCATCTTCACCAATGCAGTGGAAATATGTAGACAATTTATGTTTTTTTTTTATAAATTCTCTCGAAATTTCTACAGTGGTCTAGACAATGAAGAACTTTTCGACGCACATTTCATCGAAACATTTTTGGGAAAATGTGACAGATGGTAAGGCTGTCGCCGTCTTATTGTCCAAAGATAAAGGTACAATTTTTACAGACAAGTTCTCGTATATTTACGTACCTATAAATTTACGTAAATAAATATTTATATATACATAAAACTGTACATGACTCGAGTACAAGTATTAATTTTCCATACACAAATATCTGCTACCTAGCGGTATTCGAACCCGCTACAATTAACTAAATGGACTAAAGGCAAGGTCTCTACAATCTGAGTCATCAAATAAATATTAAAATTAGTGTGGGTTTAGAGTAAAAGACTAACAAAATTGTACAGTAACAAAATTGTATGTTTATATTTAGCATGCTTATTAACTTAAACTACACTAAAAACAACGAAGTAAATATTGTTTCTAGTCTTCTACATATCTGTAGTCTCAATAACTGTACATTTATTATATAATAAATACTTGTATACTTCTAATAGTCACGATAGGCGAGTGGTTATAGTCGGAATTTCGAGTCAAGAGACCCGATTTCGATCCCGAGGTAGCAGGGTTTTCAAAAAACTTATGTACGAATTATATCGTTGGATTGGATATAAAGACGGCGACGGGCTCACCATCTATCACGTTGTCCCGAAAATATCTTCGGTGGAAAGTGGGTCAAAGGGACTTAATTGTCTATCCCGGTATTGGGAATTGTGTGAAGATTTGTATACTTTTTCTAGAGTGAGGGAGAGGGGTGTGCCTTTGATTATTTCACACACCTAGCGAAATGGAAAAAAAAATAAAACTCTTATACTTCACGTTGGTTATTACTAATTAATAACATAGAGATGTTATTACAATGTTATGTAGCACAATTTCGCATAAAAAATCAATTCTATATACTATCTGATCTGAAGAAAAGAAGAGCACCAACCTCCCTCCTACACACGCGTGCAGCAACTCCACAGAATTCACTACCACAACTACATAGGCACTACAATTGACTCCAGGTAGCAAACGCCACCGCTTATAAATATGCATGGGCGATTGCCGGTGAGAGCTGATGTTTTACTTACCGTGTTACTAAATATGCAGCATTTGCAAAACACTGAAAGAAGTTAACTTATTACGTAGTATAGAAGTAGACGACCTCCGTGGACGAGTGGCGTAAACACTGGTTTTCAAGGTGTCGCCATCTCGAGGTCCCGGGTTCGATTCCCGGACGAGTCAACGTCGGAAAACTACTTTTTGTACATTTTTTCGGGTGCTTGTGGTGCCTTCGTTGTTTCCGACTCCCATTCCTCAAGTACTTTAGCATCTTATATTGGGATCAGAACAATGTATGTCATGTTGTTCCTATCTATATATGTATTTAATGATTTATTAACTTATATATAATATGAAATGGAACATCTTGAAATTTTGACAATTTTACATATACCTAATTGTGTTTGTTATTTAAAGAATTGAGTGAAAAACAAACAAAACGACGACTTGCTGCATCTAAACAACCGTTTAAATCTAAATTCAAAATGATTTTTCGAGGGGTTGATAAAAGCTATAATAAACGCTGTGTCGTTATTTCGTGTATTTTATGCTGTATTTTGCTCGCTGTCTGAGGTGACCTATTTTGAAATATATAATGATAGTTTTTGTTTTAAAGGAGGATTGTACATGACAGCCATTTGCCGTGTCGTTACATAAGAATCTACCGCCTCTTTCCGTCCCATGGTTTTGAGGGAGTTCTTTGAATTTGCAACAGGCTACTGAAAAATAGCTGGATAACCATCTCGAGACAGGAAAGACAAAAGTTCAGTATACCGGTGATGCAGATCGAAACATGCAAGATATCTGGTACTGCGATCACAATAACTTAGTCTCGAGGTAATTACTTTAAGTTACTGTCTCGAAAATACTATTCTTAATCTAGGAAACATTAACAGTTGCTTTCGAATACTAAGTATTGTTTCGACATTAAAGCAACAAAAGTTAATTAGACGAGGTATTTAAAACGGATATTCGATATTTGGATGGGCAACCTGCTAGAAACTTTTTAATTAAGGGATTTTCTGCTCCATAACAGTAATCGCGCTCCTTTAGACATTAAAAATAAATGGAGCGAAAGTTATTTTTAAATTAAACAAAAGTGGAAATTATTATGTCTTTAATATTCAATAACGCTGTATTCCTTTTAGATATTACAAATAAATTATCGCGTATTATTCATAAAAACAATATTTGAAAATTCAGCGTTCTGTTAAAGTAAAGAGTAAAGTTGTGCATTTGTCCTTATAGTTATATTTCATTGTAGTTCCAATAACCTAGTAGTTTAGGGTGCGGACTACGGAACATGACGTCGCAGGTGCGAACCCATGGTTCGACTGTTGCTGTTAACCACTCAAGACACGAGAATTCCAGTAAAATTGCAGTGCGTCATAGAAATACTAATAATATTACTAATCTTTTATTTATATCTTCACGCCATTTGCAATACACGGGTAGACAGAGGTCTAGAAAATTAACTTCTTTTCGACCCACCTTCCACCGAAGACATTTGTAGGGACAACATGACTGGTGGTGAGCCCATCGCTGTCTTAATGTCCAAGCCAACGATATAAATCTTACATAATTTCCTGAAAAAACCCATTGGTATTTAATATAGTTTATTTAACGTCTATGTTAAATAAAATTACGGGTATGTATAAAATATTTTTATGGTTCCTTTTTAACACATTTTAGCTAAGAAAGTTATTCTTTGCTTTTTTGTGTACATTTAGTCAATAAAAATTTAAAGTCAATAAAAATTGCGTAACTTAGTCAAGTAGTTTACATAGTTGACCTCTGATGCATTATCGGTGGTGTAACACTAGGTACTACTCGTCCCCCCAAACGGGTTCCTGCCTTGTCGTTGCGGTGGGGCCTAGTAACAGTGGCTGAGATACCCGGGGTGAACCAAGAGGAACCAACATAGCCGGCCTAACTTAGCAGGGTATGGTTGGCCTAAAGTGCCTTTGTCAGCCCAGGATGCATGTTAGTGGACTGTGAATGGAGTGTTTGCGTTGTTGCCTTTACATTGCTCTCCATACCATCCACAGCCGTGGTCGTATTGCGTTTTGCCATGCTCTCTATCCACTACAACTCGTCGCACTGCTGATGCAGTTGAGGTGGGACAGCGGGAGGAGATTTGGGCAGGTAGTGTGAATCGCCGTTCTGCCTTCCCTCCGCAATCGAAATGTGGCCGGGGGCAGAGCCAAAGTCAGCGGCAAGTCGGATCCACTGCGTGGTGCTCGTAGTGTGCTGGTGCTCGATCCCACCCACCTTGGGTTTGGAGACCATGGAGGTAGACTCGTCCGTGTTCCTGCGCGTCTAGCCTTGAGGGAGAGGAATGATTGACTTCCGAGAAGGGTCTGTCTTGGGCGGCTAGCACGGGTGGGATCGATGAAGTGTGCGAAAACGTTCCCCTGGCGCTGCCAACATGCATTGGTACAAGCCCACGATTACCTGCACTTTCTACCGCGATATACATAGGTATTTCCCCTCGATTAAAAAAACTGTTTCACTTTCACTTTTACTTCTCAATTTTGGCCTGGCATTTTTCGAGATGGTTGTCCCGCCATCTGTCGAAAGCCATTGGATATTTTAAGGCTTTACTCTTTGTTGCCTCTTATTTCTCACCATGCGGGAAATTAATTATTCTAATTAAAGCAACATTTTTCCTTCGTGAATCTCTGTCATAGATTCAAATTATTATGTAAAAACAGGACGTTAGTTATGTGAAATTAATGCTGCGAAGTAAGAGGTGCCACAATGCTCGATTCGCGTGCTGCCAATGCTTAATTGGCTTTGACGTGGTGGCATAAATTCACATTGAATTTTTAATTTAGATTTGAATTTTTATACTATGAAACCGATATCACAGAGTTGTTTGTGTACGGGATTTGTAAGATTAAAAAATTATTATTAATTCGACTTGTATGTTTGTAATGTTTTGAAATTGCTATGTAAATCATATTTGATAACCTATTAGTGGTTAAAAACTCAAAATTTCATGTATGTTTGTATGTTACTATTGTGATTGAGTTAAATATAATCGTGTTTAATATAATAGAAATGTGAAAGAAAAAAAATTCATCTACAATTTACGCCGATTTCGGGAATATTATAAACTAATGTTTATTAGAATATTTAATTAGAAATAATAAGTATCAGGATCACCTAAGTAAGTTATTCTTCAGGAGTAACGATAGCCAAGTGGTTGGATGGTCGGAATTTCGAGTCAAGAGACCCGAGTTCGATTCCCAAGTGGCAGGCGCAGGCATCGTACCGATGGGTTTTAACCAAGGAGCCTGAAGGACCAAAAATTTTGGACCAAGAAGCAAGTACTCGAATATCACACCACGTATGGCGAAATGTAGCGTAGCAGTATTCCACCTAGATTATGTTCTCAAATTTAACATGGCTATTACCCCAGATTACTGTTAGTAAATGAAACTCATGTTTTGCTTTGTAATCTGAATATACCAATTTTCAATATGAAACAATAAAGCTTCTATCTACATATACCTTTGCTAGAACGATACCAATTCAATCGAACGAAATTTCCGCTAAAAGATCTTTCATTCCAATAATACAGAGTACAGCCACTTCATGGAGGAGACATTGCTGAATTAAATTACATAAGTTGGTAGACATCTTTACTGCGAAGAGTGGTTTCGAGATAGAATTGGGATAAGACTATGAATATAATATGGACGATATTTGGAAAATGTTGTTTTTTTAATACAATAAAAAATTCGTATCAATTTTCCTTAAGGATATGTTGTACTTTTATTTACGAATAATACCCGTAAATATTAAAATTAATTGAATAGAGTTATAATTACATTTTATTTCTTATTGTTTGAGAGGTTATTTAGGCAAATACACATACTTTTTTCTTTTTGACACGAGTGTTTCGTTTGACAAAAAAAAGGATACAGTAGTTGTGTAACTTCATCGCCACCAGCAGTGTTTTCATAAAAACTGCTGACTAAGCTAGGAAACTACTATTGACACTTTCTTATTGAAGAAGTGTGTGATTGTTCTAGGTTTTGTCCTAATATATGAGGTTTATTTACCGTTCAACTATAATTCCTTAAATGCTCAGAGGCATTACATCACAGATGAAAAACAAAATCGCATAAAATACTTAGTTACCAAAGGGAAATACCTAATGGCTAATGAAAACCTATGCCACCTATATTGTATACCGTAAAACCTTACAATCTTTCAGAACACGCGAAGTTTCTAACGTAAGTTATAACTGTGTTTCAACTGCAAAACTTGCATGCTATTTCTTGTGATAGATAAGTTAACTTAGTATAATGATATAATATGTAATAAAATTGAATTTATTGCCAATTTTAGATATTTATTCTTATTATATCTTCACGCATAATCCCTGACAGTGAAGACATATATCACTAATACTACAGTATTATAACTTATTTAAATTGTTTTAAATTTATTAAAATAATCCCAGAAATATCTTTGGGTGAAGGTGGGTCGAAAGGACTAACTGTCTAGACCTCTGTCTACCCCTGTTTTGGGAATGACGTGAAGATATTTATTTATTATTATTATTATAATTCATTAAAAACACGTTTATGACTACCATTACATGACTAACCCTATGCGATACCGAAGTTATACGCACGGACTTAACCACGAATTAAATCTTGAGTTAGAGATCGTAATCAGAGAGACTGTCAAAAGTTAAATTAATTTGTTTTATAGATTTACTTAATTACAATTTATTGTTCTACTTCTAACAGAGGGATGCTAACAGACATCTACTGTAAATATTATATTATAAGAAAGCGTCTTTGAGTCCATTAAAAAAATTATTCACTCTAGTTATTAAATGAAATTTACAATTAGATCCTTGTAGAAAGAGTCACTGAAGTGTTCATGATAATGCTTATTGTTTGTTTTACATATAAGATAGGCTAGACATTCACTTTTTACTGAAACAAATTTTAGGACATGGTGACAAATGGTGAATCTGTTGCTGTTTTAGCGTCCATGCTAACAGTACAGTATACTTACATACTTTTACATAGATAAATATTCAAAGAAACCTATAAATATTCGACTCAAGTACAAAAATTCTTCATTCACAAATGTTTTTCGAAGGCAGGGTCACTACCAAGTTGGCTATGGGTTGTCGACGACTTATTAAAAGAAAACATTTTCTTTACAGATTTCAACCACATCGCTAAGCTTATAATTACAATGTTTATTAGAATATTGAATTATAATTGATAATAAGTAATCAGTTTTGCTAAGATGTTGCTCTTTGCCTTTTTTTTTAAGATTCTTCGTGTTTTTTCCACCATTTTTGTGAAAAAAAAAACATAATTACAAGTATATGTCATGAATACGATACTAATTTGTGAACTTAAGGAGGACCATTAGCATACGTAGCAGTAGGTGACCTTGATGATGATGATGATGATTGCAATATGTGTAAATTTTCTAGCAGTTGGTGGAAACTATCGAATACCCAATACTGCCATTATAATCCAATATCCATAATTATCCACAGTCAGTTCATAAGTATTGTCACACAGTAAAAACTTTTCTTTTAGAATGCAGGCCACAGAAAAGTTTATTGAATTCGAATTTCGAATTGTTCATGAAAATAAAACTACATACTTTTTAGAATTTTACTCATTTTTAAATATGGAGTGGATGCTTAAAGAAGTGTTGCAGTTATTGCGTTGCATCGTTGCGGTTACGCGCCAATTCAAGTTTTTTATATACTGAAAAATTTGAATATAACCAAAAGATTCGTTTATCGTACCAACAAACGATACAATGAAGACTCTAGTGTAGATGACAGGTCACGAAGTGGTCGCCCTCGGTCTGTTAGGACTGACACCAGCAGTGATAAAAGCTGTGAAGGCTCGAATTCAAAGAAATCCCAAACGTAAGCTGAAACTTTTGGCCCTTCAGATGAAGTTGAGCAGAACCACGGTGAAAAAGGGTGTTAAATGAAGACTTAGGGATTCGGGCATATCGAAGAAAAACAGGAAATTGTTTGAATTCTCGTCTAATGCACCTGAGACTGAATAGATGCCGCGCTTTGTTTAAGCGGTACACGGGAAAAAAATATCGGGAAATTCTTTTTTCGGATGAAAATTTTTTTACCGTAGAAGAGTTACTAATGGCAGTAACTAATTAATATTAATAATTAAATCTAATCACTGTGCAAAAATGCCTTAATCACTCTAGAATAAGGTACAAAAAGCGTATAGGATTTTCATGTACAGTTTTTATAGAAGTTTCTTTTTCGTCACGTAAACCCGAATTTAAACGAAACATGTCTACATAGAACCAAAAATATCTATGTTTTGAAAACTGAAACACAAAGCGATTTTATGAGCTGACAGCCCATAAAAGACATGAGAATACGAAATAAAATGTTTTCAGAAAATTTGCGTTATAGTGCTAAAGATTCAGACCGTCTCTTCAGTTTTATCTTCAACGTAACGTTGTACATAAGTTTTTTTTCAAAAACTTATGTACGACTTATATTATTACCAATTGGCTGGGACATGCCTGTATTGGGAATGGCTTGAAGATATTGTTTAAGATATATTAAAGTTCAATATAGTTGAGATAATTTAATTTTTATTAACTATCCTTGCTATGTGAAGTGTATATAAACAATGAAATTCAGGCCAATAAACCTTAAAACTTTAAGAAATGTGCTTTAAAAATATTGTTGTTGTTTGAGAACTTCTTTAGCACCGTTGTGATTTGAAAACAAAAGAAATGAAAAAGCGACACCAAAAAGACTAAAATTAAAACGTAAATTTACTTCTTAGGATTATACAGCCTGCGAAAGAATGAGGTACCTTAAAGTTTATTTTCCGAAAAATTATAATTTCTCTTCTACCGCTTGCGAAAAAAAAATCTCTGAAATCTCAAATATGCAACGTATATATTTGAGATTTTTTTCTCGGAATTAACAAATATAAATAAAATTAAGTAACAATAAAAACATTACGGCGCATCCAAATCTGACGAATGCGCCACTGCCTACGCCGTGAAAATCTAAATCCACCAGACGAAATTATATATATTTTGTTACATTTAAGATAGCAAGACATACTGTTTTTAAAGAAGTATTAATAAATTTAAAACTAATATTTTATGTTGTACTAGTATGTTATAGTGTATTGCATTAAATTTTAGTTAGTACGAGTTGAGAATAGTATCTTATTTCTTTTATAGCTTGATAATAGCTTTAAAAATAATAAAAAAATTAAGCAAACTTGATTAAAATTTGAAAAAAATTAAGCAAGATTGACGCGCTAACGCGTTGCTATCGCAGAAGAAATAAAAAAAAATGCTATGCCCACGGCGTATGAAATAATAATTTCTTTTATTTGTTATTTTTATTGCGTCGCTATGCATGTAACCTCCGCGACTTATTCTACAAGTATACAAGTGCAAGCAATAAGGTGGCAAAGTTGTATCGCAGTGTCAACAACAAATACATGAATTTTTTTTTTCAATAGACGCTAATTATTTTAGAGGATATTTTAAACTTCTAATTCTACTTTACTAATTGAAATCGGATAAAGGTATGAATGAAAACAAAAGCGACCATTAAAGCAGTTCACATGAGTAATGCAATTATGGTGATACGAGATATATGCCTCTCCTAGAGTGGTTATTTTTGCAAATTTAAAAGACAATAAAGTTTACCATTATATTTTTTTATTTTATTTTCTAAAAGAATACTAGCAATGCCGATTAACATTACTAGTATTCCTGTTAACCACTCCAATTAAGCTGCAATGCTTGTGTCTGGAGTTGGTTTACGTCAATAGTCGAATGGCGGGGCCCGAACCTGCGACATCATGTTTCGCAGTCCGCACCCTAAACCATTAGGCTATTGCCGCTCTAAATATGGAATCTATATAAATCTATATGGAAGGATCGTTCAGTACAAACATACTTAGGGCTTTGAAATGAACTTTATATGTTATATCTAATGATGGTGTTAACTGCGGCAATTATATAGAATGAGCTTTATCAACGACCGCTTAATATACCTCAAAAGCACTTCCCATGCCTTTCATGTGAATATAAAATCATGACGACGCTGTGATAATGGGCATTTTAGTGCCTTAAATTACATTTTGCAATTATGCCTTTCTTATTTACTCACTTAACAGCATGAAAAAATCCACCGCAGGATATGAGCTTTGGACCGGCTTCATAGAGATGAAGTTCATCAATAGTTTGCTTTAGTTTTGTTAAGTATTTTTCGAGATTTTTCCTGCCATTCGACGGTAGACGGCTATTTATAAGACTCTCTTAGTCGAATCTTAGAAAACCAATGGGAAGGAAAAGCGTAGTAAATTCAGCAGACGACGCACATCAACTTTCTACGTTCGAAGTTATTACCCACAGTAATAACATACTATCAGGTAGAATGTTTTTCACTATGATCCATAAGAAACTAAATATAGTTTCTTTCGCTTCTGCAAAGCTTACCTAAAATATTTTCACGCATTTTACCATTACTGGGGTGCACAGAGTTCAACACAATTAAGTCCTATTCACTCGCCTTTCACGCTAACGTTACAATATAGTAACGTTACGTAGATAACATATTATAGGTTATAATGATAATAAAAGGAAAATTACACGCTAAATATAACAAAGTTTTAATATATTGCTTATTACATACATTCCTTGCAGTGTACTCTAAAACAAGTGCATGAGTAAGTTATGTGACGTAACACGTTTGTGTGTGAGTTTATTTATTTTACCTTACCTATGTCTGAATAGATTCATAAATAAATAAATAAATATCTTCACGCAATTCCCAATACAGGGGTAAACAGAGGTCTAGTCTAGACAATTATGTCCCTTCGACCCACCTTCCACCGGCGATATTTTCGGGACAACGTGACAGGAGGTGAGCCCGTCGCCGTTTTTATGTCCAAGCCAACGATGTAATTCATAAGTAAGTGTTTTGAAAAACCCATTGGTACGAGCCTGCTACCTGGGGATCGAACTTGGGTCTCACGACTCGAAATTCCGACCACCCAACCACTCGACCATCGTGACTTTTTACGTTTTACGAATAGATTGATAAGTTTCAGATATCGTTAGGAACCTGATATCATCATCCGTGTGACACTGGTAACATTTCTTTTACATTAAGTAGCGGTAGTATGGCTTTTCATATGAAAAAAGTCGTTTTCGTTTGGTAAATCAGACGTGTTTTTTTAATTTAAATACCATTTTTAGGTTCAGTATCGCTTATGTAGCGCCTCTATACCTTCTAAAAAACGAATAAGGCAAATTATTTTCTAACGATTTATTATATCGTGTTTAATATGCAACTTGGCAGATTCGGAAGTATCTAGACGCATAGTGCAACATGAATAGTAACTTGAAGCAAATGTCGCGTGTTCTAAAGATATGCGATAAAACTTGTACAGCGCGGAACCTCCATGCACAGGGCCGTGGACATTAAGTTTGATAAGACGACTTAAAACATTCTTAGCCTGTAATAGCGCCGGCAGCCTGCAAACGTTAATTGGATAATAAATACTTAATCTATGAACAATGTAAGTCAATATAAGTGTTACAGTGTAAAAGTTACGATATCTGAGTGGTTGGTTAATTGTAATTGAGATCAACAGACGCGAGTTCGATCCCCTGGGTTGCCCCTTTTACCAATAGTGTTTATTCAAAAACTTATGCACGATTTATATCGTTACTTTGGATATACAGACGGCGACAGGCTCACCATCTGTCACGTTATCCCAAAAATATTATCGGTGAAAGGTGCCTAAACCCCGTATTGGGAATAGTGTGAAGATATTTTTATTTTAATGAACTGTGTGAGAAATTATTCTTTTTATAAAGAGATGGTACAATCGGTTCATATGATGTAATAAATATGAGAGAATGAAGGGATAGGGGTATGGCCCTCCAGTTACTTCATTCTCCAGACAAAAGCATAAGATACCCCCTTCTACTTACTACTTCAAGCCGGTATTTTTCATCGTCTTTAACCTGTAATTAAACCGTATAGTGAATACAAAGAAGAGTACAACTGTTTTTAATTTATTACTATTATCTATATTGCAATTCTTTATAGAATATATAATATGTCAATTCTATATAGTCCTCAGTCAGTAACTTTGCAGCTTCACGATGATTTAATACAGAGATTTCACAGAATACCAGAGCGCAAATGTATCTCTTTGGACTTATATGTTTCGTTCCGCAAAAGTAGTGAGGCTTACCTACTCTTCCTCTTCCAATTCCTTATTTAAAATCCGAAAAGAACGGCTTGCAGGTACGTTGCAGCTCCATACCCTCTGTGCTCTGCTGATGTAGTGGCGAGGAGTGTTATCGGGGGCAGATGTAAGTTGAGTAACATTCTAGCAAAATATAGATAGAAGCGGAGCCAAATGAAGCCATAAATTATGTGTAAGTATTTCGATTACTTAAGGACTAAATTGTCTTAATCTCTGACTACCCCAATATTGGTGAAGTGTGAGGAAAAAAATATTCTAAAGGTCATAAAATGGTATACCTGTTAAATATTGGTATCCAGATCCAGATCATTGCTATGGTAGGCTAGTGGTCAGGGCATGCTGAAGACAGAAATGATCCAGATTAAGTCCGGGCCGACCCCACTGACAATGTTGAAAAGAAACAATTATTAGAGCTGACTACCACGAGTACCACAAAATCCCCTCTAAGAAATAACAAAAAAAACTGTGGACGAATGAAATTTGTCGACATGCACTTGAATTTCTGTAACATATGGCAATAAGTCAGGTAAGTGGTTGGGTGGTCGGAATTTCGAGTCGAGAGACCCGAGTTCGATCCCCAGGTGGCAGGCTCGTACCAATGGGTTTTTCAAAAACTTATGTACGAAATTTTTCGTTGGCTTGGACATAGAGAAGGCGATGGGCTCACCACCTGTCACGTTGTCCCGAAAGTATCTTCGGTGGAAGGAGGGTCGAAGGGACTTAATTGTCTAGACTAAACCTCGGTCTACCCCTGTATTGGGAATTGCGTGAAGATATTTTTATTTTAATGAACTGTGTCAGAAATTATTCTTTTATAAAGAGATGGTACAATCGGTTCATATGATGTAATAAATATGAGAGAATGAAGGATAGGGTATGGCCTCCAGTTACTTCATTCTCCAGACAAAAGCATAAGATACCCCTTCTACTTACTACTTCAAGCCGGTATTTTTCTTCGTCTTTAACCTGTAATTAAACCGTATAGTGAATACAAAGAAGAGTACAACTTTTTTTAATTTATTTCTATTATCTATATTGCAATTCTTTATAGAATATATAATATGTCAATTCTATATAGTCCTCAGTCAGTAACTTTGCAACTTCACGATGAATTAATACAGAGATTTCGCAGAATACCAGAGCGCAAATGTATCTCTTTGGACTTATATGTTTCGTTCCGTAAAAGTAGTGAGGCTTACCTACTCTTCCTCTTCCAATTTCTTATTTAAAATCCGACAAGAACGGCTTGCAGGTACGTTGCAGCTCCATACCCTCTGTGCTCTGCTGATGTAGTGGCGAGGAGTGTTATCGGGGGCAGATGTAAGTTGAGTAACATTCTAGCAAAATATAGATAGAAGCGGAGCCAAATGAAGCCATAAATTATGTGTAAGTATTTCGATTACTTAAGGACTAAATTGTCTTAATCTCTGACTACCCCAATATTGGTGAAGTGTGAGGAAAAAAATATTCTAAAGGTCATAAAATGGTATACCTGTTAAATATTGGTATCCAGATCCAGATCATTGCTATGGTAGGCTAGTGGTCAGGGCATGCTGAAGACAGAAATGATCCAGATTAAGTCCGGGCCGACCCCACTGACAATGTTGAAAAGAAACAATTATTAGAGCTGACTACCACGAGTACCACAAAATCCCCTCTAAGAAATAACAAAAAAAACTGTGGACGAATGAAATTTGTCGACATGCACTTGAATTTCTGTAACATATGGCAATAAGTCAGGTAAGTGGTTGGGTGGTCGGAATTTCGAGTCGAGAGACCCGAGTTCGATCCCCAGGTGGCAGGCTCGTACCAATGGGTTTTTCAAAAACTTATGTACGAATTATATCGTTGGCTTGGAGATAAAGGCGGCGACGGGCTCACCACCTGTCACGTTGTCACGAAAATATCTTCGGTGGAAGGAGGGTCGAAGGGACTTATTTGTCTAGACTAGACCTCTGTCTACCCCTGTATTGGGAATTGCGTGAAGATATTTTTATTTTAATGAACTGTGTCAGAAATTATTCTTTTATAAAGAGATGGTACAATCGGTTCATATGATGTAATAAATATGAGAGAATGAAGGATAGGGTATGGCCTCCAGTTACTTCATTCTCCAGACAAAAGCATAAGATACCCCTTCTACTTACTACTTCAAGCCGGTATTTTTCTTCGTCTATAACCTGTAATTAAACCGTATAGTGAATACAAAGAAGAGTACAACTTTTTTTAATTGATTTCTATTATCTTTATTGCAATTCTTTATAGAATATATAATATATCAATTCTATATAGTCCTCAGTCAGTAACTTTGCAACTTCACGATGAATTAATACAGAGATTTCGCAGAATACCAGAGCGCAAATGTATCTCTTTGGACTTATATGTTTCGTTCCGTAAAAGTAGTGAGGCTTACCTACTCTTCCTCTTCCAATTTCTTATTTAAAATCCGACAAAAACGGCTTGCAGGTACGTTGCAGCTCCATACCCTCTGTGCTCTGTTGACAGCGAGGAGTGCTGTCGGGGGCAGATATAAGTTGAGTAACATTATAGAAAAATATGGACAGAAGTGGAGCCAAATGAAGTCATAAATTATGTGTAATTATTTCGATTACTTAAGGACTAAATTGTCTTAATCTCTGACTACCCTAGTATTGGTGAAGTGTGAGAAAAAAATATATTCTAAAGGTCATAAAATGGTATACCTGTTAAATATTGGTATCCAGATCCAGATCATTGCTATGGTAGGCTAGTGGTCAGGGCATGCTGAAGACAGAAATGATCCAGATTCAGTCCGAGTCGACCCCTCTGACATTGTTGAAAAGAAACAATTGTTAGAGCTGACTACCACGAGTCCTACAAAGTCCCCTCTAGGAAATAACAAAAAAAACTGTGGACGAGTGAAATTTGTCGACATGCACTTGAATTTCTGTAACATATGGCAATAAGTCAGGTAAGTGGTTGGGTGGTCGGAATTTCGAGTCGAGAGACCCGAGTTCGATCCCCAGGTGGCAGGCTCGTACCAATGGGTTTTTCAAAAACTTATGTACGAATTATATCGTTGGCTTGGAGATAAAGGCGGCGACGGGCTCACCACCTGTCACGTTGTCACGAAAATATCTTCGGTGGAAGGAGGGTCGAAGGGACTTATTTGTCTAGACTAGACCTCTGTCTACCCCTGTATTGGGAATTGCGTGAAGATATTTATTTATTTATTTATATGGCAAACAGCCTTTGGCCAGCAGTGGACATCTACGCTATGCTACGCATGTAACTATACCTATTTATACTATATCTATATGGCTATTACCTATATAAGCTATACCTATATATACCTATATATTATTTTAAACAAATCCTGAGTAAAATCTTGAAAAGATCCTGAATGTAAATAATTACTGCACAGATCTTCTTAGTAAACCTTTGATCGGAGAAATTGCTATTAAAAATAAAAGTTCAGTAAGCAAGAATGTAATAAAAAGTTTAATAAATTTTGTACTATTTTCTTTCTCTTGCGAAATGTAAGAGATAGAAAAATGAAAATATTTTTTTTAATTATATATTTTGTTTACATTGTAATCATAGTACATTGTTGTTAATTGACAATTGGTAGTGCGTGTAACTTTATCGGAACACAGGTGACAGAAAGCAGTGACTTTTGACTTTTTTAATCATCATAAAGTCAACATCATAGGACTACAGTGCCATAGAATATACATATTTCTTCTTGTATATTTTATTCAATTAGTAGTACCGAGAATATTTTACAGTATGTTATTAAATTAAAGAGATTTTTTTTAATTTCTACTGAGACGGGCGGGATGCGAACCCGCGACCTTTGACCTTTTTTTTCTGTTTAATTTAATAACACAAATTTATTTTTTTATTCCAACCTTAATCTAATTGATGATAATAAGCCATGTGGTATCAATCTAATAAAAATGCCACCCCTTCTCTAACATTAAGAGTCGTGAGAGGAGGTTGAGGGAAAAGCCTTACAAGTGGTAATAGCTATGGGCAGACAGTTAGGTAACCATCTGTCCATCTCGAAAAATATAAATAAATAAATATCTTCACGCAATTCTCAGTACAGGGGTAGACAGAGATCAAGTCTAGACAATTAAGTCCCTTCGACACATTTCGAAGATATTTTCTGGACAACGTGACAGGTGGTGAGCCCGTCGCCGTCTTTATGTCCAACGACATAATACGTACGTAAGTTTTTGAAAAACCCATTGGTACGAGCCTGCCACTTGGTGATCGAACTCGGGTCTCTTAAATCGAAATTTCAACCACCCAATCACTCGGCTATCCTGACTTTCGAAAAATATCAGGCCAAAATAAAGCAGACCGATGCCGGATAGCAGCGCCTAATGTGCGATGGTTTACGAGCCTGCCAATCAGTTAGTAAGCGTGGCGATTATGGCAAATTCTCCTTGAGAGAGACGCTTATACCCTGCAGAAAGCTTTTACAGGCCGAACAATTTGTCAGTAAAGAGATAATATACCTAATTGATAGGTTCAATTAGTCTTCGACTTCATGGATAACCTTAAATAAAAGAGAGTGTTCCGTACAAAATCTGAGCGGGTAATAAAATTTTTCAGTTCAATTTTTAAATGTTAATTATTCAAAATGTACATACAATGATACTGTGTAACGATTTTTTTCTTTTTTAAATTAATTGGCCCACAACAACTCAACAAGTTAACGTTTCGTTTTACCTAAATATTACAAGTAAAGGATCTATATGAAACAATGTTCTTTATAATTACTCCTAAACATAACTAAAAGACAAGCGAGCATAACAAGCGTTAAGGTTTAGTAATTTTTTATTTTCAGAGGTTCACGTGACATGACGCGTCACTTTAAGATGAAATTTTTGATGAAACTATACCATAAATTTTACGGTATTCTGTTAGCTTCGATGTGCATTTACGGAATTGGGTATATGTAACACCGACAGGAAAGGTATCTTACATACTTCGATATATTCGGCAGTAAAATACTCAGAAAATTTGAAAGTATTTCCACAAAACGTGTATACATCGTGACACTACGTGTTGGGATTGCTTTGATATCGGTTTACGAATTTCTCACTCCATTCTTCACTTGGGTGTTGTTAGAAGCTTAAAAGGGCAGCAACTACTCCACTCAAATGAGGCTGCTATCGGATAGTAGCAAAAAGATAGTAATTTTTTTTTTAATAGAAAAGGGAGGTAAACGAGCAGGTGGCTCACGTGATGGTAAGTGATTACCGCCGCCCATGAACACCCGCAATACCAGAGGCAAAGCAGACGCGTTGCCGGCCTTAGAGTGCCCCCCCCCCCGAAAATTGGGGGAGGGGGGTGTGTGGGTTACTTGCACTCACCAGACGAAACGCAGAAGTTTGTTAGACTTCTACTTCACGCCGGTATTCAGTGAGGTCGTGGTACTTCCCCGGTCCAGCCGGCCCATTCATGCAACAACAAAAGCTGATGCGTGGCTCTACTACTGTTAAAGTAATAGACAAAGACTGCTATCGCTAATCCTGTTGCCATCCATGGCGATCATGGTAAGTCCTGCTTACAAGTGGTAATAGCTATGGGCAGACAGTTAGGTAACCATCTGTCCATCTCGAAAATATAAATAAATAAATATCTTCACGCAATTCCCAATACAGGGGTAGACAGAGGTCTAGTCTAGACAATTAAGTCCCTTCGACACATTTCGAAGATATTTTCTGGACAACGTGACAGGTGGTGAGCCCGTCGCCGTCTTTATGTCCAACGACATAATACGTACGTAAGTTTTTGAAAAACCCATTGGTACGAGCCTGCCACTTGGTGATCGAACTCGGGTCTCTTAAATCGAAATTTCAACCACCCAATCACTCGGCTATCCTGACTTTCGAAAAATATCAGGCCAAAATAAAGCAGACCGATGCCGGATAGCAGCGCCTAATGTGCGATGGTTTACGAGCCTGCCACTTGGTGATCGAACTCGGGTCTCTTAAATCGAAATTTCAACCACCCAATCACTCGGCTATCCTGACTTTCGAAAATATCAGGCCAAAATAAAGCAGACCGATGCCGGATAGCAGCGCCTAATGTGCGATGGTTTACGAGCCTGCCACTTGGTGATCGAACTCGGGTCTCTTAAATCGAAATTTCAACCACCCAATCACTCGGCTATCCTGACTTTCGAAAAATATCAGGCCAAAATAAAGCAGACCGATGCCGGATAGCAGCGCCTAATGTGCGATGGTTTACGAGCCTGCCAATCAGTTAGTAAGCGTGGCGATTATGGCAAATTCTCCTTGAGAGAGACGCTTATACCCTGCAGAAAGCTTTTACAGGCCGAACAATTTGTCAGTAAAGAGATAATATACCTAATTGATAGGTTCAATTAGTCTTCGACTTCATGGATAACCTTAAATAAAAGAGAGTGTTCCGTACAAAATCTGAGCGGGTAATAAAATTTTTCAGTTCAATTTTAAATGTTAATTATTCAAAATGTACATACAATGATACTGTGTAACGATTTTTTCCTTTTTTAAATTAATTGGCCCACAACAACTCAACAAGTTAACGTTTCGTTTTACCTAAATATTACAAGTAAAGGATCTATATGAAACAATGTTCTTTATAATTACTCCTAAACATAACTAAAAGACAAGCGAGCATAACAAGCGTTAAGGTTTAGTAATTTTTTAAGTAAGTAATTTGGAGATTTGATTCAGGGGGATTGAGATTGATCCCTCCTTAATATTTTTCTATTTCTTTTTTTGAACTGGCAATTCATTGGGCAGCAATGTTAATGTGCTATTAAATTCATTTGATATTCTTAACTTGTTTTTTCTTGATCAAGGAAAGGCAGTACAATTATGCTAACTTTCACGCAGTAACTGGTGATTTTTTTTTATTATTACTATTTTCGAAAACCAAAATAACTCAGCACAGCTTACATGTTTTAAAACCGATAAGAATACATCGAAAAAAGAATAGTAAAGATTAGAATAAGAGTTTTGCAGAAAAGTTACCGATAACATTTTGTGTTTTTTTTTTTTTAATAGAAAAAGGGAGGTAAACGAGCAGGTGGCTCACGTGATGGTAAGTGATTACCGCCGCCCATGAACACCCGCAATACCAGAGGCAAAGCAGACGCGTTGCCGGTTTGAGTGCCCCCGAAAATTGGGGAGGGGTGTGGGTTACCTGCACTCACCAGACGAAACGCAGAAGTTTGTTAGACTTCTACCACGCCGGTATTCAGTGAGGTCGTGGTACTTCCCCGGTCCAGCCGGCCCATTCATGCAACAACAAAAGCTGATGCGTGGCTCTACTACTGTTAAAGTAATAGACAAAGACTGCTATCGCTAATCCTGTTGCCATCCATGGCGATCATGGTAAGTCCTGCTTACAAGTGAGGTATCTGTTCTGCAGTGTTTGTATTGAAGATAGTAATTTTTTTTAATAGAAAAGGGAGGTAAACGAGCAGGTGGCTCACGTGATGGTAAGTGATTACCGCCGCCCATGAACACCCGCAATACCAGAGGCAAAGCAGACGCGTTGCCGGCCTTAGAGTGCCCCCCCCCCCGAAAATTGGGGGAGGGGGGTGTGTGGGTTACCTGCACTCACCAGACGAAACGCAGAAGTTTGTTAGACTTCTACTTCACGCCGGTATTCAGTGAGGTCGTGGTACTTCCCCGGTCCAGCCGGCCCATTCATGCAACAACAAAAGCTGATGCGTGGCTCTACTACTGTTAAAGTAATAGACAAAGACTGCTATCGCTAATCCTGTTGCCATCCATGGCGATCATGGTAAGTCCTGCTTACAAGTGAGGTATTTGTTCTGCAGTGTTTGTATTGAAGATAGTAATTTTTTAAGTAAGTAATTTGGAGATTTGATTCAGGGGGATTGAGATTGATCCCTCCTTAATATTTTTCTATTTCTTTTTTTGAACTGGCAATTCATTGGGCAGCAATGTTAATGTGCTATTAAATTCATTTGATATTCTTAACTTGTTTTTACTTGATCAAGGAAAGGCAGTACAATTATGCTAACTTTCACGCAGTAACTGGTGATTTTTTTTTATTATTACTATTTTCGAAAACCAAAATAACTCAGCACAGCTTACATGTTTTAAAACCGATAAGAATACATCGAAAAAAGAATAGTAAAGATTAGAATAAGAGTTTTGCAGAAAAGTTACCGATAACATTTTGTGTTTTTTTTTTTGGGATCTCTAATAGATTATTAAATGTGATTGCAGTTTCAATAATATTACAGGTGCATTTTGTTTTTTAGGCTACGCCCAAAGACGGTCTTTTCTATTTTTAAAGAATTTTATAAAACTTTATAAAGAGATGAAAACTTTCGGCGTTCCCCTTCCTTCCAACTTGATCAAGTTTAAATAGGAGATTTAACAAATAATTAGTTCGGAAACTTTGATACTCACATAAAAGTAATGAAATTTAAGACTCGGAGACGAACTTCAATAAATGAGGTACCTAAGGTTATGAAGTGCTAAAGAAAGTTTATAAGACTAACATTATCATTTTACATTATTAATTAAACTTAATTATTTAGTAAATGGTGCTATTAGTTTCCGTGTAGAAGAAAGCATTATAAAGCGAAAAGTGAAAGCGTCTTATCAGGACTTCAGTGAAAAGTAAGCTAACTTTACCTGTAGTAAGTGCCTGCGGTAGCCCGTCAACATTTGTAATAAGCTTTAAACAGAAAAGGCTGTGCGGTTGTCACACTTAATATAAATCCATTGAACAACTACTGAAATTGTGGTAAAAATCCGCTATAACAATCATGGATATGTTATACAAAAAATGTTATTAATAAATACATACGTAAGAAATTACGCAGCTTAAGCTCTTGTAATTTGGATTCAGAAAGTACTACAAACACCCAGACCCGAGAAAATGTAGAAAAAGTACTTTCTACTTTGAACCAATCGAGAATCAAACCCAGGACGTCAGAGCTGGTGACACCGTAAAACGGTGAGTACACTACTCATCCACGGAGGTCATAACTTACTATAGTACACTTTATTATTACTGTGTAGTGTAATCATTTTATTATAAAACTTCTAGATTTAAACTTGTAAAACATTTACCAAATTTACTTTCAAACTTTTAATAATTTATACAAATTTATCAAAATACACACAGAAAGAAAAAGGAATAAGAAAAAAAATCTAAGAAATACGAAGTATGAGCGTAAATGTAATTTTTAGCTGCTTGCACACAGTTACTAAAATTGCACAATGATTTAAGGAAATGACAAGATTGCTGTTATGACTGCAAGCACTCCAGACGCTTTTACTGCGCTGCTCATAAATAATCTTTTACTTAAATAGATTTCCGAGAATTTAAGAGATATACTGCTCATAAACCTAGTAAAATAGTTATTAATAGTATAAACGAGTGGTTGGGTGATCGGAATTCGAGTCACTATGTATGAGTTCGATCCCTCGGAGGAAGGCTTGTTCCAATTGGGTGTTTTCAAACTTCTATACTAATTGCCTTGATGGCTTAAAACAAAGAAGATGATAGATTGTCCGAAATAAACTACAATGAATGGTGGGTCGAAAGAACTCAAATATCTAGACCTCTTTTGGAGGTTAGACATTTTTTTTTTTTTTTATTTAGATGAAAACAAAATTTGTATAATTTACACTGAACGATGACCTCCCGGAGTAGCAATGTTCATCGCGTTCGAACTTTCGAGAATATGACTTTTCAACTTCTTCAAGGAACGCTATAGCTTAGATCTTTGTGGCCCAGCCTTCGAAGCATAGGTGTTGCGGATTCATATGTATGATGAGTATCATTGTGTATATCCATGTAATTTATGGCACTAAGAAGGAGACCGGTTCACCACCTATCACGTTGTCCTAAATAAGCTTCGGTGAACGGTCTTTCTAAAGTACTCAATTATCTAAACCTCAGTCACAGCAATTGCGAAAATGCGAGAAGATATAAATAAATAAATAAATAAACCTGGCACGTTGTCCCGAAAATATCTTTGGTGGTACGTGGGTCAAAACGTCTTAATTATCTAGACCTCTGTCTACCTCTGTGTTGGGAATGGCGTGAATGTATTAATTTATTTATTGTAAATAATGAATACAGAAAATACTCTAAGTGATTCATGAATTTCTGTAAAAGCCTTTAAGTGCAAGCTATCTGGCTCATAGCGAAATGCAATAACCAACACTTATCGCATTTCCTTTATTTGCTCGACAATGCATTTGCGTGAGAGGTTGAAAATTGTTATTTAATACTTGTAGTGCCGTTTACTGTTAGAAGTACTTTTATTTCGCTTACAATACCTAACTACTTATTCGTGTTTAGTTTTCTTACGTATGAAGAATTTTTTCTTATTTACATACTTACATACATACGAGTAAAGGCCTATTAATAAAGTACACTGCAGAACAAAGGCCTCTCCCAAGGGAGAATCGCCACGCCGGGCAGGAGGGCCGCCAACCCTCGCCAGCAATCGCAGTACCAGAGCACTCGCACCTCAGGCGCTGCTGCCAATCTTCGGACTGATTATTTTGGTCTTACATTTTTAGAGATGGTTATCCCGCTATCTATCGGTTGCCATTAGGACATTCTAGGCTCTTTCCCTTACAAACGCGTAGCCTCTTACGAAACCCACGGGAAGAAAGGGAGTGGCAACATTCTTACACCGTTGTTGTTTCTTTCATTCTACCACACGGCTTATTATAATAATAATTTATAGTGTCACGAGTAGTAAGTCACGATAGCCGAGTGGTTGGGTGGTCGGAATTTCGAGTCAAGAGACACGAGTTCGATCCTCAAGTGGCCGTACCAATGGGGTTTTCTAAAAAAACCTATGTACAAATTATATGGTTGGCTTGGACATAAAGACGGCGACGGGCTCACCACCTGTCATGTTGTCCCGAAAATATCTTCGGTGGAAGGTTGGTCGAAGGGACTTAATTGTCTAGACTAGACCTCTGTCTACCCTTGTATTGGGAATTGCGTGAAGATATTTTTTTTTATTTAGATGAAAACAAAATTTGTATAATTTACACTGAACGATGACCTCCCGGAGTAGCAATGTTCATCGCGTTCGAACTTTCGAGAATATGAGTTTTCAACTTCTTCAAGGAACGCTATAGCTTAGATCTTTGTGGCCCAGCCTTCGAAGCATAGGTGTTGCGGATTCATATGTATGATGAGTATCATTGTGTATATCCATGTAATTTATGGCACTAAGAAGGAGACCGGTTCACCACCTATCACGTTGTCCTAAATAAGCTTCGGTGAACGGTCTTTTCTATTTTAAAGAATTTTATAAAACTTTATAAAGAGATGAAAACTTTCGGCGTTCCCTTCCTTCCAACTTGATCAAGTTTAAATAGGAGATTTAACAAATAATTAGTTCGGAAACTTTGATACTCACATAAAAGTAATGAAATTTAAGACTCGGAGACGAACTTCAATAAATGAGGTACCTAAGGTTATGAAGTGCTAAAGAAAGTTTATAAGACTAACATTATCATTTTACATTATTAATTAAACTTAATTATTTAGTAAATGGTGCTATTAGTTTCCGTGTAGAAGAAAGCATTATAAAGCGAAAAGTGAAAGCGTCTTATCAGGACTTCAGTGAAAAGTAAGCTAACTTTACCTGTAGTAAGTGCCTGCGGTAGCCGTCAACATTGTAATAAGCTTTAAACAGAAAAGGCTGTGCGGTTGTCACACTTAATATAAATCCATTGAACAACTACTGAAATTGTGGTAAAATCCGCTATAACAATCATGGATATGTTATACAAAAAATGTTATTAATAAATACCTATGTACAAATTATATGGTTGGCTTGGACATAAAGACGGCGACGGGCTCACCACCTGTCATGTTGTCCCGAAAATATCTTCGGTGGAAGGTTGGTCGAAGGGACTTAATTGTCTAGACTAGACCTCTGTCTACCCTTGTATTGGGAATTGCGTGAAGATATTTTTTTTTATTTATAGTGTAACTAATCATTCGATATTAGCTCGTTGAAAGTTATTGGGTATTCAAACAAATATTTTGTTCTTAGCTGTGTGTCATGCCGTCATATTCCTTAGTTGTAACTTAACCATAATTAATCTAAACCTATCTAAAAAAATATTTATATATAATATTTATATTTAATTTGTAAAATAAGGTATATAAACATATCCTTACAGATTCAGAAGTTTACACAGAATAGAAATAAATTCTAGAATGAACTTATTTTATAAATCGCTTTAACACAAGAGCGTAATGCCTTAAGCGATCACTAAATGGCTTGTTATCTTATTGTAACTTCACTGTTTTGAATAAAGCCGTTAAATTAATGCAATGAGGTTCGTTAAACGCTTGCGAAAAATAACACCGAGTACTTCACCGGGAGTGTGGAATAATTATTTCTGTCTTGAGCACAAACAGTACCATATATTTTATTTCTAAAAACACTTAAAATAGTCACGATTGCCGAGTGGTTGGGTGGTCAGAATTTCGAGTCAAGAGACCCGATTCGATCCCCAGGTGGCAGGTTTTTCAAAAACTTACGTACGAATTACATCGTTGGCTTGGACATAAAGACGGCGACGGTCTCACCACCTGTCACGTTGTTTCAATAGATTTCAAATCGTAACTTCCGTTATACCTTTGCGACGCTAATTTATCGCCGAGCCACTGGGTCACATCCGCAACAGTTAATTTTATAAAGGACAAACCTTTGTCTCAAGCGGGATTCGAATCCCCAACCCATAGCTACGAATGTGGATATACTGCTCACTTTAACCATCGGGTAAATAAAAAAAAATATTTGGACGAAGAAACAACTGTATTTTACTAAAAATTATATGTAACAAGAAACTTAAAAAAAATATTTCGTAAGCAATATAAAAGGTCAACTAGATGCTTGGGGGCGAGCCTTTGTATTCTCTAATTAATTCATGTGATATTACAATGTTATTCGCAACAATACGACTGTAAGCAATTGTGTTTCCTTTGGCTTAATTTCATTATTGAAGTTTGGAAACAAATTACCTCTTCCTTTGTGGTGTATGCCGTCTGTTACAAATAAGATTATTCAAAGATACCGTATTAATTGAAATCCTATTTACAATCAGAATTGAATAAATACACCCTTTATTAATTCGTCTTTGTTCATCAACCGTGTAAAATACAACTGACTCACTTGTCAAGATGACGCTTCTGGCAATCATTTAGAGTGATTTCGTTATGGTAATTTTTAAAATAGGCATCTGGAATTAGCTTAAGGATATTACAGTTTTATTTTCATGTGGGAGGGGAGTCATTACAGAAGACTGAGAGGAAAACCTTAAAATTATAATTAATATGAACAAATGTGGGATAAGCATTTCGACAAATAACAGACCATCGTTGAGCAAACCAGTGAAACAATAAGGAGTCAGGCAATGGCGATTGGTATCGATTATTACAAACTTATTTATGAGAGAACCCCGTGCTTTGTGCACTTTCACGTGCGATTACGGCAAACGACTGGAGCGATAGACAAAAACCGGAAATTTCAACTGGCTGGATAACCATTTTGAAAAATTTAGCATAGTGATCATTGGACACTGGGTTTTTTCAAAACTTACGTACGAATTACATCGTTGGCTTGGACATAAAGACGGCGACGGTCTCACCACCTGTCACGTTGTTTCAATAGATTTCAAATCGTAACTTCCGTTATACCTTTGCGACGCTAATTTATCGCCGAGCCACTGGGTCACATCCGCAACAGTTAATTTTATAAAGGACAAACCTTGTCTCAAGCGGGATTCGAATCCCCAACCCATAGCTACGAATGTGGATATACTGCTCACTTTAACCATCGGGTAAATAAAAAATATTTGGACGAAGAAACAACTGTATTTTACTAAAATTATATGTAACAAGAAACTTAAAAAATATTTCGTAAGCAATATAAAAGGTCAACTAGATGCTTGGGGCGAGCCTTTGTATTCTCTAATTAATTCATGTGATATTACAATGTTATTCGCAACAATACGACTGTAAGCAATTGTGTTTCCTTTGGCTTAATTTCATTATTGAAGTTTGAAACAAATTACCTCTTCCTTTGTGGTGTATGCCGTCTGTTACAAATAAGATTATTCAAAGATACCGTATTAATTGAAATCCTATTTACAATCAGAATTGAATAAATACACCCTTTATTAATTCGTCTTTGTTCATCAACCGTGTAAAATACAACTGACTCACTTGTCAAGATGACGCTTCTGGCAATCATTTAGAGTGATTTCGTTATGGTAATTTTTAAAATAGGCATCTGGAATTAGCTTAAGGATATTACAGTTTTATTTTCATGTGGGAGGGGAGTCATTACAGAAGACTGAGAGGAAAACCTTAAAATTATAATTAATATGAACAAATGTGGGATAAGCATTTCGACAAATAACAGACCATCGTTGAGCAAACCAGTGAAACAATAAGGAGTCAGGCAATGGCGATTGGTATCGATTATTACAAACTTATTTATGAGAGAACCCCGTGCTTTGTGCACTTTCACGTGCGATTACGGCAAACGACTGGAGCGATAGACAAAAACCGGAAATTTCAACTGGCTGGATAACCATTTTGAAAAATTTAGCATAGTGATCATTGGACAATGGGTTTTTTCAAAAACTTAAATAAATAAATATCTTCACGCCATTTACAATACTTTTTTTTAAACATATATACTATAATGTATATATTTTAAAATATTTTTTGGATACTTTAAATAAAATAATAATAAATATCTTCACGCAATTCCCAATACAGGGGTAGACAGAGGTCTATTCTAGACAATTAAGGCCGTGCGACCCACCTTCCACCGAACATATTTTCGGAACAATGTCACAGGTGGTGAGCCCGTCGCCGACACAATATCTAAGCCAACGATAAATTCGTACATAAGTTTTTTAAGAAAACCTTTGGTTTGGTACTTTGGTTTGTATTGGTACGAGCCTGCCACCTGGGGATCCAACTCTGGTCTCTTGACTCGAAATTCCCGCCACCCGGCTATTGTGACTTCTTTGCCTAGGATTTGGGTCTTTGACTTTGGTCGCAACGACATAATCACCACTTGTCACGTTGTCCCAAAATTTCTTCGGTGGAATAATATTTTACTGCCTTCAAAATATGTACTTTGCAAGATATTATTATATTCTGTCCGTCACAAATATATCTCTAAAAGTACTGAGACAGAATTGTAAACCTAAAAATATATCTGAATGGGATTAAAGTCTAACTGCGAAAGCTTAAATATTGGAGCCGCGTAGCTGGAAAATTGAATTTGTCCCGCAAACACGTTTTCAATAAACTGATCGATTGGATACAGTGAGACATGTTTATTCGTAATCTCACTGTCTTCTACCCTTTGTTCTATTCTTCTGCTTCAAAACGATAAAGTACTATTTTTTCAATTGTTATCTAAGTAGCTTAAGAATATTTAATTTCTTTACTAAACAAATGAAATATTTGTTTTGTTTTGTTTATTTAAGTAATCATACAGTGAATCACCCATTATTTACAAGTATTAATTTTAAATTAAATAAATTAATAAATAAGTATTTTTATTAGACGAATAACTAATTTTGCCCAGTCGTTCTATAACTTTGATCAAACCCGTGCATGGCGTAAAAAGTGACTGAAAGAAAAAACTTTTAAATCACAAATGATGACAGATGGCTGTTTAACGATCTCTAAAAATATTATGTGGATCGCCAATCTTCTTGCCGAGCATGGCGGTTGTATCCTATAGAGGCCTATTCCATTAATTTAATATGCATGTTTAAATTAATATTCCATAAATAAAACACTAATAAATAAATTAATTAATATCTTCACGCAATTCCCAATACAGGGGTAGACAGAGGTCTAGTCTAGACATTTAAGTCCTTCGACCCACCTTCCACCGAACATATTTTCGGAACAATGTCACAGGTGGTGAGCCCGTCGCCGACACAATGTCCAAGCCAACGATAAATTCGTACATAAGTTTTTTAAGAAAACCTTTGGTTTGGTACTTTGGTTTGTATTGGTACGAGCCTGCCACCTGGGGATCCAACTCTGGTCTCTTGACTCGAAATTCCCGCCACCCGGCTATTGTGACTTCTTTGCCTAGGATTTGGGTCTTTGACTTTGGTCGCAACGACATAATCACCACTTGTCACGTTGTCCCAAAATTTCTTCGGTGGAATAATATTTTACTGCCTTCAAAATATGTACTTTGCAAGATATTATTATATTCTGTCCGTCACAAATATATCTCTAAAAGTACTGAGACAGAATTGTAAACCTAAAAATATATCTGAATGGGATTAAAGTCTAACTGCGAAAGCTTAAATATTGGAGCCGCGTAGCTGGAAAATTGAATTTGTCCCGCAAACACGTTTTCAATAAACTGATCGATTGGATACAGTGAGACATGTTTATTCGTAATCTCACTGTCTTCTACCCTTTGTTCTATTCTTCTGCTTCAAAACGATAAAGTACTATTTTTTCAATCGTTATCTAAGTAGCTTAAGAATATTTAATTTCTTTACTAAACAAATGAAATATTTGTTTTGTTTTGTTTATTTAAGTAATCATACAGTGAATCACCCATTATTTACAAGTATTAATTTTAAATTAAATAAATTAATAAATAAGTATTTTTATTAGACGAATAACTAATTTTGCCCAGTCGTTCTATAACTTTGATCAAACCCGTGCATGGCGTAAAAAGTGACTGAAAGAAAAAACTTTTAAATCACAAATGATGACAGATGGCTGTTTAACGATCTCTAAAAATATTATGTGGATCGCCAATCTTCTTGCCGAGCATGGCGGTTGTATCCTATAGAGGCCTATTCCATTAATTTAATATGCATGTTTAAATTAATATTCCATAAATAAAACACTAATAAATAAATTAATTAATATCTTCACGCAATTCCCAATACAGGGGTAGACAGAGGTCTAGTCTAGACATTTAAGTCCCTTCGACCCACCTTCCACCGAAGATATTTTCGGGACAACGTAACAGGTGGTGAGCCCATTGCCGTCTTTATGTCCAAGCCAACGATATAATATATCGTACATAGATTTTGAAAAAAAACATTGGTACGAGCCTGCCACCTGGGGATCGAACTCGGGCCTCTCGACTCGAATTCCGATCACCCAGCCACTCGGCTATCGTGACTTTTAATTAAGAATTAAATAATTAACATAAATTAAAATATACTTATGTTAATCATTTACTGTAAAAGATTCCAGCAGTTCTTAGTTATTTGCAGGTATTTTAAACGTCTTTGTTTATTTTCTATACTAGTAATTTAGAATTCCTAAACACCAAGTCTAATTTCCGGTACATAAACTGCTAACTAATTGTATGTAGTTAGTTTCAATTTACGAGATCTCCGGAGAGGCAAGTGCATTAGTGAATTTAACCAATATGTGATCCGAATTTCCTGCATTAAGTGCATTACATATAGTGACATGCGTTAATTTATTATTTACTGAATCAATTAAGCTAATATATATTTATATATATAACAACGCGTTCTATTCCCTACCGTTCCCTTTACTGTATAAATTGTTTTACAATTTCTATGCGACTTATTTTTAAATTTTAAAAACAAGAGAATGATTGTCAATTTGTAATTTAGCGTATAAAAATCTAGCCAATTTTAAACGATTTTTTTGCGTAACCCCTGTGAAACGTAGCCGGGTTTAACTAGTAGTCCTTTATATTTTTAAAGTTTCAAATGCGATACCAAAAACTTAAAAGTACTTATGTAGTTTTGAGGTGCTTTTCACTTTAATGTATAAGTTTTCACATTTGACCTTACAACGATGGCACTTTTGAAAGAACTGTTTTAATGTAAGCACCATTTATAAACTTTAAATCCAGAGAAGTTATTGAATACCCACGATTTTTGTCTCTTGGTGGAACTTCATGATCATGTCACCCAGAGGTGTTATTGTAAAATATGGCTATTGATTTTTTAGACAAAATTTACTTTTTTTTTGTTACATTTTTTCGCTAATGTAAGTAATATAAAATTATTACTCATATTGATGATATTCATCGATTGTTTCACACCCTTCATCGTCTACTCTACTTCTACTACTCTCTATAACATTAAGTTTTTACCATAAAATTCCTTTCTCTAGGCCTTTAGGTTTGTTACAGGCTTCCAAAAACCCGGTAATCAGCACTGGGAAAAAGATTAAATTACATTAACGTTATTTACTTTCTAGCGCCAGTAGCGTTTACTGCAGAACATTTTCACAATATACGAACGGTATATGAAAATGTTACAGCTGAGGAAGCTACACTATTCCCCGCTATCGTTACTATCGCTTAATTAGATTTCCTTGATTGCTTTGCTCGTACAAAGATATAAATTCTCAATCTTGTCATAGTTTTTAGTAATTTTCGCTTTATTTCATGATTAATAGATAGATTAACTAGCGTTAAAGTAGATGAGAAAATTTCTGGTAACTTTCCAAAAGATTTTATGTGAGAGAAGTTCAAAAACATAATCTCTAATCATGGTATTACAGAACTTGTAATTTATACATTCCTTTTTCAGTTTTGAAATCTGCATTGAATATTATATATTTGAATATTATATATTTGCGCAATATTTAAGTTTCTTAAATAAAAACTGCGCAACATTTTTTTATTTGCTTATAAAACCAGAGAAGAGTTGCTAACTTTGTTTTTAAGACGGATTACTAAACGGGCAATAAATAAGGAACACGGTTACAAAGTTTAACTGCAAAATTGTATGACAAATTAAAACAATCTTGTAAGAGGATTTGGCAGGCAAAGAAAACTGTCGGCTAATTAAAAAGTCAAATTAAATAAAGAAAATAAACCGTTCAGAAACTTCCAAGCGATTTTCGAAACGAAAACAATTTAAACTTAAACAACGTTCCTCTTCTGTTATATTAATTATGAGTTATTCAGAAACAATTATCATTAAATCATTTAATTTATTTCAATGATATTTTAATGTAAATTTTCCATTTATATATGAAGGATACATTTAATATAATACTAAGCTATTATGTACGTATTTAAATAAAGGTCAGTAGAAACGTCATGGGAAAGAAGTAGCCAGGTGTCATATTAGTGTGCGTGAGTGAGTGTCTTATTATAGCTATTGTTGTGTGTGTGTGTGCGTGTGCGCGCGCGCGCGTGTGTGTGTGTGTGTGTGTGTGTGCAAATAATTTTCTTTCCATTGCGATCTATAAAAATGCGCGTGTAGATATTTATTATAAAATTTATATTAACTAAAACAACAAACTACATAAATATAATATTTTTTATACCATTTTTCAACATATTTGTATCATTTTTGTATTATATAAATATTTTACAAAGTAAGTAAGTTGGTGGTATCTTAAGTAATTAGGTAGGTAGTATTAAAATTGCTTAAGTTTATCATCTATGTTATCATTAACATATATATAGTATAATTTTTCAGTAAGTAAATGTTTTAATTTTTTGGTAAATTTAGTGTATATGAATTTTTTTAGTATTTCAGGTAAGTGATTATAAAGTTTCATGGACATCTATCCCTAGTAGGTAGGATAATGACAGTTTCAGATGGGGAGGTGATGCTACTAGTAGGTTTCCACGGCTAGCTCTCTTTTTTTGTGGTCTATGAAATGTGGTTTATAGCTATTGGTTTGTTTAGACATAGTCAAATTAGAGGGCGCATCTTGCTGTCACCCCAGAGGATGACAGCATAGCTGAGCCACGCGCATATGCGTAATATGTACCAAGCGCAGTTTGAAAATGTTTTGTTTTCTTTATTTCGCGATGTGCGTATAAAAATCTAGCCAATTTTAAACGATTTTTTTGCGTAACCCCTGTGAAACGTAGCCGGGTTTAACTAGTAGTCCTTTATATTTTTAAAGTTTCAAATGCGATACCAAAAACTTAAAAGTACTTATGTAGTTTTGAGGTGCTTTTCACTTTAATGTATAAGTTTTCACATTTGACCTTACAACGATGGCACTTTTGAAAGAACTGTTTTAATGTAAGCACCATTTATAAACTTTAAATCCAGAGAAGTTATTGAATACCCACGATTTTTGTCTCTTGGTGGAACTTCATGATCATGTCACCCAGAGGTGTTATTGTAAAATATGGCTATTGATTTTTTAGACAAAATTTACTTTTTTTTTGTTACATTTTTTCGCTAATGTAAGTAATATAAAATTATTACTCATATTGATGATATTCATCGATTGTTTCACACCCTTCATCGTCTACTCTACTTCTACTACTCTCTATAACATTAAGTTTTTACCATAAAATTCCTTTCTCTAGGCCTTTAGGTTTGTTACAGGCTTCCAAAAACCCGGTAATCAGCACTGGGAAAAAGATTAAATTACATTAACGTTATTTACTTTCTAGCGCCAGTAGCGTTTACTGCAGAACATTTTCACAATATACGAACGGTATATGAAAATGTTACAGCTGAGGAAGCTACACTATTCCCCGCTATCGTTACTATCGCTTAATTAGATTTCCTTGATTGCTTTGCTCGTACAAAGATATAAATTCTCAATCTTGTCATAGTTTTAGTAATTTTCGCTTTATTTCATGATTAATAGATAGATTAACTAGCGTTAAAGTAGATGAGAAAATTTCTGGTAACTTTCCAAAAGATTTTATGTGAGAGAAGTTCAAAAACATAATCTCTAATCATGGTATTACAGAACTTGTAATTTATACATTCCTTTTTCAGTTTTGAAATCTGCATTGAATATTATATATTTGAATATTATATATTTGCGCAATATTTAAGTTTCTTAAATAAAAACTGCGCAACATTTTTTTATTTGCTTATAAAACCAGAGAAGAGTTGCTAACTTTGTTTTTAAGACGGATTACTAAAACGGGCAATAAATAAGGAACACGGTTACAAAGTTTAACTGCAAAAATTGTATGACAAATTAAAATATATTCACCTTTTGTTTCAGATCTTTATTTAACTTGCCTCGTTCTTTATAATTTGTTAGTGGAGATTTTTAAGTGGATGTAAAAATGTAAGTGGGTGTTTCATTATTAAAAAAAAAAACATAGAACTGCTATTCCAAGGAAATTTTTAAAAGTAAAGTATATCGCCCCCAGGACTTTCTATTATATTTTTTATTTTCTTAAGCTTTCAAAAAGTGCCAAAAAACAGGTATTTGTAATATTATCTATCTTCTACTAGAGAGTCATAAATAGCCAAGTTCGATCACCCGGTGGCAGGCTCGTATCAATGGGTTTTTCATAAACTTTTGTAGGAATCACATCGTTGGCTTGGACATAAAAACGGCACCGGGGTCACCACCTGTCATGTTGTACCCGAAAATGTCTTCGGTGGAAGGTGGGTCAAAGGGACTTAAGTGCCTAGTTAAGATATTTATTTAAAGAGGTAGACAGAGGTCTAGTCTAGACATTATTATTCATATTTATATTTATTACATTTTTTAACTTCTGCTGGATTTCGAGTTGTTAGTTTGTAAAGCAAAGAAAGTATATACTATGTGAAAAATGTCTACCTGACCTATCCACCCTTTGGCTACGCATAGACAGCGAAGACCACCCCCGCGTCTATGGGTGCCTCTATTGGTCCCACAGCGGTAATACCGGAATGGCTGCAAATTCCGTGCTACAGCTGCATGCCAATATTTCTCAGGAACATGTTGACGAGTACTGGAACACGAGTTACGGAACGGAGAGAGTCCCCTCCCCTAGTTGCCTCCGACAGCATCGGAATCCTTGGCGTCGACATATCAAGCAACGTTCAGTTTCGCAGTCATTTGGAAGGGCCAAATTGGCCTCTAAAAAGCTTGGCGTGCTCAGCCCGGCCCACTGTTTTCAACTTTATAAGGCGCAGGTTCGGCCACACATGGAGTACTGCTCTCATCTCTGGGCGGGGCGGGGACACCCCAGTGTCACTTCCTTCCATTTGACCGTATCCAACGAAGAGCGGCTCGAATCGTCGATGAACATATTCTATCTGATCGGCTAGATCTCCTGGCATTGTGAAGAGACGTTGCATTTTTTACAAGATGTACTACAGGGAGTGCTCCGAGGAATTGTTCGGATTAATCCCAGCTGCTGAATTTCACCATCGTACCTTACGGCATAGTCAAAAATTCCATCTAGATGCTTGGCATTTCACTACTGTGGGTTTTTCGCGGAATTTTCACGCACTTGCACTTTGTGGAATGTGCCGCCGTCAGCGGTTTTTCGGACCGATACGACTTAGGGACCTTCAAGAAAAGAAAGAAAGAAGAAAGAAAGAAAAAAAGAAACATTTATTGCACATTGCACATAATACACCACGAAATTAGTGAATTAATAATGATAAAAAAAATTAACAAACTTAGAGACGAAACTAAAGTAACTTTTAAATAAACATAAAAATGACACGAAAAATAACAGTTGTTTATTATTATAGCATTTTCGTATGAGTCGTGGTGCAATGGAAAAAGAAAAGAGCCTGTACCTTTAGACAATTAAGTCCCTTCGACCCACCTTCCACCGAAGATATTTTCGGGACAACGTGACAGTTGGTGAGCCCGTTGCCGTCTTTATGTCCAAGCCAACGATATATTTCGTACGTAAGTTTTTGAAAAACCCATTGGTGCGAGCATGCCACCTGGGGATCGAACTCGGGTCTCTCGATTCGAAATCCCGACCACCCAACTACTCGGCTATCGTGACAAAAAAAAGATGATCACATGTGTGTTATATATACACAGGGTCTTTCCATTTTGACCGACTAGTCCATTATTCCATATTATTAATAATTTAATCAGAGCTTGTTAAATAGATCTGTAGTAGAGTTCTTCCGAAGGTTTTAAAAATTTAAATCTCATTAAAAATTAAAAAAGAACAAGTTCATAACTTATGTATAATAACACACCGAAAGTAAAATTAATTTTACTTTTTAATATCTTAGAAGTGTTCTTCAGTTCTTAAATACTTCCCGAAATATTCTACCACTCTTCCTTTCTCTGCCATAGTAGCAGACGATTGTTTTGTAATATCAATTTTAAGCACTTCTTTAATAAAATAAACCACTGAGGTATTCGAGATCATTTAAAACATGTTCCTTATTAGGAACATGTTTTTAGATGATTATAAAGTATTTATGTTATCAAATGAGACTTTAGTTATCATCTTTGCAATCTCGTTAGCAGCAAACTGTCTGGGCCACAAAGGATTAAGTAAATTGTTATCGAACTTAAATTAATTGAATTCACAATAATTTGCAAGCATTAGCACGTAGCATCAGATTTGAGCTCTGATGTAATTCTTTCAGAATGTTTAGTTAAGTTATAGTTAACAGACAATTTATATATTAGATTACAGTTGTGATGAATGGGTTAGTTAACATCGCAACAGTTATAACATGTCATTAAATAACGATACTGAATAAACTTAGTCCACTAATCACGCGATCGCTTCAACATGGTTATTGTTACCTTCCGAAAGGATATATTGTTGGCACAACAACATATCTTATTTTCAATAGGAGAATGCTAATTCAAAGGTAGATTTCTGACGTACAAACAAAAGGACCTTCTCCGTGTGGTAACGGCATAAGAATATTGCCACTCCTTTTCTTCCCGTGGGTGTTATAAGAATAAACTAAGGAAAACCTTGAATATTTAGTCTTTATTAGCCTTGAATATCGCTATGGCAACCGTTAGTTGGTGGGATAACCATCTCTAAAAATAGCAGTCTGCAGCGATTGAGGTGCGAGTCGTCTTGTACTGCGATTGCCAATCCGCTAGCCAAGCGGGGCGATTATAGCAGATCCTTCTTATGGGAGAGGTCTATGTCCTGCAGTGGACTTTAACTGGCCGTTATGTATGTATGTAAATAAAATGAAAATTGTTCTTGTATTACGTTATACATATACATATAATACAATAGTCGACAATCCATTTGTAACAGTTTAGTTTAAGGTATAATTATGGCATCTAGCTTTATCGGTAAAATTATATTGTAATCCAATTGATTTTAACCTTGTCTGTAGCCTACAGTTACTACTATTATTAGACTATTTATGGTAAATGATGTAGCCACGCGATCAATGCTACAAATTTGCAAGATCTCGAGAATGCGTTTTTTAAATTATGTATAATTTAATAAATTTAATATTGTGGATTGGCGCGTCGTAAGATCACACGTGATGTTATTTTAAATTCCTAAACTTAACCATAATGTTAAAAATAACAAAGTAATTTAATGAAAAGCTAAAACACGTTGAAACAAGGTTACATTCTGACTTGTGACATTTTGAACAGCCAAACTTGTTAACAGCATTCCGTATTTATGGCCGGTTTTCGCCTTCCGTTTAAGAACAATAATAACTCATTTTCGTTTGATGTTGTAAAACTTTGAGCATTTTTTTGTTTTGGGTTGTGAAATACTGGTTGCGAACTCTTTATTGTTATTAATGTTTCAAGTTACCTTACTAGCAAGATTGTTAAACCAAATTCAACAATTTGAAAAACACGAAGTCATTTAATCTAACCCGGAAATCAGAAATATTTTTTACAAACTATACTTCCATATTTAATACATCTCTCATTTATAAAATGGTAAAAATATTTCACATTAAATGGCATTAGCACCATAGACTTCTATTCTAGCACCTGTCTGTATTATATTGCACGATATTCACTACTATCTGGTTGTAGAAAGATTGTTCTACAACGATCGATGTTGGCTTATCTGGGAAATTAAAAAGAACCCCTGCGAATTCCATCTACTCACATTCAAATTCAAAGAATATTTAAATAAAGCCTTTAGCCCGCAGCTGCCATTGCCATTTACAGACTACGACCTTGTTTTCCTACTCTGTGGAATTTGAGTACGGCTTATTTCATCTAATTTTCCGTAGGTGGCATTTGGAAGTATACCAGAGCTTGTCTTTTATAAGTTATGTTGAAAAATATTTTACGTTCTCTCTTCTATTATGTATTATGTTAACAAAACTCAAATATCAGAGACGTTTAAAATTTCTCGGAACAAGGTACAATAGCCTTGTAAAGATTAAGAACATTTCATTGTTTACATAATTTATATTGATCAACGTTTGCGCTATTCTGTCTTCCAGGATATAATTAGCTGTGCAGCCAGTACTGGAACCACAATATAATAAGGAACAATAGCTAATATAATACATTTCACGCTCATTATAAATTAATTAACAAAGGCAAAGGAAACTGCGATTAAACAAAATTACAAAGACGACGGGTTTTCGTTTGAAACATATACATTCTCTTTAAATTATATAACTTAAATACGAACCTTTAAGAATCATAAGCAGATGCGACAAATCGCCAAGTCTACACATACTTTTTTTGACATATACTTTATAAATTTATACTATAAAAATAAAAATATCTTCACGCAATTCCCAATACAGGGGTACACAGAGGTCAAGTCTAGACAATTAAGTCCCTTTGACCCACCTTCCACCGAAGATATTTTCGGGACAACGTGACAGGTGGTGAGCCCGTCGCCGTCTTTATGTCCAAGCCAACGATGACATTCGTACATAAGTTTTTGAAAAACTCATTGGTACTGCCACCTGGGGATCGAATTCGGGTCTCTCGACTCGGAATTCCGACCACCCAACAACGTAGCTATCGTGACCGTTTTTATTTATACTATAAAGTATATATTCCTAAAATATTTTTAGGATACTTTATGTTCCAAAAAATATTATTGCGCGTGAAGGAGGTTTTCCTGCTTCCGAAGCTGCGCACATCAGCATGTTTAAAAGAAAGACTTGGCTTATTTATGCTAATAAAATTTTTAAATTTTAAAAAATTTGTTCAAGAAAATTCAACGCGAGACCATCATCAAGACATTATCACATCAAATCGAGACCTGATTAAAAATGTCAGTTTCTGATCCTTCTTACCAGTCTATGTTATGTTTTCTCAATAGAGATTTGCTGTGGAGTTGAAGTAAGACTATTGGCTAGAGTCTAATAACATGGATTAATTTATCATTCCTAATAAAACAGTCCAAAATTAAGCAGACCGGTGGCGTGCAGCAGCATTTAAGGTGCGAGGAGATGGGATTTTGGCCGCCAATACCCTTACAAGATGTTTGTTCAATGATCCATGTCCAGTTATTGTGCTAGGTACTGTTCCAATTACGGGGCTTATTCAGGGGTAATAGGATTCAGGTTAGGTTGTAGGATAATATGGTTTAATTTATTTAATTATTAGCATGTAAGTAATTCACTACTACCCAATAATTTTCCTGTACATAAGTATATCTCTAGCTCCAAAGGTTATCTGAAAAATAAAATATCTTATCTTTTAAGCGAAATCATGGCCTTGTTGCACCTACCTTTTAAGTCTTCTTCCTTTCTGTAATCTGCATTTTATGTTTCTATGGTGTACTGTAACGTATATACTACATGATGAGTTTAGCAACTCTCCTTTTCTAATGCTTCATCTCTTTTCCTTTTTCTAAATCTTCGCTTAAAATTGTCAACAGATTCTGGAGTCGTGCTCATTATCGACCTCAATCGCTGAAAAATATGTAATATCAAAGTAGTAGAAGGGACCCGAGTACGACTACCGTCATCCAGCTATTGTATTTTTTTTCGTTAAAGTCATTAAGTTAGCGAATATTAAATAAATTTTCTGCAAGCACAGTTCCCGTGTTTATGGTATGCAGTTAGTTTCAATTTACAAGATCTCCTGGGAACTAAATGCATTAGTCTATCACACCAATATGCAATCACTTTGTCTAACTATAACTAAACGAAGACGCTAAGTTGCAAATTTGTGTCAGCTAAGTCAATTTAAGAAGTACAAGTCCCAATACATTATATAGATTGCCCAATACATTATATAGATAGCTTTGCTTTCTAGCTTTTCTCACCTACGTAAAATCAAGCAAAAACAGACCAACGAGCAATTAACTCACCATCGCACCGACGCTCATGTACATAGCGTTTTACCTGAGGAGATCATCAAAGTTGTAGAGAGGTAACGTCAATTTTATCTATAATTTAATAAATTTTATGTATAAAATATAACATTCGTTTTCGTTGTTGCTAAACTCTAAAAGAAATTGATGGATTGAAATTTTGGCAGCTCATTGCTTTTTTACCCAATAGTGTTTTTAAATATTTAAGTCCCGAATTTCCCACAGAAATGGGAAACATTACTGCATTAAATATACGTAACATGTTTTATAGATTACCATGGTAACCACAGTTATCGTCTTGAAAATAATATATATTATCTTGTTTCTAGTGTTTATATACTATTTCATAATATTACTGTTCCTATCTTCAAAGATTACTATTTTAACTAATTTTAATAAAAGATCTTACAATGGGAATATATCCACTTTCTAAATCTATAGATTTATACTTACACGTATGTAATGAAGCCATATATAACGAAGCTTGATCTGATTAAGCTAGTATTTATATAATTTTAGTCATTTCACATAACTACTAAATATAATAAAATAACCTTCCATTTTATATAACACCAACTATTGCAAGAATATGTTAAACCAACAAACTAAATGTAACTGCATTGGGAATGGACTCTCGGTGCTGGTTCTCTTGGCCAATGTTGTTCTATTAAACACAGTGAATTCAAATTTATACCACACTGGGAATAAGCATAATAGGTGCTGACTATGTTTTCTAACATTGCTGTTTCAAGAAAGTTGAGTTTGTGTTACTAAATTATATGTCAGCAATCTATTTATGAAGACTGTTTTTTCTCCTTGCCTTTAAGGTGAAAAATGTAGTTCCTGAGTGGCTTCCAAATCATAGCTATGTTGTAGTGTAGTATTATATTACGTAACGATATCTCCCAAATATTATAATTTAACTTTGTAATCCAGATTTAGGAAATTCGGGTGAAAGGTGGAAGGTGGTTCAAAAGGACTTAATTGTCTAGACCTCTGTCTACCCCAGTGTTGAGAATGGCGTGAACATATAGTAAATTCTTACAAGTGTATAAATATTCAATATTATTTCTCAATTACCTCTTAGACCTTAATACATTAAAGTTACTAAATACATAAAATTTACTTTTTACTAATATATTTTACTTGTCAAATATTTGTAAATATTGTTATAAGTGTAATCTATTTAATATAAGAGTCACTGAAAATAAGTGACTGAAGTAAAACTTGGATGTTTAAAGGTTGAAATTTTCTAAACAAATTTTTATTTATTATAACAATACACTGACCCACATTATTCCTGTGAAAAAAATTTTCAAAGGCTAGGTCTAGTCTGCATGAAGTGACGTCTATAATAAGGGTACACTGTTTAAAGTAGACATTTTTAAAACGCAGATATTTGTATATATTTATATCCTCAAAGATAACAGATAATATTTACTTTTTTTGAAACTAGTTTTTGCCCGTGGCTTTCTTCTTTTAACATAGAAATGTGCATTTCTACAGAAAAACTTGAACGCTCGTAAAAGCAGTAATGGATACGTACTCGTATACTGAGAAATCCATGCATTTTTACTTACCTAGTTTCCAAAGAGCTTTGAAGAACTTAGAATATTGAAGCTGTTTCACCTAGACCTTTAAACATCTTAGTATTAATGCATCTTAGTAATAGTATCTTAGTAATATTATATAATAGTATCTACTTTTTAAATGCTTATGTTTTTTTTCTCTGTGTTAGGATTATTAATGAGCATTTCAATTTCAATTAAAGATATATTTTGGTTCTTTTTTTGGATAACGAAACAGAACAGTCATGTTGTCCGATGAAAAATTTCTTTTGATTTGTGCGTTAATAGTCAAACGCTTAAACTATCTCAATCGTAAAAATCCGATTTTCAGATTATGTGTGCAGACTTAGTTCAAAAAAATTATAACAAATTTTATTAATTAGTAATTTTTTATTAATTAATTAATTACATATTTAGCGGCCTATAATTCCAACATCTACAATTCCTGCAATTCCACAGCAGAGCATAGACCTCTCTCATATAGAGGATCTGCCGTAATCGCCACGCTGAGCAAGCGGATTTGCGATCGCAGTACGAGACTCCACGACCTCGATGTTTCAGCCCGTCAACTTTGATATGGTGTTATTCAAGAAGTTTATGTCTCTATATGTACAGAAGCCTTTTTTCCTTTTTTAGTAGGCTTTTTTCTTGGTCACACCTTACTAAGACCACGGCAAGACATCATTTGGTAAATTGTTTTTCTTACAAATTTTCTTTCGTTCGCATAAATTCATGTTTCTATTCCTCCAAGTAAATTTCCATAATATTTGTACGCAAACGTTTCTTACCTATGTTATAAGGTCAGTTTGTAAAGTTTGCTTTATTTAGTTTCGAAATTCGGAAGCTCGAAAAGTTAACAGAAGAAAAGCACGTTATGTTATTTATTTATACGTTATGTTTTAGGTCACGATAGCCGAGTTGTTGGGTGGTCGGAATTTCGAGTCGAGAGACCCGAGTTCGATCCCCAGGTGGCAGTACCAATGAGTTTTTCAAAAAACTTATGTACGAATTTCATCGTTGGCTTGGACATAAAGGCGACGACGGGCTCACCACCTGTCATGTTGTCCCGAAAATATCTTCGATGGAAGGTGTGTCGAAGGGACTTAAGTGTCTAGACTAGACTTCTGTCTACCCCTGTATTGGGAAATGCGTGAAGATATTTATTTATTTATTACCATGGAGCAAACTAGAAATAGCAGTAACAGCACTGAGCAGTTAAGACGCTCCTTGTGATCGATCTGATTTGTTATGACGGTTAATTTTGACATCAGAAAGCAAATGAAGAATATTATGATTTATGAACATTTTCCATCATATTTTTTTTATTATATTTAAATATAAAAAATATATCTTCACGCCATTCCCAATACAGGGGTAGATAGAGATCTAGACAATTAAGTCTTTTCGACCCACCTTCCACCGTTTATTGAAACATCGTGAAACGTGGTAAGCCCGTCGCCGATTTTTAGTCTAAGCCAACAATATAAACCGTACATAAAATCCCATTCCTAAAAGCCTTGCGAATCGAACTCAGATCTCTTGACACGAATTTCAATCACGCAACCACTGTGACTGTGACTATGTTATTCTTTAATCTTGTAACTCTTTTAACTTTAATACTTTAAATCTAGTTATGTTATGCAGCCACGTTAGCCCAGTGGTTGGGTGATCTGTATTCGAATCGGGAGACCCGTGGGCGATCCCCAAAAAGATAAAGCTACATGTAGCCATTATCTCATGTGACGATCAGGGGATCGCCCTCGGGTCTACCGATAGCGTACCTACTATCTATCTTCGAAACTTTTATACAATTTGTATCATTGACTTGGACACTAAGACGACTAAATCTTGACGCATTTAGTCCTTTTTGACTTAAATCTCACCGAAGCTTATTTTAGAACCACGTGAAAGATAGTGAACCTGTCGCCGTCTTAATGTCTAGGCCAACGATACATTATTCTTATGTAGATTTATTTTACTAAGTGTCATAAAACAAAAGTAGTTATTTATAATCTTAGTTGTATAGTTCTGTATTTAGATACATAAATATTAATAACAATAGCGGAATTCAAAATCTCAACTCTTCTGCTGCTCACTGCTTACATACACTACTCTCTGTGTATGTAATGGTAAAAGTGGTAATACCGACTAGCCTATTATCGCCTTTTTTAGACAATGATAACGACTATCTTCTTTTCTGGTCTGACTATCTTCTATTTCTGGTTTCAAAACTACCTCTTGTGAACTACACACTTTTCTCCTTTATAAATTTAATAAAATACACGCCATTCACAATACACAGGTAGGCAGAGGTCTAGACAATTAAGTCCTTTCGACCCATTTCCTTTCGACCAAACATTTTTGGAGACAACGTGACAGGTGAGCCCGTATTTATGTCCAAGCCAACGATATAAATCCTAAATTAGTTTTTTGAAAAACCCATTGGCACGAGCCCTAGAGATCGAACTCGGGTCTCTTGACCCCAATTCCGTCATCATCATAACAGCCGCTGAAAATAATGGAATACATTATACGGTTTAATTTTCTAAACCTTTCAACTAAGAAAATTGCAGCTGTTACTACTGTTTCAAACAGTTTATTGGCATAGAGTAGTGCAGCACAGTGCAGTACAGTAGTACCACTATGGGTCTACAAATCTTTGTCTGCGAGGGATGTAAAATGCGTAAAATCAAGTATTAGAAGTCGAGGCATGTCTCATATTTCTGCAGGAACAGTTTGAGGTTTTTCTGCTTTCCTCAGAATCTTGGATGGAACTAGTATAAACGAAACCATTTTAAATAGCATAAATAAATAAATACATCAATTACACTGCTCTGATCCGAAAGTAAGCACTTGTGTTTGTAGAATCAAAAAAGCAACGAAAAAATGGAAAACGTGAACCGTCCCGCAGTGTATTCCCAGAACTGGCGACACTTTAAAACCGGTATACGCCACTCAAAAGATTACATAGATTGTAAAACAACGTTTTATAAATAATATTGTTATTCAATTTAATTAAAATCCGTTGCGGATTAACAACCGCGTTGCGTATATCAGTGAAAATAAAAGTGTCCAATATCCATTAAAAGACTACAAATGTCCGCTTTAAAACAGAAATATTAATTTTCGCGCCTTCAACATTCAGAATGCAAATGCAATCCAAAAACCATCAATTTTTCTATTCCATAAAACAATAATTTTGAAAATGGCGGCCGCGTTTTAATTTTTTTTTTACGAAGTGTTCTTAACGTCTGTATAATTTTAAAAGCAGTATGTCACTACCAATCCTTGGAGGCGTATGAAACACATTTAAATTTTCAACTGATACGGTGAGGCAGAGGTCGCTGCTTCAAAACTTGCCCGTGACAGTGCACTTTTATTACCTTGATAAGTAATCATTGAACGTCACTAGAATAGTCTTATTTATTAAAGAATTGATGCTAAGTATTTCTCTTTCATCACGGTAACCCAAACTTAGAACTCACATTCAAAAGATAATCGAATATCTAACTAGCCATATTATAGAGTTTATAACAACAGAAAATGTAACAACAATTGATTATCAAAATTTTTAATGTTTTCTTGATTGTAAATTTTATTCAACTCATTGCCTTTGTAAAAAAAGATTTAACTTTCAAATGTTGTCAGAGTTATATTTTCAGTAAAATAATTTATACGTTACATACGTTATTAGTGTGTTATAGAAGAATTTCATGGGGACATTTGTTCTGAGTTTTGAAAAATGCTTCATTAAATCTTGTCTTACATATAAAAATACATACATTCCTCTTACATATAAAAAAATCTAGATATTTGTTAACACAGATTACAAAACAAAACACAAAATTTTTCTGGAACTGTCGTTAGAATTTAAATTATGTTTATTAGCCTTTCATGAAAGTTTATAGACTTGTTAACATCACACTACAAATTTAAGGAGATGAGCAAAAGAGAAAAAAATCAGAAAGAACGCTAATCGACAACAAAAAATAAGGCGTAATGAGGGGTGATAATGAATAAATAAATCCTAAAGTATTCTTATATTAACTTAATTATAACAATCCGATATATTTTAAATTACGTAACATAAATTATACTACGAATGAAATACATAATTCGATTTCTTTTAAACTAAACGGCGAATGGAATCGCGCTAGAATCGCATAGCAAGTTTAAACTATAGCAGAAACTAGTTAAAAGTGAGGCCTCCGGTCGAATCAGTATCCCAGCTAATACAAAAGTCGCTTTATTGCCTATTGCCAATAGACCCCGGTTGGTTGGCAATAGTTGGAAGTGATCGAATGCTGTAAAAATGTTTACGACGAATAAAAGAACGATCCCTCTCGGGTTAAGTATTATACGACATTTGTTACTTGTGTAGAGCTTCGACGTGTTATTCGTTTAAGGGTTAAATGGTACTTGTCACTTGCCGTAGAATAACAAACAGATGCGACATTAGTTATTATTGATTATAAACTACTTTTGTTACCATTTATGGCCGACCTTATAGCCTTGTTGGTAGCCTGTCTTCGAAGCTAAGGGTTGCGGTTGGAATCATGCTGGGGGCAATGATTTGTGGCATGACTATCAATATTTGTATACGAGCTACAGATGTTTATACGGATAATTGAATAATTATGTAAGTAATTACATAAGTGTGTCAGTATATTGCACCGTTAGCTTTGACTAATGTCAAAGCTAACGGTGCAATATTCTGATCTTGCAGACCGTCTTAATAGACAGCGATCGATTCACCACTTTGTCACTTTGACTCAAAATAAGTATCGCTGGTAAATGGGTTGAAAGTACATCATTGTCTAGACCTATGTCTATATTATAAATACCGGTGGTGTGGGAAATTGCGTGATGTCAAAAAACTGCTTTTGTTATGACAAGTTTCTTACCATTACACATAAAATCGTAATCACTTGAGCTTAAGCAATTTTCAAAGTACTATAGTATTTTCTTTGTATGATGAATTGAGATCAGTCGAAATAATGATGATGTCAAATCAATCACTACCTGTGAAATTCATGCATTTCTCTGTATACGGCCGAGGCCGATGCTTCCGACCGAAGCGAACGCATGACGTAACATCGGATGTATTGCGGGACGGAATCACGTCTAGGTATTATAATTGGAGCTGCCCTGGACACAAATTGTTGTGGATAAATCAAATGCCGCTTAGATTAAAAAGGGAGGTAAGTAATCACTCTGAGGTCTACGTAAGCTACATCTTATGTTCAGTATTATAATATAATACATAAGGACAAAATTATTACATTTTCTAATCCCAAAGTGAGTAGGTAAAGCACTTGTAACGGAAGCAATGAAGGTACCACAGACACCCAGACTCAATTAAATATAGATAACCAATTTTCTACAATGACACGCCCGGCAATCAAACCCGGTACTTCAAAGCTCGCAGTGCGTACGCCACTCTTCCAAGAGGGTCGTCATCATATGTCGTCAAATTCTCGTTCATAAATTATTGTACTATCATAACGAAAAAATTATATTGGATTGTGAAATAACTACATTTCAAGCCAACGACATAAATCGTACATAAGTTTTGATCGAACTAGGGTATCGTGACTCGAATTCCGATCACGCTACCACTCGGCTATTATCTATCTATCTATCCATCTGTATATAGACTATATCATTGGCTTAGACATAAAGATGGTGACAGGCTCACCACCTGTCACGTTTTCCCAAAAAGTCTGCGATGGGAGGTGGGTCGAAAAAACTCAATTGTCGAGACCTTTGTCTATTGGGAATGGTGTGAAGATATATTTTTTTACTATATATGAGCAGACCATTCAAAAGAAGTGAATTTTGATCTATAACAATGCATGAATTTAATCTCATTAAGTCCGGTTAAGGATTCCAAACATCAACACTCAGCTTGGAAATTTGGAGTCTTTATCATCTGCACTATCACAATGTTTTTTCACAAACAATAAGAAAATAACATTGCTTTTTATTAAAGTTCATTAAGGCTTAGCGAAATGTAATTTTCGGAAAAGCTTCTATTCACGAGAATAACGGGATGACGAGAGGAAGATGGCGAATCACTACAAACTAGCAAGTTATTCATCTGATGGTTGGTTTATTAACAACACCAAAATCTGCAAGTTGTTTTCAGTCTCTAATAATGAATTTGGAAATTTGAAGAGTCTCCAGTAGCATCGCCCACTGAATAAAGCGAATGGCTCTTCTGTGCACCAATTATACTGCGGTACCATGATAGCAATCCGGTGGAGCTGATCCATTCATAGGTATTAGGAAAGTTGTTGATCTTATGCAAGTTTCAAATTTTCAACATCGTCTAAACATAAAAGTATTGTACAATGGTATGATTAAACAAATTTTCTGTATCTGTGACATTACTTGTATTTAAACGGAGCAAGTTGAGAACGAAGAGGACGCCTAAAGGAATTAATTCCGCTCTTTGTTGCCCATATTGTTAACCTTGTTAATGCATAAAGTCTAAATTATTTTTATTGAATTGGGAGGCAAACGAGCAGGTAGCTCACGTAATGGTCAGTGATTCCGCGCGTGAACACCTGTACACCAATACTAGAGGAATAGCAGATGCGTTGCCGGCTTTTGGGAAAGAAATAGCCTCTTTTCTTGAAGGTTCTTCTAGTCCCAAAGTGTAAGTGCGTGGCAGAAAATTCCGTGAAAACACACAGTGGTGAAATGCCAAGCATGTAGATGATGTTGATGGAATTTTGACTATGCCGTAAGGTAAGATGGTGAAATTCAGCGGCTGGGATTAATCCGAACAATTACTCAGAGCACTCCCCGTAGTACATCTTTTAAAATAACTGAAGACCCCAATCAATAATTCAACGCAGCACTTAGATGGTTCTAAGCAAATTTTTATGAAACGCTAATTAGATTCCATGAGATTGAATATGGAACAAACGTAAATCGCATCCCTGGCGCGATGTAAATGCATTTCAAACAAGATTGGATTCTGTGGGTGACATGTTCGGCCGTCAGACTGACCTGCTAGATGTGCAGACAGGTTTGTGTTAAAGAATTTTTAACTAATAAAATTCATTTATTAGATTAACCAATTCATTATTATATTATTATTGTAATAATATCTTCACGCATTTCTCAATGACGTAGTCAAAAATAGTAAAGTCCTTTCGACTCACTACTCACCGGAGCTTACATAAGACAATGTGACAGATGATCTTACTGTCCAAGCCGACGATACATTAAACTTACATATTCATCGTAAATAAATATTCAAAATCATTCATCCATGACTTAAGTATAAACATAAAATTGGAAAACACCAACAACACGCTTCGGAAGGACAGGTTAGGGTATATCTAGACTTTTGTTATGTCGATACTGGTGATCATCGTAATAATTCGGTTTTGATATTCGCTGTCATTAGATAGCCAATTGTTTAAATAAGTTAATACTTAACGCCATGGAGTTAATCAAATATAAAAAGTTACGAACCGAGGTGTCAAAAAAAAATCTTTACTTCTCAATTTGTATTATGTTCTCAGTGTGATTATTATGTTCTCAGTATACAAAGTTTAACAAATTCTTTTGTTTTAAAATATGACCTTTTTTCTTCGCTGGAATTTACAAACTTTGATATAGAAATGTATATTCATTTAACTATGAAACAAAAGACAGTCGCTATCAAATTCTCTTTTGTCAGATTCGTCTGTTTTTACAAAGGCATGACCTTTCAATTAAACATAAAATCCGAGAATTTCCGCTTAAAACAACCTTTGATTTCGTTTTAAAACATTTGGCACTTTAATATTATATAAATTTTAAACTGCAATATTTGAATTCAGAATATTTATTATCCACTATTTGAAATAAAATATTTCAGCAGTGGTTCCCTCAAAAACAAAATAAAGTACCACTGCAAATAACGCAATTATTTCAAATCGATTTCCATTTAGTTTTGGAAAATGATAATGGAAAATACTATATAATTTATACTTGCGATTGTTGTCATTTGGTGAAATTGCATTGCATTAAAATTCATTTTTCAACACTTGTTCACAATTTACTTTATTTCTAATATTTATTAATTAACCGTCCGGTTTCGCCTTACGGCATCATCAGGGTATTGACAGAGCTTATTACTAATACTCCTTTTTTTTTAAATACTGTAATCGCATCGAAAAATCAAAAATAAAGAGGGATGGCAACCACCACCGACATATGTCGGAATTACAATCTCAAAAAATACAAAAACAAAATGAAACAGACCGGTGGCAGGTAAACACATCTACGGTGTGCCATGTCAGGGACTGCAATCGCCAATCCATTTGCCAAGGGCGATGGCTAATAGCAAATCTTTCTTAAGGTCTACAGAAAAAAGCAGAGTGACAATGAAACGTCAAAATATAGAAAGAATTTATATTAAAATTAATTAATTACTATTAGTTGATTTGTTTGACGTGAATTCCAGTGACTTACAACAATTTCGCCATCTCAAATTATAAAATACAAAGCGTACTCAATGCCTTTCTTGCGATATAATATTATAAACTAGGATATATTTGGTAGTATTTTAAGGTTAATTAACCAAATAATATTTTATTTCAATTGTGAAATGAGTATTAACTAACACACCACAATGCAAACCCTTGATGAAATCTCCTGTATTTGCATTTAAGTCTATTCCACTTCACCGGTTTATTGCAGATTTAATATAAATTGAGCTTCAATTAATATACGCTGCTATATATATTCTTGCTTATTGTTATATAAGATATAAAACATCAAACATATGACGCAAAACATAACATCAAACATCAAAAATATGTTTACATAAAAATAAACTTATTCAACCATGCCACCGCAAAAAAGAAACGTAATTAAAGTGCAGTACAAATTAAACGGCGATTTTCAACGTAAAAATTTCCACTTACATTCTTTTCGTGGGTATTTAATAAATAAAACAAATATCTTCACGCATTTCAATGACGTAGTCAAAATAGTAAAGTCCTTTCGACTCACTACTCACCGGAGCTTACATAAGACAATGTGACAGATGATCTTACTGTCCAAGCCGACGATACATTAAACTTACATATTCATCGTAAATAAATATTCAAAATCATTCATCCATGACTTAAGTATAAACATAAAATTGGAAAACACCAACAACACGCTTCGGAAGGACAGGTTAGGGTATATCTAGACTTTTGTTATGTCGATACTGGTGATCATCGTAATAATTCGGTTTTGATATTCGCCGTCATTAGATAGCCAATTGTTTAAATAAGTTAATACTTAACGCCATGGAGTTAATCAAATATAAAAAGTTACGAACCGAGGTGTCAAAAAAATCTTTACTTCTCAATTTGTATTATGTTCTCAGTGTGATTATTATGTTCTCAGTATACAAAGTTTAACAAATTCTTTGTTTTAAAATATGACCTTTTTCTTCGCTGGAATTTACAAACTTTGATATAGAAATGTATATTCATTTAACTATGAAACAAAAGACAGTCGCTATCAAATTCCTCTTTGTCGATTCGTCTGTTTTACAAAGGCATGACCTTTCAATTAAACATAAATCCGAGAATTTCCGCATAAAACAACCTTTGATTTCGTTTTAAAACATTTGGCACTTTAATATTATATAAATTTTAAACTGCAATATTTGAATTCAGAATATTTATTATCCACTATTTGAAATAAAATATTTCAGCAGTGGTTCCTCAAAAACAAAATAAAGTACCACTGCAAATAACGCAATTATTTCAAATCGATTTCATTTAGTTTTGGAAAATGATAATGGAAAATACTATATAATTTATACTTGCGATTGTTGTCATTTGGTGAAATTGCATTGCATTAAAATTCATTTTTCAACACTTGTTCACAATTTACTTTATTTCTAATATTTTTTAATTAACCGTCCGGTTTCGCCTTACGGCATCATCAGGGTATTGACAGAGCTTATTACTAATACTCCTTTTTTTTTAAATACTGTAATCGCATCGAAAAATCAAAAATAAAGAGGGATGGCAACCACCACCGACATATGTCGGAATTACAATCTCAAAAAATACAAAAACAAAATGAAACAGACCGGTGGCAGGTAAACACATCTACGGTGTGCCATGTCAGGGACTGCAATCGCCAATCCATTTGCCAAGGGAGATGGCTAATAGCAAATCTTTCTTAAGGTCTACAGAAAAAAGCAGAGTGACAATGAAACGTCAAAATATAGAAAGAATTTATATTAAAATTAATTAATTACTATTAGTTGATTTGCTTGACGTGAATTCCAGTGACTTACAACAATTTCGCCATCTCAAATTATAAAATACAAAGCGTACTCAATGCCTTTCTTGCGATATAATATTATAAACTAGGATATATTTGGTAGTATTTTAAGGTTAATTAACCAAATAATATTTTATTTCAATTGTGAAATGAGTATTAACTAAATTGCAGCGTCAACGAGAATTGAATATCCACGCCGCATGTACAATGCAAACCCCTTGATGAACTCTCCGTATTTGCATTTAAGTCTATTCCACTTCACCGGTTTATTGCAGATTTAATATAAATTGAGCTTCAATTAATATACGCTGCTATATATATTCTTGCTTATTGTTATATAAGATATAAAACATCAAACATATGACGCAAAACATAACATCAAACATCAAAAATATGTTTACATAAAAATAAACTTATTCAACCATGCCACCGCAAAAAAGAAACGTAATTAAAGTGCAGTACAAATTAAACGGCGATTTTCAACGTAAAAATTTCCACTTACATTCTTTTCGTGGGTATTTAATAAATAAAACAAATATCTTCACGCAATTCCCAATACAGGGGTAGATAGAGATCTAAAAAAAAAGAAAAGAAAAAAATATCTTCACGCAATTCCCAATACAGGGGTAGACAGAGGTCAAGTCTAGACAATTAAGTCCCTTTGACCCACCTTCCACCGAAGATATTTTCGGGACAACGTGACAGGTGGTGAGCCCGTCGCCGTCGTCTTTTTTGTCCAAACCAACGATGAAATTCGTACATAAGTTTTTGAAAAACCCATTGGTACGAGCATGCCACCTGGGGATCGAACTCGGGTCTCTTGACTCGAAATTCCGACCACCGTGACTTTTAAAATACTTAAAATACAATTTAAGAAAAATAGTAATCTGCTTATCTGCTTAACAATATAATAATTTCCATATAACAATTGCCAAAACAATAATTAAGAATTCTGATGACTTGCAAATGATTATGCGATTATGTCAAATCTTTCTTACGAGAGATGCCTGTGTTCTGCAAAGGATTTTCTCATGTCATCAAATTGAACAATATTGTCAGCAGTGGATCTACGAGCTGATCTAGAAACAAAAGTCTCTGATAGTTTTAAGTTTTTATTTTCTTCCGCAAAAATGAGCTCCGATTTAAATACAGGCGTATTGCCGAATTTTAAGACATCAATGTATGATTCAACCAACTGCTGTGTGGTATCGGCGTCAGAAATTACTACCTCTTGTCAATGTCAGAGAAGAAGCCTTAAAATGGCATTGGCTAATGACAGACAGCGAGACAGTCATCTCAAAAAATACCAGATCAAAATCAAGCTATTAGTGAGGGGTAGCGGCATCTAGGTTACAAACAGTCTAGTATTGCTATATATAGTTCTACCTATATATAGCGATCCCTAAACTATAAACTATTGATTAAACTATTGACGGCGACCCTAAACTATAAACTATTGATTTTTTTTTAATATTGGAAATATATTTACTATTTTCTTGTATGAGCCCTTATATGGCTAGCAAGACCAAATTTAGTTTTAAAAACCCTATCGCAAGTGTGAAAGTAAAGCTCAACTGTCGCTCTACTAGTATTGCTATGGTGTGGACTTATAGAGTTTTTTTTTATAAATTATTTCTAATACTTTGTTAGTAATAAATTCGATACTACTGTCGATAAGTAACAAGAATTTGCCGATATTAAATAATAATAATAAAAATTAATCGATAATTTTTAACAGTCGAAGTGGTAAATAATTCTATGACAAATATGTACACTAGTACATATAGTTGAAATATACTTATAAATGGGACAGATAACATGTGAATACTTTTGATGCCTAACTACTAGGGGATTCCCTTAAAATTTTCTAGTAATGAAAATAAAAATCTGACTGATGTAGAAACAGCTACATTAAATAAATTAATATTTTATGACTCACCCCTCAATATTCAATTGTAAATTTAATGTGTGTTAACGTTAAAGCTTGTCTAAATTTAATTTATACTAAGTGTATTAAATCAAAACATATTTTCAATGAGAATCGTGATTAATGATATTATTTTAACGAAACTCAATGACTAGACTTCATATAGTGAATAACTCATTCCCTTTGGTAATGTGTTATTTGCTCCAAAACTATTCCTAAAATTTTTTATACGAAGTTCCTTTAGCATGTATAGTATGTTTCTTATATCTATTTAAACTCATAAATGGTCGCATTGTATTTGATTATACAATAGTTTTATGTCGTTGTGTTAACCCTTTAATAAATTGCTACATTTTAAAGAATATATGTACATGGGGAAGCAGTCCACGTAATGAATATGTAAATTAGTAGTGTTTGAAACTAATACACTACCGAGAGCTAAATTTCAACTTACGGGTCAGAACTAAGTGTAAAACCAGAGTTCACGTTAATTGCCGTTCTGTCCTCTGAGAATTTCGAAGTCATGCTTGTTACAATGTAGCATGATTTTGTGACATTTTAGTATGTTATTTAGACCTCTTCCGTATGCGGGAGTGTTATTATTGACAGGCTTGACAAGTAAACTGTCGATTGTAGTATGAGACACCTCGCACCGTATACGCTGCTGCCCCCTCGCCGATGTGTTGAGTTGGGGTCTGGCAGTTATGATATAATTTATTTAATTATTCTTTAATTAATCTTAAAAACAGTAATGAAACAAAAGGCGGAGTAAAGACTCAAAGCATTATCTGCCAATCAACCTCAATTATCCCGCCATCTGTTGGTACTCACTTGCAAATTCAAGGCTCGTCTTATAATCACCTCTTACGAACCCCACAGGAAGAAATATAATGGTATATTCTTAAGTACAACGTGTACAACGGGTATACAATGTGTGTATACAAATTGTTCGTCAATAAACAAAGAGAACGTCTGTTGGGTCAACTAGCCTCTTATCCTTATACATAGCATAATTATTGATAACACTTATTTGAGAATTTGGATACCGATATATCGAGGGTAAATATGGACGAAAATCGCAGATATACATAGACTGATATAATATACGTCTCTAATGAAAATAGCTTTGTCTCTGCACCCACAATCCACTGAAAGGTGTGAAGTATCTGTTTGATTTAATTTATATTTTCAAAAAAGAACATTTTGTGTTTGCCTTATTATTTTAACAAAGACAAAAAGAGTTTTGGCCAAAACCGTAGTACACTTTCCACTCATAAGATCTCTAAAACTCTAAATTATATAAAATATTTTTAATTTTAAATTTTGAACTACACTAGTAATACCAATAAGCAATAAATTATCCAACATAAAATAAAACAAACATTTATTTATTAAGCTTATGTTTTAACGGAATGAAAATACAAATTCGTTGGGTTCATAAAATAATATTGCAACAGAGAAATGTTCGGAGGTTCGTAACTTAAAAGGAAATGTGTGTAATTTATTCGTATGTATGAAACAAATCAACAATAAGCAAAATTCGGGTCACGGAAGCATTTTACCGAGGTCAGCGGAAAGGATAATTGATGTGTACGTGGTATGCGGTTTTGGCTCCAAGATTTTCTAATGCTTAATTTTTTAACATATTAATTTGTCACAAATTGCTGTAATATAACTGGCTTTAATTTTATTAGTGTTTATACACATACAGTCAATGACATTGTAATCGTATTTGGGATTGACTGAAATATCTTCTTTCTCATCTTTACTGCCTGTCAAGAGTGCACTTCTGAAAATAGCCCTCCCACAAACATTTTCACCTGTCCACAGTCACCTGCATACATTGACTTTCCGGAAATATAACCCTGCTTAAATTTCTTAAATTAAAGTAAACAAGCTTGTCTGGAAGATCGATAGGACATTTCGCCTTGTGTACTACTGTCGAATTATGTACCTTTAATTAATTTTGTGATATTTAAAATATACTCTGTGTGTGCAATAAATCTAATATCTATTTGTCTATCAATCAATTATTATACTCCAAGTACCCCAACAACATCAGTTACATTGAGTTTAATTAACACCATCATCTCGATTCAACAGTCGGATCCGGTAATACGACAAAAATAGGCTCTGAAAAATATTCTGTTTAAAAATTCTTTTAATCTATTGTTCTATTGTATAATACTTTTACTCTATTGTGTATAATATTTAAAAGTCACGATAGCCTAGTGGCATAGTGATCGGAATTGAAGTCAAGAGACCCACATACGATTTATATCGTTAGCTCTTCGATGGAAGATGGGACGAAAGGACTTAATTTTTCTAGATCTCTGTCTACCCTAGTATTGGAAATGGCGTGAAAATATTTTTTAATTATATTTATTAAAGCTAGGAAAGTCGAATGAAAGGAAGATCTAATTTTCTATCTTTGGTAATTTTTGAAGCTTTAAAGTTTTACACAATATTAGATAGATTAAAAGGACATTAGGGTCACTACCTGTCAAGATCGCTCAAGTAAGCACTGGTGAAATGTCTGTTGATAAAACTACCTATAACTATCTCCACTCAACTCCTTTCACCACTCCAGTTTTGAGCATCGTGAGAACTTATGTATTTGATAACTAGTATTAGTTAAGGATAAAAGTATATTTATCCTTATATTCTCAATTTGGTAACTGAATATTACTAAATTAAAAAGACAATTGATACTTCCAATCTCGATGTTCAAGGAACTGTAATGTAAGCAGACAATATTAAAAAACAAGAGCGTGATTAAATCTTGATATCTGATATAAGAGAAAACAATGAGTTCTTGAAATCAGGTTAAATTTATCGATGTATTGATGTGATAGATTTTCGGGGGCTTGATTCTAAGTAAATCCAATATCTTACTATTAAAAACTATACATACATAACATATTACTATACATACATAGCATATTAAAGTTCACTGCTGGACATAGGCCTCTCCCATATGAACGATTTCCCATAATCGCCACGCTTGGCAAGCGGATTGGAGATCGCAGTATCAGAACACTCGCACCTTAGACGCTGCTTCCCATCTTAGGACTGATTTGATTTTGGTCTGATATTTGATATTATACTAAAACTGTAAACTTACGCATTATTTCATTATAATACAAGTGTATACATATATGTTTCATTGCAGGTTACATTACGCATGTTTTTAAATGAATGTTGAGAGTTTTTTTACTGATCTAACCTCTTACTTTTATATTTGACTATTACCAGATAGCCTAATTAGTTAGTTAATAGTTACCTTCCGAAGTTCTTCTTCGAACTCCGAGTTGTGAGTTCTAATCCTGCTAAGTTCGAACATTTGGGTGATAAATATGAATATTTTTATACTAGAAATTTTATAGAATTAAAAAAAAATTCATTCGATAGTCTCACGCAAACGCGAAAAATGCTGTACCGATTTGCCTAATATTGATTTTGAAATGTTTATATAATTGTGACTATCCCTATATTGTAACAAGCGTTTTATTATAAAAGAAAAAAAGGAGGAAAAACACTTATTATCAGCACCTGTACATAAATACATTTGATGGATGATTTCCTATACGACCTGTTTAGTTGGATCACATTAGAGTAAATAGCGTAAAGTGGTGTTTGGTCCTTTAGTTAATGTCGTGGAAGTAATCCAAGCAGCCTGTCGATATTCATTCTGTATTTTCCTTCATTTCCTTCATCTCTTACGTCGCTTGTTTAATCTAGCGCAAATGATATGACTACAGATCGAAAATATTATGCTTTTCCTATACTTTTAATATACTTCCTATACTTTTTTTTTTTTAAATACTTCAATGAATTCGACAACTGTAGATATTACATGGGTAAAATAAATATCTTTACGCATATTCCCAACACCTAAAGAGAGACCTAGAAAATTCAGTATTTTCATCATATTTCATCGAAGGCTATTTCGGACCACGTGACTGGTGGTCAGCATATCATCGTCTTAATGTCCGAGCTAACGGTCCTATACACTTACATATATACTTCTATACTACATGTATATTACTATACATACATAACATATTACTATACATACATAACATATTACTATACATACATAACATATTACTATACATACATAACATATTACTATACATACATAACATATTACTATACATACATAACATATTACTATACATACATAACATATTACTATACATACATAACATATTACTATACATACATAACATATTACTATACATACATAACATATTACTATACATACATAACATATTACTATACATACATAACATATTACTATACATACATAACATATTACTATACATACATAACATATTACTATACATACATAACATATTACTATACATACATAACATATTACTATACATACATAACATATTACTATACATACATAACATATTACTATACATACATAACATATTACTATACATACATAACATATTACTATACATACATAACATATTACTATACATACATAACATATTACTATACATACATAACATATTACTATACATACATAACATATTACTATACATACATAACATATTACTATACATACATAACATATTACTATACATACATAACATATTACTATACATACATAACATATTACTATACATACATAACATATTACTATACATACATAACATATTACTATACATACATAACATATTACTATACATACATAACATATTACTATACATACATAACATATTACTATACATACATAACATATTACTATACATACATAACATATTACTATACATACATAGCATATTAAAGTTCACTGCTAGACATAGGCCTCTCCCATATGAACGATTTCCCATAATCGCCACGCTTGGCAAGCGGATTGAAGATCGCAGTATCAGAACACTCGCACCTTAGACGCTGCTTCCCATCTTAGGACTGATTTGATTTTGGTCTGATATTTGATATTATACTAAAACTGTAAACTTACGCATTATTTCATTATAATACAAGTGTATACATATATGTTTCATTGCAGGTTACATTACGCATGTTTTTAAATGAATGTTGAGAGTTTTTTTACTGATCTAACCTCTTACTTTTATATTTGACTATTACCAGATAGCCTAATTAGTTAGTTAATAGTTACCTTCCGAAGTTCTTCTTCGAACTCCGAGTTGTGAGTTCTAATCCTGCTAAGTTCGAACATTTGGGTGATAAATATGAATATTTTATACTAGAAATTTTATAGAATTAAAAAAAAATTCATTCGATAGTCTCACGCAAACGCGAAAAATGCTGTACCGATTTGCCTAATATTGATTTTGAAATGTTTATATAATTGTGACTATCCCTATATTGTAACAAGCGTTTTATTATAAAAGAAAAAGGAGGAAAACACTTATTATCAGCACCTGTACATAAATACATTTGATGGATGATTTCCTATACGACCTGTTTAGTTGGATCACATTAGAGTAAATAGCGTAAAGTGGTGTTTGGTCCTTTAGTTAATGTCGTGGAAGTAATCCAAGCAGCCTGTCGATATTCATTCTGTATTTTCCTTCATTTCCTTCATCTCTTACGTCGCTTGTTTAATCTAGCGCAAATGATATGACTACAGATCGAAAATATTATGCTTTTCCTATACTTTTTTTTTTAAAACATATTTAAAAAAACTTTAATAAAAGAACTGTTGCTATGAGCCTACCACCTGGGATCAACTCAGGACTCTCAAATCGAACTTCGATCACGAAATCACTCAGCTATCGTGACTACATAGTTGTTATTATCATCGTAATATCCACTTGCGTACACAAGTACAGGCGAGTTTGCCAGCAAGTGAATTGGCAATCGCAGCACTAAACGACCACCGTGGATGGGTAGCGGTTTTCATGGTGTCGCCATCTCATAGGTCCTGGTTCGATTCCCAGTCGAGTCAATGTAGAATACACTTTTCTACATCTTCTCGGGTCTGGGTGTTTGTGGTACCTTAATTGTGTCTGTTTCCATACAAGTGCTTAAGCGCTTACTTTGCAATCGGATCAATGTATATAATTGTTAGTGATGGAAGATGATAACCCACCCTAGACGCTGCTGCCCATCACTGGCCTTTTGAATATTCGTCTTAATTTTTTTGAAATGTTATATCGCCAACCGTCGGTAGCCTATTTCAATTTAAAATATCCAATGGGGTGGTACATTCTTATCATGTAACCACACGGCAAAAGTATTAAATGATTATGTTGTTTGTTAGATTTAAAACTATAGTACTAACGCAAAAGAAACAATTTTATACATACTATAAGGGGGACTGTAGCTCCTTAATATAGACTATTACATAGCCTAGCTAGGAGAACAGAACGTCACCTTCACTATTTTTAGCCTTAATTTTGTTATATGTTTTTCTTATGTAAACATTTAATTTACTATAAGCTTATTACCAATAAAATTATTATCTATTTTTTTATATTTTCTCGTCTGGTTGGGTTTTTATATACATAAAAATACATAAAATAAAATAAATAAAGTATTATATAATATATACGTAATAAACCCACAAAAATACATAAAATAAAATAAAATAAAATAAAATAAAATAAATGTCGGTCAGCAGAGACTAAGATCCAAATGTCTGTCAATATCTTTACTAATCCACTTACCTAGCTGAAAACCTCCTTACAGAAGAGGCACTTGTCTCACAGTGGATGCTTTAGAAGTCAGTATGAATGTATGGTGTAGGTTATGTAAAAATATCTTTACGCTATTTCCAATATAGGAGTAGCCAGAGGTCCACACAATTAAGTCCTTTCAACCCACTACTCATTGAAGACATTATTTTTGGGACAATGTGACATGATGTGAACCTGTCGCCGTCTTGATGTCCAGCCAACTACATAAATGGTACAGAGTTTTTTTTTAAAACATATTTAAAAAAAAACTTTAATAAAAGAACTGTTGCTATGAGCCTACCACCTGGGGATCAACTCAGGACTCTCAAATCGAACTTCGATCACGAAATCACTCAGCTATCGTGACTACATAGTTGTTATTATCATCGTAATATCCACTTGCGTACACAAGTACAGGCGAGTTTGCCAGCAAGTGAATTGGCAATCGCAGCACTAAACGACCACCGTGGATGGGTAGCGGTTTTCATGGTGTCGCCATCTCATAGGTCCCGGGTTCGATTCCCAGTCGAGTCAATGTAGAATACACTTTTTCTACATCTTCTCGGGTCTGGGTGTTTGTGGTACCTTAATTGTGTCTGTTTCCATACAAGTGCTTAAGCGCTTACTTTGCAATCGGATCAATGTATATAATTGTTAGTGATGGAAGATGATAACCCACCCTAGACGCTGCTGCCCATCACTGGCCTTTTGAATATTCGTCTTAATTTTTTTGAAATGTTATATCGCCAACCGTCGGTAGCCTATTTCAATTTAAAATATCCAATGGGGTAGTACATTCTTATCATGTAACCACACGGCAAAAGTATTAAATGATTATGTTGTTTGTTAGATTTAAAACTATAGTACTAACGCAAAAGAAACAATTTTATACATACTATAAGGGGGACTGTAGCTCCTTAATATAGACTATTACATAGCCTAGCTAGGAGAACAGAACGTCACCCTCACTATTTTTAGCCTTAATTTTGTTATATGTTTTTCTTATGTAAACATTTAATTTACTATAAGCTTATTACCAATAAAATTATTATCTATTTTTTTATATTTTCTCGTCTGGTTGGGTTTTTATATACATAAAAATACATAAAATAAAATAAATAAAGTATTATATAATATATACGTAATAAACCCACAAAAATACATAAAAATAATAAATAAATATTAAGACCCAACCAGACGGAAGCCCTCGACAGGGGAGACCAGACGGCTGAGGGTTAGGGCGACAGGGAGAGAAACCGGCGAACGATACGGGCTGTATCGAGGAGCACCGCATTCTGCATTTGAGCTCGGAGCGGTCCGTCACGGAGTCCCAGTCGCCTCAGATGTTCAGCGAGGCTGACTGGGATTAACCCATTCGCAGAAACAACTATAGGAATAATTTCAGCGGGCACCCCACCCCACATGTCGGTCTACTCGTGAGCCAGGTCCAGATATTTCGTCTTTTTGTCTGTTTCGGCTTTCACGAGTTTCTCGTCATACGGGATGGTAATGTCCACCAAAAATATTCTTGACTGTGCCCGGTCCATCAACACGATGTCAGGCTTATTTGTCAGAATCGTCCTGTCCGTAATGATGGGCCGGTCCCAATAGAGCCTGGCGCGGTCATTTTCGAGCACGGCCTCCGGAGAGTACTTATTGTAAGGCAGTTTCCGTCCGACGAGACCGTATTTAAGGAAGAGCTTCTGATGTAAAATTCTGGCTACTAAGTTGTGTCTATGCAGATACTCAGAGTTAGTAAGCATGGAACAACCGGAGATGACATGCCGAAGTGACTCACCAGGATGGCGACAAGCTCGACAGATGTCGACGGTGCCATCCCTTAGGATGTATCTCCGATAGTTGTTCGTCTTAGTAACCTGAAAATTTTGAAATTATTATTATTATTATTATTATTATATGTAAGCTTAGCTTAACTCAGCTATAGAGCTGGTAATTTTAAGAGAAACAGAGACGGGCTTAGCCAAGTCTTCTATTCCTTGACGTGGAATCTGTTAAGTGTTTTTTTTATGTTGTGTTTTGTAAATCACTTTCTGGTGGGCAGAGCAAAGTCAGGGACGATGGGTTTAAGAAACGGCGAACTATCGAACAAGTATCAATTACTATGGACTTTTGAAGTGGTATGTATGTATTCTCTTCAAGCTCCAATATTTTAAGGGCATTACGGAGTATTTTGGGGACGACACCAATGGATGAAATTATAATCGGGACTACTTTTACGTCATCCTGATGCCACATTTGTTTTATTTCATCAGCAAGAGGTATGTATTTTTGGATCTTCTCTGTGTGTTTTTGCTTAAGGTTGTTAGTGTTGGGTACAGATATGTCTATTAGGTATGTAGTTTTAGTAGATTTTAAAGTTAAAGTAATATCTGGTCTATTGCTAAGAATTGTTCGATCTGTAATTATGTCTCTGTTCCAGTATAACTTGGAATTTTCATTTTCCAGGACATTTGTAGGTTTGTATTTGTAATAGGGCGTATACGTGTCTAAAAGTTTGTGTTTAAGAGCAAGTTACTGATGTATATGTTTGGCTACGTTGTCATGGCAGTGTGTATATTCTTTATTGGCTAATGCGCTACAACCTCCTGTGATATGGTCAATTGTTTCGGTGGTACGGTGACATAATCTACATTTATCTGTTTCAATGGGTTCTTTTAATATATACCGGGTGTAATTGCGTGTCTTTATTATTTGATCTTGGATTGCGATAAGAAATCCTTCTGTTTCACCGAATATGTTACCTTTAGTAAGCCAGGTATTTGATGCTTTGCAATCAATATGCTCTTGTTGTAATTGATGTGGATATTTACCGTATATGGCCTTTTTTTTCCAATTTTCTATCTTATGTTCATCATTGGCTATTTTTTGTTTCGGATCAAACTCCTTGTAAAGGTGATGTAGATGTAGAAATATTTACTATTTCTCTATGAATCTTATTATTTTCAGCTTTATTAAGGAAATAAGTGCGTAGATTGTGTACTTGCGCGTAGTGAAGATTTCTTATATCTATGAAGCCTCGACCACTATGTTTTCTTTTTAATGTAAATCTCTCGACAGCAGAATGTATATGATGAATGTTATGTGTGTTACATGATTTTCTTATTAGGGTATTTAACGCCTCTAGTTCTGTATATGACCATTTTATGATACCAAAAGAGTATGTTAAAATTGGGATGGCGTATGTATTGATTGCTTTGGTTTTGTTTCTTGCCGATAATTGAGTTTTAAGTATTTGATTTAATCTTTGTTTGTATTTACTTCTGAGGGCGTTTTTTTATTTCTGGGTGAGGTATTGTTGTATTTTGATGATACCCAAGATATTTATAGGTTTCAACTCCATACTTCTTATAATATCATTTTGACAAGATAGATTATAAGGGTCTGTTTCTTTGTGTTGTCCTTTAATAATACTGTTAATTTTACATTTATCTGTTCCAAAAGTCATTTTAATATCTCTACTGAATTCTTCCGTTAGTCTGAGTAAACGATCTAAATTTTGTCTACTAGCTGCATAAATCTTAATATCGTCCATATAAAGAAGGTGGGTCAGTTTAGTATTCGTTTCTTTGTCTGTTAGGTATCCGTAGCCTGAGTTGTTGAGTATTCTAGAAAGTGGGTTCATAGCCAGGCAAAACCATAACGGGCTGAGTGAGTCGCCTTGAAAGATACCCCGGAGTATTTTTATTGGGGAGGTGCTTAGTGTAACGCTATTAGTCCGGATATTGAGTTTGGTAGTCCATTTAGTCATAATTATTTTAAGGAATCGTATAAGATTTTTGTCAATTTTGTATATCTTTAGTACGTGTATGAGCCAAGAGTGTGGAATGCTGTCAAAGGCCTTTTGATAATCAATGTACGAGTAAAATAAGTTTCTGTGTTTCTGTTTAACTTGGTTATGAATTTCAGAATCTATCACAAGTTGTTCTTTACATCCTTTCGAGCCTCTACAGCAACCTTTTGTTCCTCTGCTATGATATTGTTTCGTGATATATGTAAATCAAAAATCAAGGTTTTGAGAGATGATAGATGTAAATAGTTTATATGTTGTGGGAAGGCATGTAATTGGTCGGTATTTGGCTGGGTTGGTTGTGTTTGGGTCTTTGGGTTTTAAGTAGGTGATACCTTGTGTGAGAAAAGCAGGTATGTTTTGTGGATCTTTAATTAGTGTATTTAATGCATTTTCGAGGTGATCGTGAGTTGCTGTCAGGTATTTAAGCCAGTAGTTTTGGACTTTGTCTGGTCCCGGGGCTTTCCAGTTTAGGGTATTTTTTACCGCTCTTTCTACATCTTCTTTACTTATTACTATTTCTGGCATGGGGACTATGTTTTTCACCTCCTCTTCCTCTATAGTTACCCAGGATGAGTGGGAGTTATGTTCTACTGGTTTAGACCATATATTTTCCCAGAAACCCTTTACTTCAGACATCTTAGGTTGTTCCGTAACGTTTATATGCTCCTTGTTTAGGTTTCGGTAGAATAGTTTTTGATTTGTATTGAACAATTTATTGTCTGTTTTTCTCTGGTTACTTAATTTATATCTACGTAGTCGTTTTGAATATGCTTGCAGTTTTTGTTTGTATTTATCTAGTTCGTCTAGAATTTCGTCTTTGTTTTTGTTCTCAGGGTTTATTTTCCGTTGTTTTTTGTATGCAATATTTCCGTTCAAATATTGGGTAAATTGTCCTATTTTTTTCCGGAGCAAAGTTACTTTATTTTCTAATCGAAGTTGCCACCGTTTGGTCCTCCTATTGAATTTACAATTTTTTTAACGTTATTGTGGTTTTCTCTATATGTAGGTTTTGTATGTAATGTCGCGACGGTAATAGCTACGCAGTATATACTTTCATGAATATCTTCAATAGTAAGAACTTCATTTTCTTCAAGATGTTTTTTTAATATTTCGTTGATAGTATATACTGTTTTAATAGTTTTTCTTGTTGTCTGTATGACTGGTCTAAGAGTAGGATCGGTACCTTTATATTTAATACACATTTCAGTGAAAGTATTTTCAATTGTTTTTAAATTTAATTGGTCTTTTGTTGTACTATCTAATTCAGGGTTATGTATTTGGATATGTTCATAAGTATACTGTGAAATTGACGGACATTTTGAAAGTGATGTAAGTTCTAGTGCATGTGGCGAGTTATCTACTGTTTCATCTATTTGTGGGTTGTGAGTATTGTTGTTGTTGTTTTTGTTGTGAATGGTTTGTACTGATTCTTGAATCATGTTATTTGTTAGTTCGGTTGCCTGTGTATTTGTATTGCCAATGCTTGTGAGATGAATGTTATATGTTGATACAGGTGTTATTACGTCGTTAACTATAGTTAATGATTCAGGGTTGTGTAGGGTCGTGATTGTTTGTGCTACGGACTGCTTTATATTTTTTCGCTCTGATGCTGTTATTCTATTATTTCTGTGTATAACTCTTATCTGATCTGCTAATCTTTGTTCTGTTAAATGGCTTAATTCTGGGAAAATATCAATAAATTTTTTGTGTAACAAGGGCCTGTAGGCTGTCAGATTTTCTTCACATTTTGTAACTATGTAGTAGCAACGGAGTAGTTCATAATTTATTTTATTAGTCCACTTCATCCGTTGTCTACTTTTGCCAGCAATTGTGGTTGCAGGCAGTATTTCTTGCAAAACACTTCTTGCTTGTGTGTTCGTGTTTGTATTGTGTATTTGTGTGTTAGTGTCTACGCAGTTTGAGGGCAAATTTGTTTGAGATATTTGCGTAGAGTTAGTACTGTCAGTAATGGATGCAGGATAATTTGCGTAAGCTTCCTGCACAGCATTGTCTGACATTGGTGAAAGAGTGGTTGACCGAGACGATAAAGTCGTTTGAAGATATTGTGATGAAGAGCTGGGGGGTATAAAGAGACTTTGTGTTGATGATTCAGGTGACGATGGGCATGAGGATATATCAGGTGATGATGTTTTTTGTTTCTTTGTTTCCTGCAACAGTTGGATACTGGGCAAGTGGTGGCGATACGGTGCCCCCTCCAGAATACGTGGGGCTGCCCGAGCTTGATGGCTCGGGGCGGGATTCCCCATTTCTGGGACCCGCCTGGAGTAGTCTATTTCTAGGTCTGAGACGCATCGCTATTTCGAATTTACTAGTGCTCCGTTTGTCATTGGTAAGTATTTAGCATAATGCTGCCAATGTCCGCCCCTCACGTGGCATAAGATGGTAAAGCCGGACGTGGAGTTAGATTTGTGAGGGCCTTATTATTATTATTATTGTTGAGAAGTTTTGTTTTTTCTCAGCTTTCAGCTGGTCATATTGCTGTTTACGGGCATATGCCAAGTAAACAACTTTAAAACTATTAATAATGTTGGTAAGGACTATTTACTAATTAGGGTGAAAATATATTTTCATCTACTTGTAAAAATTTCCTAACAATACGACAGGTGTTTAATATGACTGCTTTCTGCATACTTATGTATGTGTTTTCCTGAATATTCAAAAGTTTTAAACTTTGGTGAAGGTGTTTTGGGATGATTCCTGTGGTTGATAATACTATTGGTACTACGTAGACTTTATTTTGTTTCCATATTCTTGTTACCTCTTCTTTTAACTCGGCATATTTGTGTATTTTTTCTGTTATTGTTTTTGATATGTTATGCGTGTTAGGTACTGCAATGTCGATTAAGTAAGTTGTATTGTTAGTTTTATCTTGAAAAATAATATCTGGTCTATTGTAGTGTATTGTTTTATCTGTAAGAATAGCACGGTCGTAATAAAGTTTGTATGTAGAATTCTCTAATACTTTGTTAGGGGTATATTTATAGTATGGTGTATTGATGTCGTTTAAAAGTTTATGTTGGGTGGCTAGTTTTAAGTGTATAATATTGGCAACTTGGTTGTGTCTGTGGGTGTAATCAGTTTGTGTAAGGTGGGCACATGCTCCAGTTATGTGTTGAATTGTTTCTGACTGTGTATGGCATTTTCGGCATTTATCGTCTGCTAATGTTGGATCTTTAACAATATATTTACGGTAATTTCTTGTATTGATGACTTGATCTTGAATAGCCAAGATGAAGCCTTCTGTTTCAGGAAATAATGTACCTATTTTAAGCCATCTATTAGATGCTTCTTTGTCTATTAGTGTTTGTTCTAAGTCATGTGGGTGTCGTCCATGAAGTGTTTTTGTTTCCACTTTTCTATCGTGTCATGTTCTAGTTTGAGGGTGTTCATATTTGTGTTTTCGGTTAATTTAGATTGGATTAGGTTTAACGGTGTAAAGTTAATATCGTTTTGTACAATGGCTTTATGTATATTACTTTTGATTGACTTTTGTTGAAAGAAATTATGTAGATTTAAGATCTGTTTTTGCCATAAATCATGTATGTTTATGAGACCTCTGCCTCCGTTATGTCTTTTAATTGTTAAACGTTCTATTGCAGATTTTGGGTGATGGTTATTGTGTTTGGTAAGAATAATGCGTGTTGCCCGTTCTATAGTGTGTATATTTGTTTTGTTCCATTTTATGATACCAAATGAGTATGTGAGTATTGGGATAGCGTAAGTGTTAATAGCTTTTATAAGGTTTTTGCCTGAAAGTCTCGTTTTACAAAGATGTGTTACTCTTTTTGTATTCTGTTATAAGGTTTTGCTTAATTTTGCTGTGATCTATGCCCTTTAGTTGGTAGTATCCCAAATACTTATACACATCACCTGGTTCCATTACTGTTATAATTTTATTCTGCGTATCATCCAATGCGTAGTTTCCAGTTCGTATAGTGCCTTTAACAATGTGAAGTATTTTACATTTGTCTAACCTGAATTGCATGTTAATGTCGTTGCTAAATGTAGTCGTTATTTTTATTAATCTGTCCATTTCTTTCTCAGTTTTGGCGTATAATTTAATGTCGTCCATATAAATCAAATGGGATATTACTGTCTGGGTAGTATCATTTTTAAGGCAATACCCAGCATTTTGGCTGTTAAGTAAATTTGATAGTGGGTTTAAAGCGAGGCAGAACCACAGTGGGCTCAGAGAATCACCTTGATAAATACCTTTTTTAATATTTATTTCTCGTGTTCTAAATGTTGTGTGCTGGTGATTAATGTATAGTGTAGTTTTCCATAAGGGCATAATTTTTTTAAGGAATTGTATAATAGAGTTATTTATTTTATAAATTTTAAGTGTTTTGATTAACCAAGAGTGTGGAATACTATCAAACGCTTTTTGATAATCTATAAACGTACAATGTAAATTGCGTTTCTTCGTTCCTGTGTTTTTGTGTATCACAGAATCAATTATAAGTTGTTCTTTGCAACCCATGTGGCCTCGTCTGCATCCTTTTTGTTCTTCTGCTATTATATTGTGTTTTTCCGTGTGCGTTCTGATTTTATGTGTAATAATTGACGTAAGTATTTTGTATATCGTTGGTAAACATGTAATAGGTCTATATTGTGAAGGTTTTGTAGTGTATTGTTCTTTTGGTAACATGTAGGTTATCCCTTTAACAATAAATTCAGGTATGTTTTGTTTTTGTAATATGATTTCTGTTAAATTCTTTGCTAAATGTTTGTGTAATACTACTAATTTTTTTATACCAATAATTACAAATTTTGTCACTGCCTGGTGTTTTCCAGTTGTGTAATTTAGCAGTAATGTTCTTAATATCTTCCTCTGTAATATTTTCGAACTCCATTTCAGGGATCGAATTCCAACGTTTGCTTTCTTCACTTATCCATTCTGCTTCAGTGTTGTGTTGTATTTCATGCTCCCAAATGTTCGACCAGAATCTCTCAATCTCTTCAACAGCCGGTATTTCATTAGTTTCCACGTTTTTATTTCCTTTGCTTGTATTTAACTTTCTGTAGAATAATTTTTCATTGGTCGTAAATAGATTATTGTCTTCTTTCCTTTGTAATGCTTTTTTATACCTCTTAAGTCTATTAGCTTTGAGTGATAATTTTTTTTTAATGTATCTAAGAATTCTTCCGGTTTTCTATTTTCGCCTTCATGTGTAGAATGTATTTTATTATTTTTAAAAATTAGTGTTACTCTTTCTACTACTTTTTTTGATCTATTATTATTGTGAATAAATTGGGTGAGTTTACCTATATCGGAACGTAGCTTTTGTATATCTTTTTCTAGTCTAATTTGCCATGACGGTCTAACATAGTTTTTATGCCGTAATGTTTCATCAGTTCTTTTGATTTTATAGCCTAATTCTTGCGAAATGATCATTGCCGTACAGTATATGAGTGTGTGGATGTCTGTTAAGCGTACTTCGTCAGATATGTGCTGAGGTAGTATACTGTTGTTGAAAATGTTCACTAGTCGCTGGAGATCTTTACTATATCTTAATTTAGGTAGTTTCGGTCGGGCCGTTGGATCCATCCCTGAGAATTCCAATAACACTGTTTTAAATTTATTATTTAACAATTTTGTTATCGTGTCTTCGTTAATATTTGGAGAATTGAGAGATTCTATTTCATTTTCAATAAGCAATGTAACTGTGTCTGTTTGCGTAGAAACTTCAGCGGTGTATTCATGGTTAGTATATAATGATGAACATATTTGAGATTCCATATATTGTTGTGTATGTGATAGTGATTGTGTTTGTGTGTTTGTGTAAGGGAGGTTAATTTGGGATTGAATGCACGTTAAATTTTCAGTGTTAAGTATACTTGGTGGTGGTGTCGTATTGTGTCTTATTTCCTGATTTGTATTTTCTTCCTGATTTAGTAATACTCGAACTTCTTCTTTCAATAGATTCAATGTTTCTTCGCTTAATAACTTATTTCGAATAATAACTCTCCTCTGATCGGATATTCTTTGTTCAGTCACATTTACGCCTGGGTATTTTTGGGTGAATTTTTGATGTAACAGTGTTCTGTATGTTGTCATGTCTGTTTCTAATTTTGTTATGTGGTAATAAGTGCGCATAATAAATAAATTTATTTCAGCTGACCATTTCATGCGCACTCTTGGTTTTCCAGCCTTTGTGGACGCAGGTAAAAAGGCCTTAGAGACCTCCTGCGCAACATCAAAGTGGGCGTCTACGGATTCCCTTAAGTCATCGCTAGTAGTTTTAAATGTTGGTGCATATGACAATGTACTATTAGGACTGTATGGTTCTTTTAAGCTGGATGGGGATATTGTACCTCTATCAGGTGGTTTTTGTTTGGCTGTAACATTTTCGGATACCCCGGTGGGAGCCCGCCTAGTCAACTCCGCACCGCTGACGGTTCGCATGCTGTGACACCCAGCGTCAGCTCCAGGTGTGCCCCGGCGATCACCCCCGGGAAGCGGCTCTATACGTTTACGCTTAGACCTCGTCTCCATTTTTAATGGGTTACCCTTGCCTTGTTAGCCGTATAAGTTTCTATAATAATACGTGTCCGCACCCCACGTGGGCCAGGTGGTCGACCCGGACGTAAGGTTGGATTTGAGGGAGCTTATTATTATTATTATTATTATTATTATTATAGGGTATTTGTTATATTTTCTCGTCTGGTTGGGTTTTTATATACATAAAAATAAAAATACATAAAATAAAACAAATAAAGTACTTTAAAATATATACGTTATAAACCCATAAAAATACATAAAAATAATAAATAAATATTAAGACCTAACCAGACGGGAGCCCGCGACAGGGGAGACCAGACGGCCGAGGGTTAGGGCGACAGGGAGAGAAACCGACGGACGATGCGGGCTGTATCGAGGAGCACCGCCTTCTGTCCATCAACACGATATCAGGCTTATTTGCCAGAATCGTCCTGTCCGTGATAATGGGCCGGTCCCAATAGAGCCTGGCGCGGTCATTTTCGAGCACGGCCTCCGGAGAGTACTTATAGTAAGGCAATTTCCGTCCGACGAGATCGTATTTAAGAGCGAGCTCCTGATGTAAAATCCTGGCTACTAGGTTGTGCCTATGCAGATACTCAGAGTTAGAAAGCATGGAACAACCGGAGATGACATGCCGAAGCGACTCCCCAGGATGGTGACAAGCTCGACAGATGTCGATGGTACCATCCCTTAGGATGTATTTCCGATAGTTGTTCGTCTTAATAACCTGATCCTGTATCGCACAGACAAAACCTTCGGTTTCCCCAAAGAGGTCACCGAACCGTAGCCAGTTGAGGGAGGTGACAGTATCTACGAACGGCTCATGTAGAACCTTGTAGAACCTCCCATGGAGCTCTTTCTCCTTCCATACGGTCTCCCGGTCGGAAACGCTCTGTACTCCCGGGTCCTGCCATTGCTCGGTAAGTCCTTTATCACTTATAACGACGTCTGCGTAGAACGAATCATCCGATTTCGCCAGAAAGTAATTACGGAGGCTGCATGTGTTGTGGAGGCGGCTTGTGCATGGTGAGAGCGCTTAAAAAGCCCCTCCCGCCATGCTTCCGCGGTAAGTACAGCCTCATTACTGACGACCTTGGATGATGCATCCTGTGAGACGTCATAGTGGTACGGACTTTTCGGTCCAGGGCGTTAAGGTCAGTTTGAGTCCACCTGAGTATGCCGAAGGTATAGATCAGGACTGGCATGACCCAGCCGTTAAATGCGCGCGCCTTATTCACTCCCGACAAATAGCTGTTAAGCACTTTTGTCAGGCGTGCAAAAAACACTTCGCTAACCGACTGTTTCATGCCAGCCTCATCGACACCCAAGTTTTGTGACATACCCAGGTATCGGTATGTATCAGACTCGGAAAGGTACTCCATCGCCCCATACAGTACCCGAGGAAGTCTCTTACTGTATCGTCCACTTTGTACAGTTCAAGGACCCTCATAAGCCATGTATGGGGCACCGAGTCGAACGCCTTTCTGTAGTCTATCCAGGCAGCAGAGAAGTTCCGACGGTTGCGTTTAACCACCTTGCCGATGACCGCGTCGATGAGGAGCGGTTCCTTGGTGCCACGACCACCGCCTCGACATCCATTCTGAGCACGCGACATGATCCTATTCACATTAATGTGCCGGGTGATTCTCGTGCTCAGAATAGATGTCAGTGTCTTATAAATGGTGGGCAGACACGTGATGGGGCGGTACTTACTCGGGTCTGTGGTAGCCTGATCTTTTGGAACCAAATGTGTGACCCCAGTAGTAAAGAGACTCGGGAGCGACTTCTGTTCGAGAGCTTCTTGAAACTGTCTGGCGAGCACAGCGTGGCACACCACGAACCCCTTTAGCCATTTTTTATTATATTATTATTATTATTATTATTATTTTGATCAAATGGCTTATATCAGTATTTTAAAGAAATACTGGTATATTGAGATATACGGGCCTAGGCCAAGAGTATCCCATGGGTTATGTTTGATTTCTTGTTGTGCGAGTTATTGAACATCATTGTGTGCTTTGTATTTGTATGTCAGTCTGCATGAATTTTCTCACTAACCAGTATATGTTAAGAATTATAGCTTTCTGCATTATGGTATAAGTAGTTGAAGGAAGGGATAAATTGGTAAGAGCGTTGTGTATTTGGTATGATACTACTCCAGTTGTGGATATAACCAGAGGGACAATTATAATATTTTTAAGTTTCCAGATTCGTGCTATTTCATATTTAAGATCAACATATTTTGAGAGTTTATTATTATTATTATTATAATAGCACCACCCTCCCGCCCACATACGTGCACATACTTTATTGAATGCACCACCACCACTACACAGGCCACCACTACACTTGAGACCAGGTCACATGCACAGCAACAGAGAATCTCTGGGGTCGATGTCAGAAGAACGCGTATGCATACGCTTGAAAATGCCATGTTTATTTTTGAATGCGGAATTGTGCAATTGAATTTTATAATAACACCTGTGTCCATTAATCAATTACAAATAAGTAAGTGCATGTCACTCATGTTTACATTATTTCTTTCATTCGCTATTACACCTACATCTCCTATTCAATTTACGGAAAACGTTACGGCTTCGCAGACCGTAAAATAACATGATTTTCTTTACATTATGTAGGTTTTCGTTATAATGTGAACGATCATATCACATTGGATACCGTAATTTAGTAGTATATTGCCTCACAATAGAAAGAATACATCCCAAATATAATATAAGTTTTTTCCAAGATATTGTTTGTTGAGTATTTGTATGTGTTTTTGAGATTTTGCACATAGTGCAAAAGAATTGCATAATTCTTTAATTTTTTTATAATACAACAAATCTTCATGACGAAGTTAAATATGTTATATTTAGCCGTTTCTAGTTATTTCAAGCCTTATACGGTTAAAATAAAGTCGATGACAGAGTTTTCACAGCGGGCTTGACAGGTGCTAATGCGATGGAACTCTATGTATTTTCAATGGTAAGAGACCCTTGAGAGGCCCTTGACCCTTCGAGGTCAGGCATGCGTGAAATATTTCCGTTTGTATAAAAAAAGCCAGGGATGTGCGGCGTGATAAACTGTAATAACGATAAAACACTAATGCTTTCACGTTATCTTGCACGTTATATTGAGTAGCCTATACTTTTTTCTATGGCGAAAAGTATTTACGATGTCATGAATAATATGTTTTGTTGTAAAACGTTTTTCATAGTTTAGTCAACCGTTAAATGCAAATGAGCCGTTAACAACGTTCAATCCTATTATAGAGAATACATTGAAGAGACGATAAAATTATATGTGCTTGTATTCAGTTTGAAATTAATTTCCATAACCAGATATCGTAAAGGGTACATCGTCAATACGTTTAAAATTGCTTCAGAATCCAATTTACAGATCGTTTCACCGCAATCGCTATTTTCACAATATTCTTTTGATCTTAACATAATATTAATCACGCACGCGAGAATAATATCTAAATCGAAGTCGCGCAATACCAGCGCCATAATTTTAATTTTGTGTCATAACAAAATCGAAAATAAATCATATCTTACAAGTACTAACATATAATTACTATGAGAAGGTCCCGAGTGGTATGTAAGAAAAATGCGAAAACGGGAAGAGAGGGAGTGGCCTCTCTTCCCGTGGTTGACGTAAAAACAGACTCCGGAAAAGTCTTGAAATTGCAATTGGTTACCGTCAGGTGGCGAGGTAACTATCTCGAATAATATAAAAACAAAAATTTTGCAGATCGATTATGGGCATAAACGTCTTTGGTACAATTTGTCCGTTATTGCGATGGCCAATCCGCTTGTCAAGCGTAGCGATTATTGCAAACCCTACGGTAAGGGAGAGGCCAATATCCTGCAGTGGACTTTTAGGCCGTTATTAGGACTATGAGAACAAGAATGTAAACATTTTTAATTTCTTTCTTACAAGCGCGGTAAAAGCTCTTTTCAAAATTTCTCTATAACATAATTTAAAAAGATATTCACGCGATTACCAATACAGAGGTCAAGTCTAGACAATTAAGTCCCTTTGACCCACCTTCCACCGAAGATATTTTCGGGACAACTTGACAGGTGGTGAGCCCGTCGCCGTCTTTATGTCCAAGCCAACGATGAAATTCGTACATAAGTTTTGAAAAACTCATTGGTACTGCCACTTGGGGATCGAACTCGGGTCTCTCGACACGAATACGAGTATATATATATATATATATATATATATATATATATATATATATATATATATATATATATATATATATATATATATATATATATATATATATATATATATACATATATATATATATATATATATATATATATATATATATATATATATATATATATATATATATATATATATATATATATATATAAATAATAAAACATATTTTCACGACTATAACACTGAAAGTCATAAGTGTATTTGTATATATGTATATAAGACACTTTAAAATCCGTTAAGGCTAAATGTATTATTTATCTTTTTTATATTACTTATCAAACCCCATACTATATATCTCGTGCATAAAATAATATTTTTATTACTTTTTTGTAGTATTCGGGTAAACAACAGAAAATAAGTATGGATTCTTCATTTTACGCCGCGAAAATAATCCAAGCAGCCTGTCGATATTACTTCGGTATTTTCTTTTATTTTCTACGTTCCTTGTTTAATCTAGCGCAAATGATATGGCTTTACAGATCAAAAATATTACATATTTCTCAGTTCTTCTAAAATTCATAACTCATAATATTCATAAATTCATAACTTAGTGAATCTAACCAATATGTGATCCGAATTTCCTGCATTAAGTGCATTACATATAGTGACATGCGTTAATTTATTATTTACTGAATCAATTAAGCTAATATATAATTATATATATAACAACGCGTTCTATTCCCTACCGTTCCCTTTACTGTATAAATTGTTTTACAATTTCTATGCGACTTATTTTTAAATTTTAAAAACAAGAGAATGATTGTCAATTTGTAATTTAGCGTAGAAAAATCTAATAATGGGTATAAATTTTGATTTGGTATTTAACTGATACAGCTATGCCGTCATCTGTCGGTTGCTATTATGGTATGCAGGTCTGTGTCCCGTAGCTGCCTCTCACGATCCTCACGGAATTAAAGGGGGTGGCATATTGTAATAATTTTGAGTAAATCCGCTGGTACTGAAATAATATTAAATGAAACATGATTAAGGTAAGATTTTGTACAATTACACAAGCTTGTGCAGTCAAAGATTCATAGAAAAGGGTGATTGAGATACAATGTGGCAAGGGAACAGCTTCAAAGCGTTTCACTAATTTCTTACAATGCTCATTGGAGTTCAATTCGCTGAAGCTCTCAGAAATCCGAGCTGATAATTTATTCAGCCATATACGTCATAAAATATTATACTATTTATATTTATAAACAAATAATAAAAATAAAATATACATCCAAAATTGTACTATTTTAAAATAAAGCATAAGATTAGGAACATTTAAATAAATTACTTCTTTTATAAGCTAGCTCGGCACAAATTAAAACAATCTTGTAAGAGGATTTGGCAGGCAAAGAAAACTGTCGGCTAATTAAAAAGTCAAATTAAATAAAGAAAATAAACCGTTCAGAAACTTCCAAGCGATTTTCGAAACGAAAACAATTTAAACTTAAACAACGTTCCTCTTCTGTTATATTAATTATGAGTTATTCAGAAACAATTATCATTAAATCATTTAATTTATTTCAATGATATTTTAATGTAAATTTTCCATTTATATATGAAGGATACATTTAATATAATACTAAGCTATTATGTACGTATTTAAATAAAGGTCAGTAGAAACGTCATGGGAAAAAAGTAGCCAGGTGTCATATTAGTGTGCGTGAGTGTCTTATTATAGCTATTGTTGTGTGTGTGTGCGTGTGCGCGCGCGCGTGTGTGTGTGTGTGTGTGTGTGTGTGTGTGTGTGTGCAAATAATTTTTTTTCCATTACGATCTATAAAAATGCGCGTGTAGATATTTATTATAAAATTTATATTAACTAAAACAACAAACTACATAAATATAATATTTTTTATACTATTTTTAAACATATTTGTATCATTTTTGTATTATATAAATATTTTACAAAGTAAGTAAGTTGGTGGTATCTTAAGTAATTAGGTAGGTAGTATTAAATTTGCTTAAGTTTATCATCTATGTTATCATTAACATATATATAGTATCATTTTTCAGTAAGTAAATGTTTTAATTTTTTGGTAAATTTAGTGTATATGAATTTTTTTAGTATTTCAGGTAAGTAATTATAAAGTTTCATGGACATCTATCTCTAGTAGGTAAGATAATCACAGTTTCAGATGGGGAGGTGGTGCTACTAGTAGATTTCTACGGCTAGCTCTCTTATTTTGTGGTCTATGAAATGTGGTTTATAGCTATTGGTTTGTTTAGACATAGTCAAATTAGAGGGCGCATCTTGCTGCCACCCCAGAGGATGACAGCATAGCTGAGCCACGCACATATGAGTAATATGTACCAAGGGCAGTTTGAAAATGTGTTTTTTTCTTTATTTCGCGATGTGCGTATAAAAATCTAGCCAATTTTAAACGATTTTTTTGCGTAACCCCTGTGAAACGTAGCCGGGTTTAACTAGTAGTCCTTTATATTTTTAAAGTTTCAAATGCGATACCAAAAACTTAAAAGTACTTATGTAGTTTTGAGGTGCTTTTCACTTTAATGTATAAGTTTTCACATTTGACCTTACAACGATGGCACTTTTGAAAGAACTGTTTTAATTTAAGCACCATTTATAAACTTTAAATCCAGAGAAGTTATTGAATACCCACGATTGTTGTCTTGGTGGAACTTCATCATCATGTCACCCAGAGGTGTTATTGTAAAATATGGCCATTGATTTTTTAGACAAAATTTACTTTTTTTGGTTACATTTTTTCGCTAATGTAGGTAATATAAAATTATTACTCATATTGATGATATTCATCGATTGTTTCACACCCTTCATCGTCTACTCTACTTTTACTACTCTCTATAAAATTAAGTTTTTACCATAAAATTCCTTTCTCTAGGCCTTTAGGTTTGTTACAGGCTTCCAAAAACCCGGTAATCAGCACTGGGAAAAAGAGATTTTTGTTTAAATTACATTAACGTTATTTACTTTCCAGCGCCAGTAGCGTTTACTGCAAAACATTTTCACAACATACGAACGGTATATGAAAATGTTACAGCTGAGGAAGCTACACTATTCCCCGCTATCGTTACTATCGCTTAATTAGATTTCCTTGATTGCTTTGCTCGTACAAAGATATAAATTCTCTATCTTGTCATAGTTTTTAGTAATTTTCGCTTTATTTCATGATTAATAGATAGATTAACTAGCGTTAAAGTAGATGAGAAAATTTCTGGTAACTTTCCAAAAGATTTTATGTGAGAGAAGTTCAAAAACATAATCTCTAATCATGGCATTACAGAACTTGTAATTTATACATTCCTTTTTCAGTTTTGAAATCTGCATTGAATATTATATATTTGAATATTATATATTTGCGCAATATTTAAGTTTCTTAAATAAAACCTGCGCTAACATTTTTTTATTTGCTTATAAAACCAGAGAAGAGTTGCTAACTTTGTTTTTAAGACGGATTACTAAAACGGGCAATAAATAAGGAACACGGTTACAAAGTTTAACTGCAAAAATTGTATGACAAATTAAAATATATTCACCTTTTGTTTCAGATCTTTATTTAACTTGCCTCGTTCTTTATAATTTGTTAGTGGTGATTTTTAAGTGGATGTAAAAATGTAAGTGGGTGTTTCATTATTAAAAAAAATAAACATAGAACTGCTATTCCAAGGAAATTTTTAAAAGTAAAGTATATCGCCCCCAGGACTTTCTATTACATTTTTTATTTTCTTAAGCTTTCAAAAAAAGTACCAAAAAACTGGTATTTATAATATTATCTATCTTCTACTAGAGAGTCATAAATAGCCAAGTTCGATCACCAGGTGGCAGGCTCGTATCAATGGGTTTTTCATAAACTTTTGTACGAATCACATCGTTGGCTTGGACATAAAAACGACGACGGGCTCACCACCTGTCACGTTGTCCCGAAAATATCTTCGGTGGAAGGTGGGTCAAAGGGACTTAATTGTCTAGACTTGACCTCTGTCTACCCCTGTATTGAGAATTGCGTGAAGATATTTATTTATTTTAAATATAAATATCTTCACGCAAATCCCAATAAAGAGGTAGACAGAGGTCTAGTTTAGACATTATTATTCATATTTATATTTATTATATTTTTTAACTTCTGCTGGATTTCGAGATGTTAGTTTGTAAAGCAAAGAAAGTATATAACTATGTGAAAAATCTACCTGACCTATCCACCCTTTGGCTACGCATAGACAGCGACGACCACCCCCGCGTCTATGTGTGCCTCTATTGGTCTCACAGCGGTAATACCGGAATGGCTGCAAATTCCGTGCTACAGCTGCATGCCAATATTTCTCAGGAACATTGTATGTTCCGGTAATCGAACACGAGTTACGGAACGGAGAGAGTCCCCTCCCCTAGTTGCCTCAGACAGCATCGGAATCCTTGGCGTCGACATAACAAGCAACGTTCAGTTTCGCGGACATTTGGAAGGGCCAAATTGGCTTCTTAAAAGCTTGGCGTGCTTAGCCCGGACCACTGTTTTCAACTTTATAAGGCGCAGGTTCGGCCACACATGGAGTACTGCTCTCATCTCTGGGCGGGGCGGGGACACCCCAGTGTCACTTCCTTCCATTTGACCGTATCCAACGAAGAGCGGCTAGAATCGTCGATGACCATATTCTATCTTATCGGCAAGATCTCCTGGCATTGCGAAGAGACGTTGCATCTCTTTGCATTTTTTACAAGATGTACTACAGGGAGTGCTCCGAGGAATTGTTCGGATTAATCCCAGCCGCTGAATTTCACCATCGTACCTTACGGCATAGTCAAAAATTCCATCAACACCCTCTAGATGCTTGGCATTTCACCACAGTGGGTTTTTCGCGGAATTTTCACGCACTTGCACTTTGTGGAATGTGCCGCCGTCAGCGGCACATTCCACAAAGTGCGTCGGACCGATACGACTTAGGGACCTTCAAGAAAAGAAAGAAAGAAGAAAGAAAGAAACATTTATTACACATTGCACATAATACACCACGAAATTAGTGAATAAATAATAATAAAAATTTAACAAACTTAAAGACGAAACTAAAGTAACTTTTAAATAAACATAAATAATACACAAAAAATAACAGTTATTTATTATTATAGCATTGTCGTATGAGTCGTGGTGCAATGGAAAAAGCAAAGAGCCTGTACCTTTAGACAATTAAGTCCCTTCGACCCACCTTCCACCGAAGATATTTTCGGGACAACGTGACAGGTGGTGAGCCCGTCGCCGTTTTTATGTCCAAGCCAACGATATAATTCGTACGTAAGTTTTTGAAAAACCCATTGGTACGAGCCTGCCACCTGGGGATCGAACTCGGGTCTCTCGATTCGAAATTCCGACCACCCAACTACTCGGCTATCGTGACAAAAAAAAGATGATCACATGTGTGTTATATATACACAAGTTATTTCCATTTTGACCGACCAGTCCATTATTCCATATTATTAATAATTTAATCAGAGCTTGTTAAATAGATTCGTAGTAGAGTTCTTCCGAAGGTTTTAAAAATTTAAATCTCATTACAAATTAAAAAAAAAACAAGTTCATAATTTATATATAATAACATACCGAAAGTTAAATTAATTTTACTTTTTAATATCTTAGAAGTGTTCTTCAGTTCTTATATACTTCCCGAAACATTCTACCACTCTACCTTTCTCTGCCATAGTAGCAGATGCTTATTTTGGAATATCAATTTTAAGCACTTCTTTAAATAAAATAAATCACTGAGGTATTCTAGATCATTTAAAATATGTTCCTAATAAATTATAAAGTATTTCTGTTATCAAATGAGACTTTAGTTATCATCTTTGCAATCTCGTTAGCAGCAAACTATCTGGGCCACAAAGGATTAAGTTAATTGTTATCGAACTTAAATTAATTGAATTCACAATAATTTGCAAACATTAGCACGTAGCATCAGATTTGAGCTCTCATGTAATTCTTTCAGAATGTTTAAAGTTATAGTTAACAGACAATTTATATATTAGATTACAGTTGTGATGAATGGGTTTAGTTAGCATCGCAAAAGTTATAACATGTCATTAAATAATGATACTGAATAAACTTAGTCAACTAATCACGCGATCGCTTCAACATGGTTATTATTACCTTCCGAAAGGATATGTTGTTGGCACAATAATATATCTTATTTTCAATAGGAGAATGCTAATTCAAAGGTAGATTTCTGACGTAAAAACAAAAGGACCTTCTCCGTGTGGTAACGGCATAAGAATATTGCCACTGCTTTTCTTCCCGTGGGTGTTATAAGAAGAAACTAAGGAAAACCTTGAATATTTAGTCTTTATTAGCCTTGAATATCGCTATGGCAACCGTTAGTTTGCGGGATAACCATCTCTAAAAATGGCAGTCTGCAGCGATTGAGGTGCGAGTGGTCTTGTACTGCGATTGCCAATCCGCTAGCCAAGCGTGGCGATTATAGCAGATCCTTCTTATGGGAGAGGTCTATGTCCTGCAGTGGACTTTAACAGGCCGTTATTTATGTATGTAAATAAAATGAAAATTGTTCTTGTAATACTTTATACATATACATATAATAAAATAGTCGACAATCCATTTGTAACAGTTTAGTGTACGGTATAATTACGGCATCTAGCTTTATCGGTAAAATTATCCAATTGATTTTAACCTTGTCTGTAGCCTATAGTTATTACTATTATTAGACTATTTATGGTAAATGATGTAGCCACGCGATCAATGCTACAAATTTGCAAGATCTCGAGAATGAGTTTTTTAAATTATGTATAATTTAATAAATTTAATATTGTGGATTGGCGCGTCGTAAGATCACACGTGATGTTATTTTAAATTCCTAAACTTAACCATAATGTTAAAAATAACAAAATAATTTAATGAAAAGCTAAAACACGTTGAAACAAGGTTACATTCTGACTTGTGACATTTTGAACAGCCAAACTTGTTAACAGCATTCCGTATTTATGGCCGGTTTTCGCCTTCCGTTTAAGAACAATAATAACTCATTTTCGTTTGATGTTGAAAAACTTTGAGCATTTTTTTGTTTTGGGTTGTGAAATACTGGTTGCGAACTCTTTATTGTTATTAATGTTTCAAGTTACCTTACTAGCAAGATTGTTAAACTAAATTCAACAATTTGAAAAACACGAAGTCATTTAATCTAACCCGGAAATCAGAAATATTTTTTACAAACTATACTTCCATATTTAATACATCTCTCATTTATAAAATGGTAAAAATATTTCACATTAAATGGCATTAGCACCATAGGCTTCTATTCTAGCACCTGTCTGTATTATATTGCACGATAATCACTACTATCTGGTTGTAGAAAGATTGTTCTACAACGATGATAGCTTATCTGGGAAATTAAAAAGAACCCCTGCGAATTCCATCTACTCACATTCAAATTCAAAGAATATTTAAATAAAGCCTTTAGCCCGCAGCTGCCATTTACAGGCTACGACCTTGTTTTCCTACTCTGTGGAATTTGAGTACGTCTTATTTTATCTAATTTTCCGTAGGTGGCATTTGGAAGTATACCAGAGCTTGTCTTTTATAAGTTATGTTGAAAAATATTTTACGTTCTCTCTTCTATTATGTATTATGTTAACAAAACTCAAATATCAGAGACGTTTAAAATTTCTCAAAACAAGGTACAATAGCCTTGTAAAGATTAAGAACATTTCATTGTTTACATAATTTATATTCATCAACGTTAGCGCTATTCTGTCTTCCAGGATATAATTAGCTGTGCAGCCAGTACTGGAACCATAATATAATAAGGAACAATAGCTAATATAATACATTTCACGCTCATTATAAATTAATTAACAAAGGCAAAGGAAACTGCAATTAGACAAAATTACAAAGATGACGGGTTTCCGTTGAAACATATACATTCTCTTTAAATTATATAATTTAAATACGAACCTTTAAGATTCATAAGCAGATGCGACAAATAGCCAAGTCTACATATACTTTTTTTGACATATAATTTATAAATTTATACTATAAAAATAAAAATATCTTCACGCAATTCCCAATACAGGGGTACACAGAGGTCAAGTCTAGACAATTATGTCCCTTTGATCCACCTTCCACCGAAGATATTTTCGGGACAACGTGACAGGTGGTGAGCCCGTCGCCGTCTTTATGTCCAAGCCAACGATGAAATTCGTACATAAGTGTTTGAAAAACTCATTGGTACTGCCACCTGGGGATCGAACTCGGGTCCCTCGACTCGGAATTCCGACCCCCCAACAACTCGGCTATCGTGACTTTATACTTTTTATTTATACTATAAAGTATATATTCCTAAAATATTTTTAGGATAAAGTATCCTAAAAATAATTTAGGATGTTCCAAAAAATATTATTGCGCGTGAAGGAGGTTTTCCTGCTTCCGAAGCTGCGTACATCGGCATGTTTAAAAAAAAGACTTGGCTTATTTACGCTAATAAGATTTTTAAATTTTAAAAAATCTGTTCAAGAAAATTCAACGCGAGACCATCATCAAGACATTATCACATCAAATCGAGACCTGATTAAAAATGTCAGTTTCTGACCCTTCTTACCAGTCTATGTTATGTTTTCTCAATAGAGATTTGCTGTGGAGTTGAAGTAAGAATATTGGCTAGAGTCTAATAACATGAATTTATTTATCATTCCTAAAAAACAGTCCAAAATTAAGCAGACCGGCAGCAGCATTTAAGGTGCGAGGAGATGGGATTTTGATCGCCAATCCACTTACAAGATGTTTGTTCAATGATCCTTGTTCAGTTATTCTGCTAGGTACTGTTCCAATTATGGGGCTTATTCAGGGGTAATAGGATTCAGGTTAGGTTGTAGGACAATAAGGTTTAATTTATTTAATTATTAGCATGTAAGTAATTCACCACTACCCAATAATTTTCCTGTACATAAGTAAATCTCAAGCCCCAAAGGTTATCTGTAAAATAAAATATCTTATCTTTTAAGCGAAATCATGGCCTTGTTGCACCTACCTTTTAAGTCTTCTTCCTTTCTGTAATCTGCATTTTATGTTTCTATGGTGTACCGTAAAGTATATACTACATGATGCGTTTAGCAACTCTCCTTTCCTAATGCTTCATCTCTTTTCCTTTTTTCTAAATCTTTGCTTAAAAATTGTCAACAGATTCTGGAGTCGTGCTCATTATCGACCTCAATCGCTGAAAAATATGTAATATCAAAGTAGTAGAAGGACCCGAGTACGACTACCCTCATCCAGCTATTATATTTTTTTTCGTTAAAGTCATTAAGTTAGCGAATATTAAATTAATTTTCTGCAAGCATAGTTCCCGTGTTTATGGTATGCAGTTAGTTTCAATTTACAAGATCTCCTGGGAACTAAATGCATTAGTCTATCACACCAATATGCAATCACTTTGTCTAACTATAACTATACGAAGACTCTAAATTGCAAATTTGTGTCAGCTAAGTCAATTTAAGAAGTACAAGTCCGAATACATTATATAGATTAATGGTTTTGCTTTCTAGCTTTTCTCACCTACGTAAAATCAAGCAAAAACACACCAACGAGCAATTAACTCACCATCGCACCGACGCTCATATACATAGCGTTTTACCTGAGGAGATCATCAAAGTTGTAGAGAGGTAACGTCAATTTTATCTATAATTTAATAAATTTTATGTATAAAATATAACATTCGTTTTCGTTGTTGCTAAACTCTAAAAGAAATTGATGGATTGAAATTTTGGCAGCTCATTGCTTTTTTACCCAATAGTGTTTTTAAATATTTAAGTCCCGAATTTCCCACAGAAATGGGAAACATTACTGCATTAAATATACGTAACATGTTTTATAGATTATCATGGTAACCACAGTTATCGTCTTGAAAATAATGTATATTTTATTACAATGGGAACTTACAATGGGAATATATCCACTTTCTGAATCTATAGATTTATACTTACACGTATATAATGAAGCCATATATAACGAAGCTTGATCTGATTAAGCTAGTATTTATATAATTTATAAATTTATACTATAAAAATAAAAATATCTTCACGCAATTCCCAATACAGGGGTACACAGAGGTCAAGTCTAGACAATTATGTCCCTTTGATCCACCTTCCACCGAAGATATTTTCGGGACAACGTGACAGGTGGTGAGCCCGTCGCCGTCTTTATGTCCAAGCCAACGATGAAATTCGTACATAAGTGTTTGAAAACTCATTGGTACTGCCACCTGGGGATCGAACTCGGGTCCCTCGACTCGGAATTCCGACCCCCAACAACTCGGCTATCGTGACTTTATACTTTTATTTATACTATAAAAATAAAAATATCTTCACGCAATTCCCAATACAGGGGTACACAGAGGTCAAGTCTAGACAATTATGTCCCTTTGATCCACCTTCCACCGAAGATATTTTCGGGACAACGTGACAGGTGGTGAGCCCGTCGCCGTCTTTATGTCCAAGCCAACGATGAAATTCGTACATAAGTGTTTGAAAACTCATTGGTACTGCCACCTGGGGATCGAACTCGGGTCCCTCGACTCGGAATTCCGACCCCCAACAACTCGGCTATCGTGACTTTATACTTTTATTTATACTATAAAGTATATATTCCTAAAATATTTTTAGGATAAAGTATCCTAAAAATAATTTAGGATGTTCCAAAAATATTATTGCGCGTGAAGGAGGTTTTCCTGCTTCCGAAGCTGCGTACATCGGCATGTTTAAAAAAGACTTGGCTTATTTACGCTAATAAGATTTTTAAATTTTAAAAATCTGTTCAAGAAAATTCAACGCGAGACCATCATCAAGACATTATCACATCAAATCGAGACCTGATTAAAAATGTCAGTTTCTGACCCTTCTTACCAGTCTATGTTATGTTTTCTCAATAGAGATTTGCTGTGGAGTTGAAGTAAGAATATTGGCTAGAGTCTAATAACATGAATTTATTTATCATTCCTAAAAAACAGTCCAAAATTAAGCAGACCGGCAGCACCATTTAAGGTGCGAGGAGATGGGATTTTGATCGCCAATCCACTTACAAGATGTTTGTTCAATGATCCTTGTTCAGTTATTCTGCTAGGTACTGTTCCAATTATGGGGCTTATTCAGGGGTAATAGGATTCAGGTTAGGTTGTAGGACAATAAGGTTTAATTTATTTAATTATAAGCATGTAAGTAATTCACCACTACCCAATAATTTTCCTGTACAAAAGTAAATCTCAAGCCCCAAAGGTTATCTGTAAAATAAAATATCTTATCTTTTAAGCGAAATCATGGCCTTGTTGCACCTACCTTTTTAAGTCTTCTTCCTTTCTGTAATCTGCATTTTATGTTTCTATGGTGTACCGTAAAGTATATACTACATGATGCGTTTAGCAACTCTCCTTTCCTAATGCTTCATCTCTTTTCCTTTTTTCTAAATCTTTGCTTAAAAATTGTCAACAGATTCTGGAGTCGTGCTCATTATCGACCTCAATCGCTGAAAAATATGTAATATCAAAGTAGTAGAAGGACCCGAGTACGACTACCCTCATCCAGCTATTATATTTTTTTTCGTTAAAGTCATTAAGTTAGCGAATATTAAATTAATTTTCTGCAAGCACAGTTCCCGTGTTTATGGTATGCAGTTAGTTTCAATTTACAAGATCTCCTGGGAACTAAATGCATTAGTCTATCACACCAATATGCAATCACTTTGTCTAACTATAACTATACGAAGACTCTAAATTGCAAATTTGTGTCAGCTAAGTCAATTTAAGAAGTACAAGTCCGAATACATTATATAGATTAATGGTTTTGCTTTCTAGCTTTTCTCACCTACGTAAAATCAAGCAAAAACACACCAACGAGCAATTAACTCACCATCGCACCGACGCTCATATACATAGCGTTTTACCTGAGGAGATCATCAAAGTTGTAGAGAGGTAACGTCAATTTTATCTATAATTTAATAAATTTTATGTATAAAATATAACATTCGTTTTCGTTGTTGCTAAACTCTAAAAGAAATTGATGGATTGAAATTTTGGCAGCTCATTGCTTTTTTACCCAATAGTGTTTTTAAATATTTAAGTCCCGAATTTCCCACAGAAATGGGAAACATTACTGCATTAAATATACGTAACATGTTTTATAGATTATCATGGTAACCACAGTTATCGTCTTGAAAATAATGTATATTTTATTACAATGGGAACTTACAATGGGAATATATCCACTTTCTGAATCTATAGATTTATACTTACACGTATATAATGAAGCCATATATAACGAAGCTTGATCTGATTAAGCTAGTATTTATATAATTTTAGTCATTTCACATAACTACTAAATATAATAAAATAACCTTCCATTTTATATAACACCAACTATTGCACGAATATGTTAAAACAACAAACTAAATGTAACTGCATTGGGAATGGACTCTCGGTGCTGGTTCTCTTGGCCAATGTTGTTCTATTAAACACAGTGAATTCAAATTTATACCACACTGGGAATAAGCATGATAGGTGCTGACTATGTTTTCTAACATTGCTGTTTCAAGAAAGTTGAGTTTGTGTTACTAAATTATATGTTAGCAATCTATTTATGAAGACTGTTTTTTCTCCTTGCCTCTAAGGTGAAAAATGTAGTTCCTATATTACGTTACGATATCCACCAAATATTGTAATTTAACTTTGTAATCCAGATTTAGGAAATTCGGGTGAAAGGTGGAAGGTGGTTCAAAAGGACTTAATTGTCTAGACCTCTGTCTACCCCAGTGTTGAGAATGGCGTGAACATATAGTAAATTCTTACAAGTTTATAAATATTCAATATTATTTCTCAATTACCTCTTAGACCTTAATACATTAAAGTTACTAAATACATAAAATTTACTTTTTACTAATATATTTTACTTGTCAAATATTTGTAAATATTATTATAAGTGTAATCTATTTAATATAAGAGTCACTGAAAATAAGTGACTGAAGTAAAACTTGGATGTTTAAAGGTTTAAATTTTCTAAACAAATTTTTATTTATTATAACAATACACTGACCCACATTATTCCTGAAAAAAATTTTCAAAGGCTAGGTTAATTCTAGTCTGCATGAAGTGACACGTCTATAATAAGGGTACACTATTTAAAGTAGACATTTTTAAAACGCAGATATTTGTATATATTTATATCCTCAAAGATGACAGATAATATTTACTTTTTTCAAACTAGTTTTTGCCCGTGGCTTTCTTCTTTTAACATAGAAATGTGCATTTCTACAGAAAAACTTGAACGCTCGTAAAAACAGTAATGGATACGTACTCGTATTCTGAGAAATCCATGCATTTTTACTTACCTAGTTTCCAAAGAGCTTTGAAGAACTTAGAATATTGGAGCTGTTTCACCTAGACCTTTAAACATCTTAGTATTAATGCATCTTAGTAATAGTATCTTAGTAATGTTATATAATAGTATCTACTTTTTAAATGCTTATGTTTTTTTTCTCTGTGTTAGGATTATTAATGAGCATTTCAATTTCAATTAAAGATATATTTTGGTTCTTTTTTTGGATAACGAAACAGAACAGTCATGTTGTCCGATGAAAAACTTCTTTTGATTTGTGCGTTAATAGTCAAACGCTTAAACTATCTCAATCGTAAAAATACGATTTTCAGATTATGTGTGCAGACTTAGTTCAAAAAAATTTTAACAATTTTGTTAATTAGTAATTTTTTATTAATTAATTAATTACATATTGAGCGGCCTATAATTCCAATATCTACAATTCCTGCAATTCCACAGCAGAGCATAGACCTCTCTCATATAGAGGATCTGCCGTAATCGCCACGCTGAGCAAGCGGATTTGCGATCGCAGTACGAGACTCCACGACCTCGATGTTTCAGCCCGTCAATTTTGATATGGTGTTATTCAAGAAGTTTATCTCTCTATATGTACAGAAGCCTTTTGTTTTTTTAGTAGGCTTTTTTCTTGGTCACACCTTACTAAGACCACGGCAAGACATCATTTGGTAAATTGTTTCTCTTACAAATTTTCTTTCGTTCGCATAAATTCATGTTTCTATTCCTCCAAGTTTATTTCCATAATATTTGTACGCAAACGTTTCTTACCTATGTTATAAGGTCAGTTTGGGTGTAGCTTCCTCTTAATGTGGCGTGTTATTTCCGGCTGCAGAGACATGGACGTCGATTTCACAATTGCGGTTATATTCCTGTGAGACGTGTGCAGCCAGTGCCTACATGTTTGCTTTATTTAGTTTCGAAATTCGGAAGCTCGAAAAGTTAACAGAAGAAAAGCACGTTATGTTATTTACTATACCTAAAATGCCGCATCTATTTTTATTTAATTAGTTTTCTTTTTTGGTAAAATCATATTCGAGTTTTTATTATTGAGCAATAACAATATTTGACTATAATACTTTCCTGCGTCCATTTATAAGTACGAATACATAAGACTTGTGTATGACTTACGTTAAAAACAATTAATAACTTTGTAAAAGACTCTGCCTTCGAAGCTAAAGGGTTACTGGTTCCAATAGCGCTATGGACAAACATTTTAGTGTTAAATAAGAATGATCGTACTCGAGTTATGAATGTTTATATGAATAATTAATGGTATATATATGTATGTAAGTAACTATATTGTACAGCTAGGATATTAAGACGACAAGAGTCTCTCCAAGGTTGCACCACTGTCCCAGAAATAAGCTTAGGTGCTAAGTGGAACGAAATTACTAAACTTTAGGTATACAAAATATTTTTTCTTTCATCTCAAACGCGAAGCACACAGCTGTTATAGGTTTTTAACCTTCTCTTTTAATAAGCTGTTCATTCTTCTGCTAATGGTAGACTTCCATAATTGTTTTAATTTTGAAACTCCCTATTTGAGTAGTGGTTCCTCAGTTTTTTTTTCTTTTTTTGGATTTCTCTATATAAGTATCTTACTTCTATTTATACATACATATATACTTATTATACTACTTACGTGTCATACATTATTGATTCATCACTGTAGAGTCTAAACCAGGCTGCTATAGGCTACAAAATTTTGGCATGTTTTACCCCTAAGAGGGTTAAAGTCGGTGATTTTTAAGTTAAGAAGTAGGTTAATGTACTTTCTTCCTGTAATATTAAATATATCTAATATAATACACGTACACATATAGCGGCATTTTTCAAAATATTGCCACAAAGAGGAAGAATTAGAAGTTGAAAGTGTATTGCATAGAGAGATGAAACATAACATTTACTATAACTTATATTAACTTTAAGGTAGTACGATAAAAATAAGTAGCGTGTATACTTTGCTCCCCGAGCGAAGCCAGAACGGATGTTAAGTTTCTTATGTTTTTCTGCTCGACTACCTTATCTTCACACATATCCCAATACTAGAATCACGGAGGTGTAGACAATTTAGTCGTTTAGTTTCACATTTCACTAGACACGGAACACTGTTTGGGACATGGTGATGGGTGGTGAACTTGTCGCCGTCACTACATAATTATTATTTTTATAAACTTTCAAATATAAATTATAATTTTACAATTTTAAACCTCCAAATTGATCTTATTATTGTTCAGGCTATAGGAATCTTATTTTTATAGAACTTTTCTTATTTTCAGGTAAAAAATGTTATCAAAAAGAAATAAATAAGCCCACTCTTCGGGAAAGGTAGAAAACTGAACTACGCCCCCTGTAGATACACTGCCAATGACAGAATAACTGCTGATACGTATACGTATTTATAGTATATAAAAATCTTTACTATAGGTATACACTCTGTATAAATGATAAATAAAAAAGATCCAATTTAACTCATACAATTTCGAGTAACTGTGTATGATATTACAATTTTGTTATAAAAATATTGAAATATTACAAACAAGTCTCTTTATTTACAAAAGATAAATATCTCGTTATCTATGTCTACATGGAAGCATTGTTTCTTTTATAAGAATATGCTGAATATTAAATTAAATTTTCTGAAAATACGAGAGTCGTTTCTTGGAGGCAATTTGTCTTCGCTTTACACGTGTATATTTGCATCCCAATTGCATTCCATATTTTTAGTAGCTAAAGCAGTTATGGAACTAGAAAGAACGAATATAACACAAACAAGGTGTTCAACATCGACTTGTCCTGGAATCAAACCCGGCACCTTGACTAGCTACACCATTCAACTAGCAAACCAGTGTGACGCCCCTCCTCCACGGAAGTTATCAAGTAACTTTGATATTTATTTTCTTACTTACTTAACGGTATGTTAAAGTTTATTTCACCTGTCATGTTGTCCCGAAAATATCTTCGGTGGAAGGTGTGTCGAAGGGACTTAAGTGTCTAGACTAGACTTCTGTCTACCCCTGTATTGGGAAATGCGTGAAGATATTTATTTATTTATTACCATGAAGCAAACTAGAATAGCAGTAACAGCACAGAGCAGTTAAGACGCTCCTTGTGATCGATCTGATTTGTTATGACGGTTAATTTTGACATCAGAAAGCAAATGAAGAATATTATGATTTATGAACATTTTCCATCATAATTTTTTTTATTATATTTTAATATAAAAAATATATCTTCACACCATTCCCAATCCAGGGATAGATAGAGATCTAGACAATTAAGTCTTTTCGACCCACCTTCTACCTTTTATTGAGACTTCGTGAAACGTGGTAAGCCCGTCGCCGTCTTTTAGTCTAAGCCAACAATATAAATCGTACATAAAATCCCATTCCTAAAAGCCTTGCGAATCGAACTCGGATCTCTTGACACGAATTTCAATCACGCAACTACTGTGACTGTGACTGTGATACTCTTTAATCTTGTAACTCTTATAACTTTAATACTTTAAATCTATTTATGTTATGCAGCCACGTTAGCCCAGTGGTTGGGTGATCTGTATTCGAATCGGGAGACCCGTGGGTGATCCCCAAAAAGATAAAGTTACATATAGCCATCATCTCATGTGACGATCAGGGGGTTCTGTATTTAGATACATAAATATTAATAATAATAGCGGAATTCAAAATCTCTTCTGCTGCTCACTGCTTACATACACTACTCTCTGTGTATGTAATGGTAAAAGTGGTAATACCGACTAGCCTATTATCGCCTTTTTTAGACAATGATAACGACTATCTTCTTTTTCTGGTCTGACTATCTTCTTTTTCTGGTTTCAAATCTACCTCTTGTGAACTACACACTTTTTTCCTTTATAAATTTAATAAAATATACGCCATTCAAAATACACAGGTAGGCAGAGGTCTAGACAATTAAGTCCTTTCGACCCATTTCCTTTCGACCAAACATTTTTGGAGACAACGTGACAGGTGAGCCCGTATTTATGTCCAAGCCAACGATATAAATCCTAAATTAGTTTTTTAAAAAACCCATTGGCTCGAGCCCTGGAGATCGAACTCGGGTCTCTTGACCCCAATTCCGTCATCATCATTACAGCCGCTGAAAATAATGGAATACATTATACGGTTTGATTTTCTAAACCTTTCAACTAAGAAAATTGCAGCTGTTACTACTGTTTCAAACAGTTTATTGGCATAGAGTAGTGCAGCACAGTGCAAGTGTACAGTAGTACCACTATGGGTCTACAAATCGTTGTCTGCGAGGGATGTAAAATGCGAATCAAGTATTGGAAGTCGAGGCGTGTCTCATATTTCTGCAGGAACAGTTTGAGGTTTTTCTGCATTCCTCATAATCTTGGATGAAACTAGTATAAACGAAAACATTTTAAATAGCATAAATAAATAAATACATCAATTACACTGCTCTGATCGGAAAGTAAGCACTTGTGTTTGTAGAATCAAAAAAGCAACGAAAAAATGGAAAACGTGAACCGTCCCGCAGTGTATTCCCAGAACTGGCGACACTTTAAAAACAGGTATACGCCACTCAAAAGATTACAAAGATTGTAAAACAACGTTTTATAAATAATATTGTTATTCAATTTAATTAAAATCCGTTGCGGATTAACAACCGCGTTGCGTATATCAGTGAAAATAAAAAAAAAGTGTCCAATATCCATTAAAAGACTACAAATGTCCGCTTTAAAACAGAAATATTAATTTTCGCGCCGTCAACATTCAGAATGCAATATCCGAAAACCATCAATTTTTCTATTCCATAAAACAATAATTTTGAAAATGGCGACCGCGTTTTAACTGTTTTTTTACGAAGTGTTCTTAACGTCTGTATAATTTTAAAAGCATTATGTCACTACCAATCCTTGGAGGCGTATGAAACACATTTAAATTTTCAACTGATACGGTGAGGCAGAGGTCGCTGCTCCAAAACTTGCCCGTGACAGTGCACATTTATTACCTTGATAAGTAATCATTGAACGTCACTAGAATAGTCTTATTTATTAAAGAATTGATGCTAAGCATATTTTTCATCACGGTAACCCAAACTCACATTCAAATGATAATCAAATATCTAACTAGCCATATTATAGAGTTTATAACAACAGAAAATGTAATAACAATTGATTATCAAAATTTTTAATGTTTTCTTGATTGTAAATTTTATTGAACTCATTTCGTTTGTTAAAAAAGATTTATCTTTCAAATGTTGTCAGAGTTAGTGATATTTTCAGTAAAATAATTTATACGTTACATACGTTATTAGTGTGTTATAGAAGAATTTCATGGGGACTCAGAACAAATCTGAGTTTTGAAAAATTTTTCATTAAATCTTGTCTTACATATAAAAATACACACATTCTTCTTACATATAAAAAATCTCGCTAGATATTTGTTAACACAGATTACAAAACAAAATACAAAATTTTTCTGGAACTGTCGTTAGAATTTAAATTATGTTTATTAGCCTTTCATGAAAGTTTATAGACTTGTTTACATCACACTACAAATTTAAGGAGATGAGCAAAAAGAGAAAAAATCAGAAAGAACGCTAATCGACAACAAAAAATAAGGCGTAATGAGGGGTGATAATGACAAAATAAATCCTAAAGTATACTTATATTAACTTAATTATAATAATCCGATATATTTTAAATTTCGTAATATAAATTATACTACGAATGAAATACATAATTCGATTTCTTTTAAATTAAACGGCGAATGGAATCGCGCTAGAATCGCATATCAAGTTTAAACTATAGCAGAAACTAGTTAAAAGTGAGGCCTCCGGTCGAATCAGTATCCCAGCTAATACAAAAGTCGCTTTATTGCCTATTGCCAATAGACCCCGGTTGGTTGGCAATAGTTGGAAGTGATCGAATGCTATAAAAATGTTTACGACGAATAAAAGAACGATCCCTCTCGGGTTAAGTATTATACGACATTTGTTTCTTGTGTAGAGCTTCGACGTGTTATTCGTTTAAGGGTTAAATGGTACTTGTCACTTGCCATAGAATAACAAACAGATGCGACATTTATGGCCGACCTTATAGCCTTGTTGGTGCCTTCGAAGCTAAGGGTTGCGGTTGGAATCATGCTGGGGGCAATGATTTGTTTCATGACTATGAATATTTGTACACGAGCTACAGATGTTTATACGCATAATTGAATAATTATGTAAGTAATTACATAAGTGTGTCAGTATATTGCACCGTTAGCTTTGACATTAAGACGGCGATCGATTCAACACTTTATCACTTTGACTCAAAATAAGTATCGCTGGTAAATGGGTTGAAAGTGCATCATTGTATAGACCTATGTCTATATTATAAATACCGGTGGTGTGGGAAATTGCGTGATGTTAAAAAACTGCTTTTGTTATGGCAAGTTTCTTACCATTACATATAAAATTGTAATCACTTGAGCTTAAGCATTTTCAAAGTACTATAGTATTTTCTTTGTATGATGAATTGAGATCAGTCGAAATAATGATGATGTCAAATCAATCACTACCTGTGAAATTCATGCATTTCTCTGTATGCGGCCGAGGTCAATGCTTCCGACCGAAGCGAACGCATGACGTAACATCGGATGTATTGCGGGACGGAATCACGTCTAGGTATTATAATTGGAGCTGCCCTAGACACAAATTGTTGTGGATAAATCAAATGCCGCTTAGATTAAAAAGGGAGGTAAGTAATCACTCTGAGGTCTACGTAAGCTACATCTTATGTTCAGTATTATAATATAATACATAAGGACCAAATTATTACATTTTCTAATCCCAAAGTGAGTAGGTAAAGCACTTGTGACGGAAGCAAAGAAGGTACCACAGACACCCAGATGCAATTAAATATAGAAAACCAATTTTCTACAATGACCCGCCCGGCAATCAAACCCGGTACTTTAAAGCTGGCAGTGCGTACGCCACACTTCCAAGAGGATCGTCATCATATGTCGTCAAATTATCGTTCATAAATTATTGTACTATCATAACGAAAAAATTATATTGGATTGTGAAATAACTACATTTCAAGCCAACGATATAAATCGTACATAAGTTTTGATCGAACTAGGGTATCGTGACTCGAATTCCGATCGCGCTACCACTCGGCTATTATCTATCTATTTATCCATCTGTATATAGACTATATCATTGGCTTAGACATAAAGACGGTGACAGGCTCACCACCTGTCACGTTGTCTCAAAATGTCTGCGATGGGAGGTGAGTCGAAAAGACTCAACTGTCGAGAACTTTGTCTATCCCTGTATTGGGAATGGCGTGAAGATATTTTTTTTTACTATATATGAACAGACCATTCAAAAGAAGAGAATTTTGATCTATAACAATGCATGAATTTAATTTCATTAAGTCCAGTTAAGGATTCCAATCATCAACACTCAGCTTGGAAATTTGGAGTCTTTATCATCTGCACTATCACAATGTTTTTTCACAAACAATAAGAATATAATATTGTTTTTTTTTAAAGTTCATTAAGGCTTAGCGAAATGTAATTTTCGGAAAAGCTTCTATTCACGAGAATAACGGGATGACGAGAGGAAGATGGCGAATCACTACAAACAAGCAAGCTATTCATCTGATGGTTGGTTTATTAACAACACCAAAATCTGCAAGTTGTTTCCAGTCTCTAATAATAAATTTGGAAATTTGAAGAGTCTTCAGTAGCATCGCCCACTGAATAAAGCGAATGGCTCTTCTGTGCACCAATTATACTGCGGTACCATGATAGCAATCCGGTGGAGCTGATCCATTCATAGGTATTAGGAATGTTGTTGATCTTATGCAAGTTTCAAATTTTCAACAGCGTCTAAACATAAAAGTATTGTACAATGGTATGATTAAACAAATTTTCTGTATCTGTGACATTACTTGTATTTAAACGGAGCAAGTTGAGAACGAAGAGGACGCCTAAAGGAATTAATTCCGCTCTTTGTTGCCCATATTGTTAACCTTGTTAATGCATAAAGTCTAAATTATTTTTATTGAATTGGGAGGCAAACGAGCAGGTAGCTCACGTAATGGTCAGTGATTCCGCGCGTGAACACCTGTACACCAATACTAGAGGAATAGCAGATGCGTTGCCGGCTTTTGGGAAAGAAATAGCCTCTTTTCTTGAAGGTTCTTCTAGTCCCAAAGTGTAAGTGCGTGGCAGAAAATTCCGTGAAAAACACACAGTGGTGAAATGCCAAGCATGTAGATGATGTTGATGGAATTTTTGACTATGCCGTAAGGTAAGATGGTGAAATTCAGCGGCTGGGATTAATCCGAACAATTACTCAGAGCACTCCCCGTAGTACATCTTTTAAAATAACTGAAGACCCCAATCAATAATTCAACGCAGCACTTAGATGGTTCTAAGCAAATTTTTATGAAACGCTAATTAGATTCCATGAGATTGAATATGGAACAAACGTAAATCGCATCCCTGGCGCGATGTAAATGCATTTCAAACAAGATTGGATTCTGTGGGTGACATGTTCGGCCGTCAGACTGACCTGCTAGATGTGCAGACAGGTTTGTGTTAAAGAATTTTTAACAAATAAAATTCATTTATTAGATTAACCAATTCACTATTATATTACTATTGTAATAATATCTTCACGCATTTCTCAATGACGTAGTCAAAAATAGTAAAGTCCTTTCGACTCACTACTCACCGGAGCTTACATAAGACAATGTGACAGATGATCTTACTGTCCAAGCCGACGATACATTAAACTTACATATTCATCGTAAATAAATATTCAAAATCATTCATCCATGACTTAAGTATAAACATAAAATTGGAAAACACCAACAACACGCTTCGGAAGGACAGGTTAGGGTATATCTAGACTTTTGTTATGTCGATACTGGTGATCATCGTAATACTGGTGCTAATTCGGTTTTGATATTCGCTGTCATTAGATAGCCAATTGTTTAAATAAGTTAATACTTAACGCCATGAAGTTAATCAAATATAAAAAGTTACGAATCGAGGTGTCAAAAAAAATCTTTACTTCTCAATTTGTATTATGTTCTCAGTGTGTGTGATATGTCATACAAAGTTTAACAAATTCTTTTGTTTTAAAATATGACCTTTTTTCTTCGCTGGAATTTACAAACTTTGATATAAAAATGTATATTCATTTAACTATGAAACAAAAGACAGTCGCTATCAAATTCTCTTTTGTCAGATTCGTCTGTTTTTACAAAGGCATGACCTTTCAATTAAACATAAAATCCGAGAATTTCCGCATAAAACAACCTTTGATTTCGTTTTAAAACATTTGGCACATTAATATTATATAAATTTGAAACTGCAATATTTGAATTCAGAATATTTATTATCCACTATTTGAAATAAAATATTTCAGCAGTGGTTCCCTCAAAAACAAAATAAAGTACCACTGCAAATAACGCAATTATTTAAAATCGATTACCCTTTAGTTTTCAAAAATGATAATGCAAAATACTATATAATTTATACTTGCGATTTTTGTCATTTGGTGAAATTGCATTGCATCAAAATTCATTTTTCAACATTTGTACACAATTCACTTTATTTCTAATATTTATTAATTAACCGTCCGGTTTCGCCTTACGGCATCGTCAGGGTATTGACAGAGCTTATTACTAATATTCCTTTTTTTAATACTATAATCGCATCTAAAAATCACAAATAAAGAGCGATGGTAACCGCCACCGACATATGTCGGAATTAAAATCTCAAAAAATACAAAAACAAAATCAAACAGACCGGTGGCGGGCTGCAGCATCTACGGTGTGCCATGTCAGGGACTGCAATCGCCAATCCATTTGCCAAGGGAGATGGCTAATAGCAAATCTTTCTTAAGGTCTACAGAAAAAAGTTAATTAATTACTATTAGTTGATTTGCTTGACGTGAATTACAGTGACTTACAACAATTTTGCCATCTCAAATTATAAAATACAAAGCGTACTCAATGCCAGTCCTTTCTTGCGATATAATATTATAAACTAGGATATATTTGGTAGTATTTTAAGGTTAATTAACCAAATAATATTTTACTTCAATTGTGAAATGAGTATTAACTAAATTGCAGCGTCAACGAGAATTGAATATCCACGCCGCATGTACAATGCAAACCCCTTGATGAACTCTCCGTATTTGTATTTAAGTCTATTCCACTTCACCGGTTTATTGCAGATTTAATATAAATTGAGCTTCAAATGAGAGCTGATGATATTAAAGTACGAACTAGATTAGAAATTCGTTAATATACGCTGCTATTTGATATTCTCGCTTATTGTTATTTAAGATATAAAACATTAAACATATGACGCTAAACATAACATTAAAAATATGTTTACATAAAAATAAACTTCTTCAACCATGCCACCGCAAAAAAGAAACTTAATTAAAGTGCAGTACAAATTAAACGGCGATCTTCAACGTAAAAATTTCCACTTACATTCTTTTCGTGGGTATTTAATAAATAAAATAAATATCTTCACGCAATTCCCAATACAGGGGTAGATAGAGATCTAAAAAAAAAAGAAAAAAATATCTTCACGCAATTCCCAATACAGGGGTAGACAGAGGTCAAGTCTAGACAATTAAGTCCCTTTGACCCACCTTCCACCGAAGATATTTTCCGGACAACGTGACAGGTGGTGAGCCCGTCGCCGTCTTTATGTCCAAACCAACGATGAAATTCGTACATAAGTTTTTGGAAAACCAATTGATACGAGCATGCCACCTGGGGATCGAACTCGGGTCTCTTGACTCGAAATTCCGACTACCGTGACTTTTAAAATATTTAAAATACAATTTAAGAAAAATAGTAATCTGTTTATCTGCTTAACAATATAATAATTTCGTAATTTGCCAAAACAATAATTAAGGATTCTTATGACTTGCAAATGATTATGCGATTATGTCAAATCTTTCTTACGAGAGATGCCTGTGTTCTGCAAAGGATTTTCCCATTGTCATCGAATTGGACAATATTGTCAGCAGTGGATCTACTAGCTGATCTAGAAACAAAAGTCTCTGATAGTTTTAAGTTTTTATTTTCATCCGCAAAGATGAGCTCCGATTAAAATACAGGCGTATTGCCGAATTTTAAGACATTAATGTATGATTATTGCTGTGTGGTATCGGCGTCAGAATTTACTACCTCTTGTCAATGTCAGAGAAGAAGCCTTAAAAATGGCATTGGCTATTGACAGACAGCGGGACATTCATCTCAAAAAATACCAGATCAAAATCAAGCTATTAGTGATGGGGAGCGGCATCTAGGTTACAAACAGTCTAGTATTGCTATATATAGTTCACCTCGTCGATTAAACTATAAACTATTGATTTTTTTTAAATATTTATATTGGAAATATATTTACTATGTTCTTGTATGAGCCCTTATATGGCTAGCAAGACCAAATTTAGTTTTTAAAACCCTATCGCAAGTGTGAAAGTAGAGCTCAACTGTCGCTCTACTAGTATTGCTATGGAGTGGACTTATAGAGTTTTTTTTTTATAAATTATTTCTTAATGTTTATTAGTAATAAATTCGATGCTACTGTTGATAAGTAACAAGAATTTGCCGATATTAAATAATAATAATAAAAATTAATCGATAATTTGAAAAAGTCGAAGTGGTAAATAATTCTATGATAAATATGTACACTGGTATATATAGTTGAAATATACTTATAAATGGGACGGATAACATGTGAATACTTTTGATACCTAACTACTAGGGGATTCCCTTAAAATTTTCTAATAATGAAAATAAAAATCTGACTGATGTAGAAACAGCTACATTAAATAAATTAATATTTTATGACTCACCTCTCAATATTCAATTGTAAATTTAATGTGTGTATGTTAAAGCTTGTCTAAATTTAATTTATTCTAAGTGTATTAAATCAAAGCATATTTTCAATGAGAATAGTGATTAATGATATTATTTTAACGAAACTCAATTACTAGACTTCATATAGTGAATAACTCATTCCCTTTGGTAATGTGTTATTTGCTCCAAAACTATTCCTAAAATTTTTATATGAAGTTCCTTTAGCATGTATAGTGTGTTTCTTATATCTATTTAAACTTATAAATGGTCGCATTGTATTTCATTATACAATAGTTTTATGTCGTTGTGTTAACCCTTTAATAAATTGCTACATTTTAATGAATATATGTACATGGGGAAGCACTCCACGTAGTGAATATGTAAATTAGTAGTGTTTGCAACTAATACACTCCCGAGAGCTAAATTTCAACTTACGGGTCAGAACTAAGTGTTAAACCAGAGTTCATGTTAATTGCTGTTCTGTCCTCTGAGAATTTCGAAGTCATGCTTGTTACAATATAGCATGATTTTGTGATATTTTAGTATGTTATTCTGTGGGTATACACACACATGTAACAGCCTGTAAAAGTATATTACAGAAGTTAGACCTCTTCCGTATGCGGGAGAGTTATTATTGACAGGCTTGACAAGTAAACTGCCGATTGTAGTATGAGACACCTCGCACTGTATACAATGCTGCCCCCTCGCCGATGTATTGAGTTGTGGTCTGGCAGTTATGATATATTTTTTTTAATTATTCTTTAATTAATCTTAAAACAGTAATGAAACAAAAGGCGGACTAAAGGCGGACTAAAAGCATTATCTGCCAATCAACCTCAATTATCCCGCCATCTGTTGGTACTCATTTGCAAATTCAAGGCTCGTCTTATAATCACCTCTTACGAACCCCACAGGAAGAAATAGAATGGTATATTCTTAAGTACAACGTGTACAACATGTATACAATGTGTGTATACAAATTGTTCGTCAATAAACAAAGAGAACGTTGTTGGGTCAACTAACCTCTTATCCTTATACATAGCATAATTATTGATAACACTTATTTGAGAATTTGGATACCGATATATCGAGGGTAAATATGGACGAAAATCGCAGATATACATAGACTGATATAATATACGTCTCTAATGAAAATAGCTTTTTCTCTGCACCCACAATCCACTGAAAGATGTGAAGTATCTGTTTGATTTGATTTCAATTTTCAAAAAAGAACATTTAGTGTTTGCCTTATTATTTTAACAAAGACGAAAAGAGTTTTGGCCAAAACCGTAGTACACTTTCCACTCATAAGATCTCTAAAACTCTAAATTATATAAAATATTTTTAATTTTAAATTTTGAACTACACTGGTAATACCAATAAGCAATAAATTATCCAACATAAAATAAACAACTTATGTTTTAACGGAATGAAAATACAAATTCGTTGGGTTCATAAAATATTTTTAATTATTCTTTAATTAATCTTAAAACAGTAATGAAACAAAAGGCGGACTAAAGACTAAAAGCATTATCTGCCAATCAACCTCAATTATCCCGCCATCTGTTGGTACTCATTTGCAAATTCAAGGCTCGTCTTATAATCACCTCTTACGAACCCCACAGGAAGAAATAGAATGGTATATTCTTAAGTACAACGTGTACAACATGTATACAATGTGTGTATACAAATTGTTCGTCAATAAACAAAGAGAACGTTGTTGGGTCAACTAACCTCTTATCCTTATACATAGCATAATTATTGATAACACTTATTTGAGAATTTGGATACCGATATATCGAGGGTAAATATGGACGAAAATCGCAGATATACATAGACTGATATAATATACGTCTCTAATGAAAATAGCTTTTTCTCTGCACCCACAATCCACTGAAAGATGTGAAGTATCTGTTTGATTTGATTTCAATTTTCAAAAAAGAACATTTAGTGTTTGCCTTATTATTTTAACAAAGACGAAAAGAGTTTTGGCCAAAACCGTAGTACACTTTCCACTCATAAGATCTCTAAAACTCTAAATTATATAAAATATTTTTAATTTTAAATTTTGAACTACACTGGTAATACCAATAAGCAATAAATTATCCAACATAAAATAAACAACTTATGTTTTAACGGAATGAAAATACAAATTCGTTGGGTTCATAAAATATTTGTGAATATTGCAACAGAGAAATGTTCGGAGGTTCGTAACTCAAAAGGAAATGTGTGTAATTTATTCGTATGTATGAAACAAATCAACAATAAGCAAAATTCGGGTCACGGAAGCATTTTACCGAGGTCAGCGGAAAGGATAATTGATGTGTACGTGGTATGCGGTTTTGGCTCCAATATTTTCTAATGCGTAATTTTTTAACATATTAATTTGTGACAAATTGCTGTAATATAACTGGCTTTAATTTTATTAGTGTTTATACACATACAGTCAATGACATTGTAATCAGATTTGGGATTGACTGAAATACTTTCTTCCTCATCTTTACTGCCTGTCAAGAGTGTACTTGAAAATAGCCCTCCCACAAAAATTTTCACCTGTCCACAGTCACCTGCATACATTGACTTTCCGGAAATATAACCTGCTTAAATTTCTTAAATTAAAGTAAACAATCTTGTCTGAAGAAATCGATAGGACATTTCGCCTTGTGTACTACTATCGCCTTATGTACCTTTAATTAATTTTGTGACATTTAAAATATACTCTGTGCGTGCTGTAATATAATATCTATTTGTCTATAAATCAATGATTATACTCCAAGTACCCCAACAACATCAGTTACATTGAGTTTAATTAACACCATCATCTCGACTCAACAGTCGGATCCGGTAATACGACAAAAATAGGCTCTGAAAATATTCTGTTTAAAAATTCTTTTAATATATTGTTCTATTGTATAATACTTTATTATATTGTGTATAATATTTAAAAGTCACGATAGCCTAGTGGCATAGTGATCGGAATTGAAGTCAAGAGACCAACATACGATTTATATCGTTAGCTCTTCGGTGGAAGGTGGGACGAAAGGACTTAATTTTTCTAGATCTCTGTCTACTCTAGTATTGGAAATGGCGTGAAAATATTTTTAATTATATTTATTAAAGCTAGGAAAGTCATTCAAAATTTTCTATCCTTGGTAATTTTTTAAGCTTTAAAGTTTCACACAATATTAGATAGATTAAGAGGACATTAGGGTCACTACCTGTCAAGATCGCTCAAGTAAGCACTGGTGAAATGTCTGTTGATAAAACTACCTATAGCTATCTCCACTCCACTCCTTTCACCACTCCAGTTTTGAGCATCGTGAGAACTTATGTATTTGATAACTAGTATTAGTTAAGGATAAAAGTATATTTATCCTTACATTCTCAATTTGGTAACTGAATATTACTAAATTAAAAAGACAATTGATACTTCCAATCTCTGTAATGTAAGCAGACGATATTAAAAAATAAGAGCGTGATTAAATCTTGATATCTGATATAAGAGAAAACAATGAGTTCTTGAAATCAGGTTAAATTTATCGATGTATTGGTCGAAGGTTTTTACACGAAGGATGCAAGATAAATCGGAAAGATTTCTATGGGAGGCACAATGCGGATTTAGACCTGGAAGAGGATGCACGGATCAAATGTTTTCTCTCCGCATGATCACGGAGAAGCTTCTGGCTGCTAACCAGAAGATTTTCTGTGCTTTTGTGGATCTTGAGAAAGCATTTGATAAGGTTGTAAAGAAGAAAATGTGGGAACTGTTGCCGGGGTATGGTGTGGATGGTCGATTGCTAAGGGCTGTGCAGTCACTTTACTGTGACTGTAAAGCCTGTGTGCGGGTAGGGCATGACCTGTCACCCATGTTTAGCGTCCAAACGGGCGTAAAACAGGGTTGTGTCATGTCTTCCTGGCTATTCATACTGTATCTCGACAGCTGTTTACAGAAGCTGAAAGATAGCTGTTTGGGTGTGAAATTGGGTGACATAAAAGTAAATTGTCTGCTTTATGTTGATGATGCAGTGCTTATAGCACCATCAGAGGCAGAACTGCAGGCATTAGTCACGTGTATGAAAGAAGAATGTGAAATTAATGGTCTCCGTTTGAATGCTAATAAAACTAAGGTTCTGGTATTTGAAAGGGACGAAGAAAGAACGAAGTGCGAAATTTGGGTAAATCAGGAATGTCTAGAACAGGTGAATGAAATTGTATACTTGGGGAGTGCGTTTAGCCGGGATGGAAGATGATTAGAGCGGATAGTGGAAACAGTTGCCGGAACAAAGTCAATGGTGCCCTGACTGCGTTAATCAAAAGGCAAGGCGTTGTGAAAAGTGCACGCCTTGCAATATATAACGCAGTGTTGGTACCGACTTTGTTATATGCCAGCGAAACCTGGGTATGCCAGAAGAAGCATAAAAGCAGGTTGAATGCAGTGGAGATGCGATCTCTCCGTAAAATGTGCGGCCTTACCATGGCCGACCGAAAGCGAAACGAAGAGATTCGCAATATGGCAGGTTTGAAAGATGACCTTGTCTTAAAAATGGATAAGGGCGTGCTTCGATGGTTTGGGTACGTTGAGCGAATGAGTGAAGACCGAATGGTGAAGAAAATATATAGCGCGAAAATTAATATTAAAAGGTGTCGAGGTAGACCGAGATTAACTTTCGAAGACCATGTGAGCAAATTGCTGATTGGAGATCGCAGTATCAGAACACTCGCACCTTAGACGCTGCTTCCCATTTTAGGACTGATTTGATTTTGGTCTGATATTTGATATACTGAAACTGTAAACTTACGCATTATTTCATTATGATACAAGTGTATATATATATGTTTCATTGCAGGTTACATTACGCATGTTTTTAAATGAATGTAGAGAGTTTTTTTTACTGATCTAACCTCTTACTTTTATATTTGACTATTATATTTACTATACGACCAGATAGCCTAATTAGTTACCTTCCGAAGTTCTTCTTCGAACTCCGAGTTGTGAGTTCGAATCCTGCTAAGTTCGAACATTTGGGTGATAAATATGAATATTTTATTCTAGAAATTTTATAGAATTAAAAAATCATTCGATAGTCTCACACAAACGCGAAAAATGCTGTACCGATTTGCTTAATATTAAATTTTGAAATGTTTATATAATTGTGACTACCCCTGTATTGTGACAAGCGTTTTATTATAAAAGAAAAAAAGAAGGAAAAACACTTATTTTCAGCACCTGTACATAAATACATTTGATGGATGATTTCCTACCTGTTTAGTTGGATCACATTAGAGTAAATAGCGTAAAGTGGTGTTTGGTCCTTTAGTTAATGTCGTGGAAGTAATCCAAGCAGCCTGTCGATATTCATTCTGTATTTTCCTTCATTTCCTTCATCTCTTACGTCGCTTGTTTAATCTAGCGCAAATGATATGACTACAGATCGAAAATATTATGCTTTTCCAATACTTTCAATGAATTCGACAACTGTGTATTACATAGGTAAAATAAATATCTTTACGCATATTCCCAACACCTAAAGAGAGACCTAGAAAATTCAGTACTTTCATCATATTTCATCGAAGGCTATTTCGGACCACGTGACTGGTGGTCAGCATATCATCGTCTTAATGTCCGAGCTAACGGTCCTATACACTTACATATATACTTCTATACTACATATATATTTTTATCCAACTCGACTCAAGTAAACATATTAATTACACATATATTTGCCCCTAGCGAGATTCAAACCCACAACCCTTGACTTTCATGGCTGGGTCACTATCTACTCGGCTATTAGGTCGTATTATACATTACATAAGTTCCTGCCAATATAGCAAAAACCTGTAAATTCGTTATACTGTCGCAATTTTCTGGACAACCACACAGTGTTCAATACCAAGCTGGTACTACCTTTGTATATGGGTGGTGCTTTTGGCTTCGTAATTAGTGATGGAAGTTGTGGTACTTTTTCTATGCGGTTTCGATGTAACAATCCATCACCCCACTTCATCCCGAGAGTGTTGTATGAGGTTACAGAGAGAAAAATCTTAAAAATATGAATGGCTGCTGACTGATGGCAGTGTAACCATTTTTAAAAGTACCAGAACAAATTAAACAAGCCGATGTCGGCCGGGAGCGAAACGAAGAGATTCGCAAAATGGTAGGTTTTCTCTGGCTACCCCGTCAGGGGTTGTGCGTGAAGATAAAAAAATAAATAAATAAATAAATGTCGGTCAGCAGAGACTAAGATCCAAATGTCTGTCAATATCTTTACTAATCCACTTAGCTAGCTGAGAACCTCCTTACAGAAGTCGCACATGTCTCGCAGTGGATGCTTTAGAATTCAGTATGAATGTTTGGTGTAGGTTATGTAAAAATATCTTTACGCTATTTCCAATATAGGAGTAGCCAGAGGTCCACACAATTAAGTCCTTTCAACCCACTACTCATTGAAGACATTATTTTTGGGACAATGTGACATGATGTGAACCTGTCGCCGTCTTTATGTCCAAACCAACGATGAAATTCGTACATAAGTTTTTGGAAACCAATTGATACGAGCATGCCACCTGGGGATCGAACTCGGGTCTCTTGACTCGAAATTCCGACTACCGTGACTTTTAAAATATTTAAAATACAATTTAAGAAAAATAGTAATCTGTTTATCTGCTTAACAATATAATAATTTCGTAATTTGCCAAAACAATAATTAAGGATTCTTATGACTTGCAAATGATTATGCGATTATGTCAAATCTTTCTTAAGGTCTACAGAAAAAGTTAATTAATTACTATTAGTTGATTTGCTTGACGTGAATTACAGTGACTTACAACAATTTTGCCATCTCAAATTATAAAATACAAAGCGTACTCAATGCCAGTCCTTTCTTGCGATATAATATTATAAACTAGGATATATTTGGTAGTATTTTAAGGTTAATTAACCAAATAATATTTTACTTCAATTGTGAAATGAGTATTAACTAAATTGCAGCGTCAACGAGAATTGAATATCCACGCTGCATGTACAATGCAAACCCTTGATGAACTCTCCGTATTTGTATTTAAGTCTATTCCACTTCACCGGTTTATTGCAGATTTAATATAAATTGAGCTTCAAATGAGAGCTGATGATATTAAAGTACGAACTAGATTAGAAATTCGTTAATATACGCTGCTATTTGATATTCTCGCTTATTGTTATTTAAGATATAAAACATGAAACATATGACGCTAAACATAACATTAAAAATATGTTTACATAAAAATAAACTTCTTCAACCATGCCACCGCAAAAAAGAAACTTAATTAAAGTGCAGTACAAATTAAACGGCGATCTTCAACGTAAAAATTTCCACTTACATTCTTTTCGTGGGTATTTAATAAATAAAATAAATATCTTCACGCAATTCCCAATACAGGGGTAGATAGAGATCTAAAAAAAAAAAGAAAAAAATATCTTCACGCAATTCCCAATACAGGGGTAGACAGAGGTCAAGTCTAGACAATTAAGTCCCTTTGACCCACCTTCCACCGAAGATATTTTCCGGACAACGTGACAGGTGGTGAGCCCGTCGCCGTCTTTATGTCCAAACCAACGATGAAATTCGTACATAAGTTTTTGGAAAACCAATTGATACGAGCATGCCACCTGGGGATCGAACTCGGGTCTCTTGACTCGAAATTCCGACTACCGTGACTTTTAAAATATTTAAAATACAATTTAAGAAAAATAGTAATCTGTTTATCTGCTTAACAATATAATAATTTCGTAATTTGCCAAAACAATAATTAAGGATTCTTATGACTTGCAAATGATTATGCGATTATGTCAAATCTTTCTTACGAGAGATGCCTGTGTTCTGCAAAGGATTTTCCCATTGTCATCGAATTGACAATATTGTCAGCAGTGGATCTACTAGCTGATCTAGAAACAAAAGTCTCTGATAGTTTTAAGTTTTATTTTCATCCGCAAAGATGAGCTCCGATTAAAATACAGGCGTATTGCCGAATTTTAAGACATTAATGTATGATTATTGCTGTGTGGTATCGGCGTCAGAATTTACTACCTCTTGTCAATGTCAGAGAAGAAGCCTTAAAAATGGCATTGGCTATTGACAGACAGCGGGACATTCATCTCAAAAAATACCAGATCAAAATCAAGCTATTAGTGATGGGGAGCGGCATCTAGGTTACAAACAGTCTAGTATTGCTATATATAGTTCACCTCGTCGATTAAACTATAAACTATTGATTTTTTTTAAATATTTATATTGGAAATATATTTACTATGTTCTTGTATGAGCCCTTATATGGCTAGCAAGACCAAATTTAGTTTTAAAACCCTATCGCAAGTGTGAAAGTAGAGCTCAACTGTCGCTCTACTAGTATTGCTATGGAGTGGACTTATAGAGTTTTTTTTTTATAAATTATTTCTTAATGTTTATTAGTAATAAATTCGATGCTACTGTTGATAAGTAACAAGAATTTGCCGATATTAAATAATAATAATAAAAATTAATCGATAATTTGAAAAAGTCGAAGTGGTAAATAATTCTATGATAAATATGTACACTGGTATATATAGTTGAAATATACTTATAAATGGGACGGATAACATGTGAATACTTTTGATACCTAACTACTAGGGGATTCCCTTAAAATTTTCTAATAATGAAAATAAAAATCTGACTGATGTAGAAACAGCTACATTAAATAAATTAATATTTTATGACTCACCTCTCAATATTCAATTGTAAATTTAATGTGTGTATGTTAAAGCTTGTCTAAATTTAATTTATTCTAAGTGTATTAAATCAAAGCATATTTTCAATGAGAATAGTGATTAATGATATTATTTTAACGAAACTCAATTACTAGACTTCATATAGTGAATAACTCATTCCCTTTGGTAATGTGTTATTTGCTCCAAAACTATTCCTAAAATTTTTTATATGAAGTTCCTTTAGCATGTATAGTGTGTTTCTTATATCTATTTAAACTTATAAATGGTCGCATTGTATTTCATTATACAATAGTTTTATGTCGTTGTGTTAACCCTTTAATAAATTGCTACATTTTAATGAATATATGTACATGGGGAAGCACTCCACGTAGTGAATATGTAAATTAGTAGTGTTTGCAACTAATACACTCCCGAGAGCTAAATTTCAACTTACGGGTCAGAACTAAGTGTTAAACCAGAGTTCATGTTAATTGCTGTTCTGTCCTCTGAGAATTTCGAAGTCATGCTTGTTACAATATAGCATGATTTTGTGATATTTTAGTATGTTATTCTGTGGGTATACACACATGTAACAGCCTGTAAAAGTATATTACAGAAGTTAGACCTCTTCCGTATGCGGGAGAGTTATTATTGACAGGCTTGACAAGTAAACTGCCGATTGTAGTATGAGACACCTCGCACTGTATACGCTGCTGCCCCTCGCCGATGTGTTGAGTTGTGGTCTGGCAGTTATGATATATTTTTAATTATTCTTTAATTAATCTTAAAACAGTAATGAAACAAAAGGCGGACTAAAGACTAAAAGCATTATCTGCCAATCAACCTCAATTATCCCGCCATCTGTTGGTACTCATTTGCAAATTCAAGGCTCGTCTTATAATCACCTCTTACGAACCCCACAGGAAGAAATAGAATGGTATATTCTTAAGTACAACGTGTACAACATGTATACAATGTGTGTATACAAATTGTTCGTCAATAAACAAAGAGAACGTTGTTGGGTCAACTAACCTCTTATCCTTATACATAGCATAATTATTGATAACACTTATTTGAGAATTTGGATACCGATATATCGAGGGTAAATATGGGCGAAAATCGCAGATATACATAGACTGATATAATATACGTCTCTAATGAAAATAGCTATTTCTCTGCACCCACAATCCACTGAAAGGTGTGAAGTATCTGTTTGATTTGATTTCAATTTTCAAAAAAGAACATTTAGTGTTTGCCTTATTATTTTAACAAAGACGAAAAGAGTTTTGGCCAAAACCGTAGTACACTTTCCACTCATAAGATCTCTAAAACTCTAAATTATATAAAATATTTTTAATTTTAAATTTTGAACTACACTGGTAATACCAATAAGCAATAAATTATCCAACATAAAATAAACAACTTATGTTTTAACGGAATGAAAATACAAATTCGTTGGGTTCATAAAATATTTGTGAATATTGCAACAGAGAAATGTTCGGAGGTTCGTAACTCAAAAGGAAATGTGTGTAATTTATTCGTATGTATGAAACAAATCAACAATAAGCAAAATTCGGGTCACGGAAGCATTTTACCGAGGTCAGCGGAAAGGATAATTGATGTGTACGTGGTATGCGGTTTTGGCTCCAATATTTTCTAATGCGTAATTTTTTAACATATTAATTTGTGACAAATTGCTGTAATATAACTGGCTTTAATTTTATTAGTGTTTATACACATACAGTCAATGACATTGTAATCAGATTTGGGATTGACTGAAATACTTTCTTCCTCATCTTTACTGCCTGTCAAGAGTGTACTTCTGAAAATAGCCCTCCCACAAAAATTTTCACCTGTCCACAGTCACCTGCATACATTGACTTTCCGGAAATATAACCTTGCTTAAATTTCTTAAATTAAAGTAAACAATCTTGTCTGGAAGAAATCGATAGGACATTTCGCCTTGTGTACTACTATCGCCTTATGTACCTTTAATTAATTTTGTGACATTTAAAATATACTCTGTGCGTGCCGTAAATATAATATCTATTTGTCTATAAATCAATGATTATACTCCAAGTACCCCAACAACATCAGTTACATTGAGTTTAATTAACACCATCATCTCGACTCAACAGTCGGATCCGGTAATACGACAAAAATAGGCTCTGAAAAAATATTCTGTTTAAAAATTCTTTTAATATATTGTTCTATTGTATAATACTTTTATTATATTGTGTATAATATTTAAAAGTCACGATAGCCTAGTGGCATAGTGATCGGAATTGAAGTCAAGAGACCAACATACGATTTATATCGTTAGCTCTTCGGTGGAAGGTGGGACGAAAGGACTTAATTTTTCTAGATCTCTGTCTACTCTAGTATTGGAAATGGCGTGAAAATATTTTTTAATTATATTTATTAAAGCTAGGAAAGTCATTCAAAATTTTCTATCCTTGGTAATTTTTTAAGCTTTAAAGTTTCACACAATATTAGATAGATTAAGAGGACATTAGGGTCACTACCTGTCAAGATCGCTCAAGTAAGCACTGGTGAAATGTCTGTTGATAAAACTACCTATAGCTATCTCCACTCCACTCCTTTCACCACTCCAGTTTTGAGCATCGTGAGAACTTATGTATTTGATAACTAGTATTAGTTAAGGATAAAAGTATATTTATCCTTACATTCTCAATTTGGTAACTGAATATTACTAAATTAAAAGACAATTGATACTTCCAATCTCTGTAATGTAAGCAGACGATATTAAAAAATAAGAGCGTGATTAAATCTTGATATCTGATACAAGAGAAAACAATGAGTTCTTGAAATCAGGTTAAATTTATCGATGTATTGGTCGAAGGTTTTGACACGAAGGATGCAAGATAAATCGGAAAGATTTCTATGGGAGGCACAATGCGGATTTAGACCTGGAAGAGGATGCACGGATCAAATGTTTTCTCTCCGCATGATCACGGAGAAGCTTCTGGCTGCTAACCAGAAGATTTTCTGTGCTTTTGTGGATCTTGAGAAAGCATTTGATAAGGTTGTAAAGAAGAAAATGTGGGAACTGTTGCCGGGTATGGTGTGGATGGTCGATTGCTAAGGGCTGTGCAGTCACTTTACTGTGACTGTAAAGCCTGTGTGCGGTAGGGCATGACCTGTCACCCATGTTTAGCGTCCAAACGGGCGTAAAACAGGGTTGTGTCATGTCTTCCTGGCTATTCATACTGTATCTCGACAGCTGTTTACAGAAGCTGAAAGATAGCTGTTTGGGTGTGAAATTGGGTGACATAAAAGTAAATTGTCTGCTTTATGCTGATGATGCAGTGCTTATAGCACCATCAGAGGCAGAACTGCAGGCATTAGTCACGTGTATGAAGAAGAATGTGAAATTAATGGTCTCCGTTTGAATGCTAATAAAACTAAGGTTCTGGTATTTGAAAGGGACGAAGAAAGAACGAAGTGCGAAATTTGGGTAAATCAGGAATGTCTAGAACAGGTGAATGAAATTGTATACTTGGGGAGTGCGTTTAGCCGGGATGGAAGATGTGATTTAGATGTGGACAGGCGTGTCGCTGTCGGGAACAAAGTCAATGGTGCCCTGACTGCGTTAATCAAAAGGCAAGGCGTTGTGAAAAGTGCACGCCTTGCAATACATAACGCAGTGTTGGTACCGACTTTGTTATATGCCAGCGAAACCTGGGTATGCCAGAAGAAGCATAAAAGCAGGTTGAATGCAGTGGAGATGCGATCTCTCCGTAAAATGTGCGGCCTTACCATGGCCGATCGAAAGCGAAACGAAGAGATTCGCAATATGGCAGGTTTGAAAGATGACCTTGTCTTAAAAATGGATAAGGGCGTGCTTCGATGGTTTGGGTACGTTGAGCGAATGAGTGAAGACCGAATGGTGAAGAAAATATATAGCGCGAAAATTAATATTAAAAGGTGTCGAGGTAGACCGAGATTAACTTTCGAAGACCATGTGAGCAAATTGCTCGAAGAGAGGAGGTAATGGCAGAGTACTCGGATACCTAGACGTGCATGTATGAAGAAGATGATGAATCTGAAAGAAGCGAAAGAAGTATGTAGGGATCGTGACACTTGGCGATCTGTTCTCTCTGGCTACCCCGTCAGGGATTGTGCGTGAAGATAAATAAATAAAATAATAAAATTGGTGTGATTTTTTAGTTTCGGGGGCTTGATTCTAAGTAAATCCAATATCTTACTATTAAAAACTATACATACATAACGGTATGTTAAAGTTCACTGCTAGACATAGGCCTCTCCCATATGAACGATTTCCCATAATCGCCACGCTTGGCAAGCGGATTGGAGATCGCAGTATCAGAACACTCGCACCTTAGACGCTGCTTCCCATTTTAGGACTGATTTGATTTTGGTCTGATATTTGATATACTGAAACTGTAAACTTACGCATTATTTCATTATGATACAAGTGTATATATATATGTTTCATTGCAGGTTACATTACGCATGTTTTTAAATGAATGTAGAGAGTTTTTTTTACTGATCTAACCTCTTACTTTTATATTTGACTATTATATTTACTATACGACCAGATAGCCTAATTAGTTACCTTCCGAAGTTCTTCTTCGAACTCCGAGTTGTGAGTTCGAATCCTGCTAAGTTCGAACATTTGGGTGATAAATATGAATATTTTTATTCTAGAAATTTTATAGAATTAAAAAAAAATCATTCGATAGTCTCACACAAACGCGAAAAATGCTGTACCGATTTGCTTAATATTAAATTTTGAAATGTTTATATAATTGTGACTACCCCTGTATTGTGACAAGCGTTTTATTATAAAAGAAAAAAAGAAGGAAAAACACTTATTTTCAGCACCTGTACATAAATACATTTGATGGATGATTTCCTACCTGTTTAGTTGGATCACATTAGAGTAAATAGCGTAAAGTGGTGTTTGGTCCTTTAGTTAATGTCGTGGAAGTAATCCAAGCAGCCTGTCGATATTCATTCTGTATTTTCCTTCATTTCCTTCATCTCTTACGTCGCTTGTTTAATCTAGCGCAAATGATATGACTACAGATCGAAAATATTATGCTTTTCCAATACTTTCAATGAATTCGACAACTGTGTATTACATAGGTAAAATAAATATCTTTACGCATATTCCCAACACCTAAAGAGAGACCTAGAAAATTCAGTATTTTCATCATATTTCATCGAAGGCTATTTCGGACCACGTGACTGGTGGTCAGCATATCATCGTCTTAATGTCCGAGCTAACGGTCCTATACACTTACATATATACTTCTATACTACATGTATATTTTTATCCAACTCGACTCAAGTAAACATATTAATTACACATATATTTGCCCCTAGCGAGATTCAAACCCACAACCCTTGACTTTCATGGCTGGGTCACTATCTACTCGGCTATTAGGTCGTATTATACATTACATAAATTCCTGCCAATATAGCAAAAACCTGTAAATTCGTTATACTGTCGCAATTTTCTGGACAACCACACAGTGTTCAATACCAAGCTGGTACTACCTTTGTAAATGGGTGGTGCTTTTGGCTTCGTAATTAGTGATGGAAGTTGTGGTACTTTTTCTATGCGGTTTCGATGTAACAATCCATCACCCCATTTCATCCCGTGAGTGTTGTATGAGGTTACAAAGAGAAAAATCTTAAAAATACGAATGACTGCTGACTGATGGCAGTGTAACCATTTTATAAAGTACCAGAACAAATTAAACAAGCCGATGTCGACCGGAAGCGAAACGAAGAGATTCGCAAAATGGTAGGTTTTCTCTGGCTACCCCGTCAGGGGTTGTGCGTGAAGATAAAAAAATAAATAAATAAATAAATGTCGGTCAGCAGAGACTAAGATCCAAATGTCTGTCAATATCTTTACTAATCCACTTAGCTAGCTGAGAACCTCCTTACAGAAGTCGCACATGTCTCGCAGTGGATGCTTTAGAATTCAGTATGAATGTTTGGTGTAGGTTATGTAAAAATATCTTTACGCTATTTCCAATATAGGAGTAGCCAGAGGTCCACACAATTAAGTCCTTTCAACCCACTACTCATTGAAGACATTATTTTTGGGACAATGTGACATGATGTGAACCTGTCGCCGTCTTGATGTCCAGCCAACTACATAAATGGTACCGAGTTTTTTTTTAAAACATATTTAAAAAAAATATTTAAAAAGGAACTGTTGCTACGAGCCTACCACCTGGGGATCAACTCAGGACTCTCAAATCGAACTTCGATCACGAAATCACTCAGCTATCGTGACTACATAGTTGTTATTATCATCATAATATCCACTTGCGTACACAAGTACAGGCGAGTTTGCCAGCAAGTGAATTGGCAATCGCAGCACTAAACGACCACCGTGGATGGGTAGCGGTTTTCATGGTGTCGCCATCTCAGAGGTCCCGGGTTCGATTCCCAGTCGAGTCAATGTAGAATAAACTTTTTCTACATCTTCTCGGGTCTGGGTGTTTGTGGTACATTAATTGTGTCTGTTTCCATACAAGTGCTTAAGCGCTTACTTTGCAATCGGATCAATGTATATAATTGTTAGTGATGGAAGATGATAACCCACCCTAGACGCTGCTGCCCATCACTGGCCTTTTGAATTTTTGTCTTAATTTTTTTGAAATGTTATATCGCCAACCGTCGGTAGCCTATTTCAGTTTAAAATATCCAATGGGGTGGTACATTCTTATCATGTAACCACACGGCAAAAGTATTAAATGATTATGTTGTTTGTTAGATTTAAAACTGTAGTACTAACGCAAAAGAAACAATTTTATACATACTATAAGGGGGACTGTAGCTCCTTAATACAGACTGTTACATAGCCTAGCTAGGAGAACAGAACGTCACCCTCACTATTTTTAACCTTAATTTTGTTATATGTTTTTCTTATGTGAACATTTAATGTAATATAAGCTTATTACCAATAAAATTATTACCCGAGGTATTTGTTATATTTTCTCGTCTGGTAGGGTTTTTATATACATAAAAATACATAAAATAAAAAAAATAAAGTATTATATAATATATACGTAATAAACCCATAAAAATACATAAAAATAATAAATAAATATTTAGACCCAACCAGACGGAAGCCCTCGACAGGGGAGACCAGATGGCCGAGGGTTAGGGCGACAGGGAGAGAAACCGGCGGACGATGCGGGCTGTATCGAGGAGCACCGCGTTCTGCATTTGAGCTCGGAGCGGTCCGTCACGGAGTCCCAGTCGCCTCAGATGTTCAGCGAGGCTGACTGGGATTAACCCATTCGCAGAAACAACTATAGGAATAATTTCAGCGGGCACCCCACCCCACATGTCGGTCACCTCGTGAGCCAGGTCCAAATATTTCGTCTTTTCGTCTGTTTCGGCTTTCACGAAGTTCTCGTCATACGGGATGGTAATTTCCACCAAAAATATTCTTGACTGTGCCCGGTCCATCAACACGATGTCAGGCTTATTTGTCAGAATCGTCCTGTCCGTAATGATGGGCCGGTCCCAATAGAGCCTGGCGCGGTCATTTTCGAGCACGGCCTCCGGAGAGTACTTATTGTAAGGCAGTTTCCGTCCGACGAGACTGTATTTAAGGACGAGCTTCTGATGTAAAATCCTGGCTACTAAGTTGTGTCTATGCAGATACTCAGAGTTTTACTAACTCTGAGTATCAACCGGAAACAACCATCATGGAACAACCGGAGATGACATGCCGAAGCGACTCCCCAGGATGGCGACAAGCTCGACAGATGTCGACGGTGCCATCCCTTAGGATGTATCTCCGATAGTTGTTCCTGAAGTTCCGATAGTTGTTCCTGAACCTGAAAATTTTGAAATTATTATTATTATTATTATTATTTTGATCAAATGGCTTATATCAGTATTTTAAAGTAATACTGGTATATTGAGATATACGGGCCTAGGCCAAGAGTATCCCATGGGTTATGTTTGATTGCTTGTTGTGCGAGTTATTGAACATCATTGTGTGCTTTGTATTTGTATGTCAGTCTGCATGAATTTCCTCACTAACCTGCATGTGTTAAGAATTATAGCTTTCTGCATTATGGTATAAGTAGTTGAAGGAAGGGATAAATTGGTAAGAGCGTTGTGTATTTGGTATGATACTACTCCAGTTGTGGATATAACCAGAGGGACAATTATAACATTTTTAAGTTTCCAGATTCGTGCTATTTCATATTTAAGATCAACATATTTTGAGAGTTTATTATTATTATTATAATAGCACCACCCTCCCGCCCACATACGTGCACATACTTTATTGAATGCACCACCACCACTACACAGGCCACCACTACACTTGAGACCAGGTCACATGCACAGCAACAGAGAATCTCTGGGGTCGATGTCAGAAGAACGCGTATGCATACGCTTGAAAATGCCATGTTTATTTTTGAATGCGGAATTGTGCAATTGAATTTTATAATAACACCTGTGTCCATTAATCAATTACAAATAAGTAAGTGCATGTCACTCATGTTTACATTATTTCTTTCATTCGCTATTACACCTACATCTCCTATTCAATTTACGGAAAACGTTACGGCTTCGCAGACCGTAAAATAACATGATTTTCTTTACATTATGTAGGTTTTCGTTATAATGTGAACGATCATATCACATTGGATACCGTAATTTAGTAGTATATTGCCTCACAATAGAAAGAATACATCCCAAATATAATATAAGTTTTTCCAAGATATTGTTTGTTGAGTATTTGTATGTGTTTTGAGATTTTGCACATAGTGCAAAAGAATTGCATAATTCTTTAATTTTTTTATAATACAACAAATCTTCATGACGAAGTTAAATATGTTATATTTAGCCGTTTCTAGTTATTTCAAGCCTTATACGGTTAAAATAAAGTCGATGACAGAGTTTTCACAGCGGGCTTGACAGGTGCTAATGCGATGGAACTCTATGTATTTTCAATGGTAAGAGACCCTTGAGAGGCCCTTGACCCTTCGAGGTCAGGCATGCGTGAAATATTTCCGTTTGTATAAAAAAAGCCAGGGATGTGCGGCGTGATAAACTGTAATAACGATAAAACACTAATGCTTTCACGTTATCTTGCACGTTATATTGAGTAGCCTATACTTTTTTCTATGGCGAAAAGTATTTACGATGTCATGAATAATATGTTTCGTTGTAAAACGTTTTTTCATAGTTTAGTCAACCGTTAAATGCAAATGAGCCGTTAACAACGTTCAATCCTATTATAGAGAATACATTGAAGAGACGATAAAATTATATGTGCTTGTATTCAGTTTGAAATTAATTTCCATAACCAGATATCGTAAAGGGTACATCGTCAATACGTTTAAAATTGCTTCAGAATCCAATTTACAGATCGTTTCACCGCAATCGCTATTTTCACAATATTCTTTTGATCTTAACATAATATTAATCACGCAGGCGAGAATAATATCTAAATCGAAGTCGCGCAATACCAGCGCCATAATTTTAATTTTGTGTCATAACAAAATCGAAAATAAATCATATCTTACAAGTACTAACATATAATTACTATGAGAAGGTCCCGAGTGGTATTTAAGAAAAATGCGAAAACGGGAAGAGAGGAGTGGCCTCTTCCCGTGGTTGACGTAAAACAGACTCCGGAAAAGTCTTGAAATTGCAATTGGTTACCGTCAGATGGCGAGGTAACTATCTCGAATAATATAAAAACAAAAATTTTGCAGATCGATTATGGGCATAAACGTCTTTGGTGCAATTTGTCCGTTATTGCGATGGCCAATCCGCTTGTCAAGCGTAGCGATTATTGCAAACCCTACGGTAAGGGAGAGGCCAATATCCTGCAGTGGACTTTTAGGCCGTTATTAGGACTATGAGAACAAGAATGTAAACATTTTTAATTTCTTTCTTACAAGCGCGGTAAAAGCTCTTTTCAAAATTTCTCTATAACATAATTTAAAAAATATATATAAAAAACATCTTCACAGGATTCCCAATACAGGGGTAGACAGAGGTCAAGTCTAGACAATTAAGTCCCTTTGACCCACCTTCCACCGAAGATATTTTCGGGACAACTTGACAGGTGGTGAGCCCGTCGCCGTCTTTATGTCCAAGCCAACGATGAAATTCGTACATAAGTTTTGAAAAACTCATTGGTACTGCCACTTGGGGATCGAACTCGGGTCTCTCGACACGAATTTCGAGCACCTAACAACTCTGCTATCGTGACTTATTATATATATATATGTATATATATATATATATATGTATATATATATATAAATATATATATATATATATATATATATATATATATATATATATATATATATATATATATATATATATATATATATATATATATATATATATATATATATATATATATATATATATATATATATATATATATATATATATATATATATATATATATATATATATATATATATATATTTATAACATAATTTAAAAAGATATT